>CM019151.1:132615958-132897846 GCA_009733165.1 Naja naja | reverse complement strand
AAATGCATGAAGCGTTGTACATCTTGAATTTGATATTTATTTCATAACACTCAGTATTTCTCTTTTGACTAATATACCTTTATAAACTTCTCTCCTTTCACCTGGTCATGTCCCAGCATGATATACTTTTGAACTACCTGATTTCCTACATCTTTTCTTCTTTCTCTTTTTCAGCCATTCCTATCAATATTCCAGCAAGGTATATCCTACTACTTCATCTCCATTGTTCCCAGTATCATCCCTCCATTCCCTATTGCATTGATGATGGCCATTTTCTTGAATGCATTTTCCAAACTCAGCAGACTCGGCCATATTCCACATAAATTGAAAGTTTGATATATGTTTTGCACAAGAGTTCCAGTTAGTCAAGACAATAGTGGACAGTAGTACTGTCCATTGGTAGAAGTGCCATAAATTATGGCATCAATAAAACTTCTTTTTGTTGCCTCCAAACTGAAAAATGCAAAATTTCTTAGATTGTGACTATGTGCACAAATTCACACAGGAAAAAAAATTGTTTTCTTCCTGAAAGTTTTATTTTTGCAATTGAAATTCCTATTCCCTACAAGACGAAGGACTACCCCAAAACCTAATTAAGGTTGCAATAATTAACTTATCCAAGTCATTGCCGTCAAATGTGTGATTCTAACATAACAATGAAAATATAAACTTATAGTAATTTTAAAACCCATTTTATGAAACAAATGTGTAAAAAGTAAAAAGGATCTTTGAAGCTCCTTGGAATAAAATGAAGACTTATGTTACCGGCCACAACAATACATGCAGTGACAATATGGGAATGTGATAGAGAATAATGCTTCTAACAAATTCCATTTCTTTCAGTTCTAATGTATTTTGAAGAAACAGAAGATTATTTTATCATCAATTATAAAAGCTAAACTGCTAACATACAGGGAATAATACAATTTTTACCTGGTGGCTTTTACATTTTACCAGCTTTTTAAATTAATGTGAAAAATTAAATGTTTCTGATCTGAAATACATTGTTCTCTGTAAGAATAAAAACTAAAAAGGGGAGGGGAAGCTGAATTATACTACCATATTTGCATAAGATTTGATATTATGAAACTAATATTTCAATGTTAAGTAGTTCAGTATAGTAGTAAAGTGAAATATTCACTCAGTAATTTAGTCACAAAGTAATTTTATAATTTAGGAATTCAGTTTAAAACCTATATATTTTGAGTCTCCAATTTACTTAGAAATTACTATGTATCTTTAAACTCTATTAAGTTCTATTTAAGAAATGCATATAATTCTAACCAATGGCCACAAAAAGGTGTTTATTCATTCTCATACATATTTTCCTGTTGTCTGCAGCGTTTCACTTCATTATTCCATCAAGCATTCTCATGATGAATGAAATGACATTTGATTGCCCACCTCCTGTCAGCCTTACATATTTGTAAACAAGCTGTGGCTGCTTGAATTGAATTAATAAAATTTGGTTTTGTATTTAATAGACAAGTATGAAAGCAATTGCTCATAAGTTCTTGGCATAATGAACAAGTACTATGATGAACAACACATGGTACCCCTCTAGGCTACATTTACTTGCAGCCAGGAATCCATTTTAAACATCAGGTTTTCTTTCTCATTGTAATTTGTTGGAACTAAGTTAGAATTAATCCTGTCCAGATCACCTGATACATACTGTGCTATTAGTAAAGTAATTTTCTGATAACAAACAAGTATATTTTTGTTAGAGAATGATGGGAGAATTATTTAGTAATTGCTACATTTCAAACAGGCCAATAGCATAGTGCAATGGTTCTCAACCTGTAGTCTCCAGACCCTGGGAGGACACGATGTCATGGGGTCTGTGAAGGCTTGAAGAAATGTTAATGATTTAAATCTTGAGTTGCATTTGGTGGGGTCCATTGTCATGGTCTGTTGCCACAAAAGTATTTAAAGGTGGCCAATGGTGAAGAAAAGATTGAGAACCACTGGCATAGTGGAAAAATGTTCCTTCCATTGAAATCAGTAGGTTTTGTATGTTATTTTATGGCCATTGTATGAGTTGCTTTGTGCATGTATGGATTATACTGCTGCAACTCATTCTAAATGTTTAGATTTGATGTAATTTAAATTTTATATTAATATACATAGTAACATCGTATACTTTCAATCTGGCAAAATGTGAAATGCATAAATGAAAACATGATTTATAGCAATTGTAGGAAAATAAATAGGGTGAAGTGATAAATAGAAAACTGGTATTACTTTATGCTTTCAATGTTACTTAAAATTTAGCATCTGATTTTGTCTAATGCAAAAGAGTTGAAAGGACTCCTCCTTGTAAAGCTTCATCAAAACACAATAAGTGAAAATTAAAAAGATCAGAAGGAGTGACAAAGAGGGCAAAATCATGGCATTGATTACAGTGTTGCTTGACTTTGGTTATTTTGGTCCATGTAATTTCATCCATCCCACTCCTTTCTCAAGACTAAATAGCAGACTTTTAAAAACTTCCATATATAAAAGGAAAAAAAAGCAAGAAGATATAAGAGCAACTTCATTTCAGTTCCTAAGAGACCTTTTACCTTTTCAAGGACAATTTGAAGTAGAGCTATTGTTCTATAATATCTGATCTTGTACATCAGTAGTTTGTGACCTAGAGGTTGAAGGACTTTCCATTAAAGACTTGTTTATTGAGATATCTTGTAATATTCAATTCTGGATAAATTTCCTCCTATCTAAGAGAAAACCTATAGAAAAATCTGTGATCATCACTATCTGTCTGTCTCATATATATCAAAAACACAGATAGTCTTCGAATTTAAACACTTACAATTTGTTTATAACTATTTGAAGTTGCCACAGCACTGAAAAAGGGACTTATGATCATTTTTCACATCACCATTGCAGCATCCTGATGAAGAACAGTTGCAGTGTTCCAGGTCATGATCACCTTTGACAAGCAAAGTCAATGGGAAGCTAAATTCACTGGAAAGACTGTATTACTAACTTAACAACTGTAGCAATTCACTTGATAACTATGGCATGAAAGGTTGTAAAATGGGAAAAACTCATTAACAACTGTATTGCTTAACAATGGACTACCTGTACTAAAAGAATCATCAATAGTTCCTCATCAAACTGAAGTTAGTAAAACAAGGCTTTCTAAACAATTAAATCAATTTAAGTGAAACCCAAAGGTGCTTTTCAAGAGGCAACTGACTTTCTGGACTTTTTTTTTGAAGACATTTCACTTCTCATCAAGCTTATTCAGCTTTGGCTGGATGGTGGGAATGGAAGGATTTACTCCTTGCAGGCAGCTGGTCATTTGCATTCTTAGCAAGTCGTTAAGGCCACCTGGGGATTTCTTTGTGTTGTCAGGGTCACCTGAGTTGTGCAATTGGGTTGGAGTCTTCTTGAAACTGTTGAAAGGACTGTGTTATAAACTGGAGATAGATAATGTCTATCTCTGTTCAAAATGTGGACTTTGTTGTCTTCAAAAGAGTGGCCTTTGTCTTTTAAATGCAGATGGACTACTGAATCTAGTCCTGAGGGGTGCATTCTCCTGTGTTGTGCCATGCATTTATGAAGTGGTTGTTTTGTTTCCCCAATGTACAAATGTGCACATGGCTCACTGCATTATATTGCATATACCAGGGTATATCAATCTTTCTGTTGGTGGCGTGGAGGAGGGGCAGGCACCTTTACATGTGCATGCATAAACGAGGCAGCGAGCCATGATTTGGGTGTGCACTCACGATAACACGACCAGCAACACTCACAGCAATGCTAGTGCCTGAGCAATGCTAGCTGATGGGGGAGTGTGTGCTCATAATGCTAATGCCCTACATAATGTTTGCAACATTGCTAGCACCAGTGTGCCACTGCAATGCTAGTGCAAGTGGGAAGTGCGTGCATGCAGTGGCCAGCCATTCATGCAACCCGTTGGCCAGAGGCCATGGCCCAGGCACATACCATGTGGCTCAGTTTGTCTAGGTGTTTTTCTCCTGGGTGGAACTTGTGTAGTGATATATAATTAAATGAAAATAATGATGAACAGCAATTGATCATTGATCAATGGCTGTAGCAAAACTTTTTAAACTGATTATATCAGTATCATAACTGAGTTGCCAGAATTAATTATTGGAAACTTTGCCAGAGGTTTAGTTCCAAACAGACAGCCACCTTGTTCATAGCATGTCTGATATAACAATTACTGAAAAAGTGTTGCTGTTCTGGGTGATGCTGGGATTGAAGAAAAACAGTTGGAAAAAGAAATATCAAGACTTGCAGATCAAAGTTGAAAACCTATGGAAAAAGAAATCTGTTACTACTAATCAAGATTGGAGCCCTTGTAATAAAAGGATCATAAAGTTAATCTGAAATATTATACACATGCACATGCACACATCAAGAGAGAGAGAAAGAGATATAGATATTATTTTGTATTGTTAATAAAATGCTTGGTTTTAAATAATAGTTATCTCTATGACTTTATTGGTTTTTATGAAGGAGGTGCTTCTAAAAGTTATTACTAATGGGCTTGAAATGTAGATTAAACAAGTGTCTGTCAATTGAGGATCTAATGCTGGCTTCCCAAGCCTGTGCCCTAGAAATATGTGCAAATCTATACAGCTGTATCCAGCAAACCATTTGTTTCTAACCTGATACTGATGGGATTATAATCACGACTAGAATCTGGAAGTTGAGAAACATGATACACTACTTCCTTATAACAATTAAAGAAGTTGAGTAAACAGATATTCTGTATATATTTCTCCTCCATTGCAAATTTTGCAGCTTCCTTGAATTATGCAATTGCAAAGTAGGGTGGTTTTTATGCTAGTGTTTTAAAAAGAACTTTGCTCTTAGTCCCATTGTGTTTTTACTTAAAACTGGAATTTTTGAAGTCTGGATACACTTTATCAAGCCTTTGCTATGGTTTTCGATTGAAACCAGCCACGGGAATGTTGAGTGAGCCAAGTTCTAGGTGATGTTGTATTTGCTCTGAAAATAATTTTTAAAACCCTTTATTGATGGGGGTGTGAAGTTATACCTTTATATAATACTAAACTGTCTTGACAGAATATTTATGAGCAGTCAAGAATAAATGAAATTTGTAATAAAGTGTTTTAGATTAGAAGGTGTTAAAATTGATAGTTGATAAGATCAAGCAAAATAATGGACATTTATTCATATTTCTGCTTCATTATCCATACAAAATGATGGCAAAATTATAGGCATTTTAGCTGAAAATTGTAAGTCTGTATTTAAATTCTTAGGTATGAAGTTTTCTTGTAAATTATTTGTAACTGGGATATTATCTGTGCTAATATACAATTTAATATTGTTTATTTAGTTTTCATACTCAAGAATAGTAATCTTGAAATTCTGAATCAGGAAGGATTTCGGTTGGCTGTCAGAAAGAAGGGACGTCGCGGGCAGAGGACTCTCGCGAACACGATCCTTCACTTACCGTTCGGGGGGGCTAAATAGAGCTCAAAGGGGGCTTGGAGAGCTCCTGAAGGAGAGTCCCTGGAAAGAAACCCAGGGCGGCGGTCTGTGGCGGAATCGGGGTAACCAGAGCGAACAAAGCAGCGGCGGAAGATCGGGAGGCTAGCAATGGCCACCCTTCAATGCTGACAGCCAACTACACTAGCGGTGACCAAGCAGAACGAAGAGTGCGGCTTTTGAGACCAAGCAATATCCAGCAAGCAAAAACAAGCTAAGATAATTTAGATGCCAATAATCAATTTTGGAAATATCTGAAGAAAAATTTATAGCTCTAATTTAAAAAGCTGAATGGCAAGAAGCGAGATTCGTGGCGGAAGAAGAGAATAGAAACAAAAATTTAAACTGTTAGAAGGAGACTAAGAATAATATATATAAAACTGAACAAGTACATTATTAAAATTAAATATACAAAATATATATACAACTTGGATCGGGCGAAACAAGACATAAAGATTTCAACTTAAAGATAGCAGCAGAGTTGATTGAAAGCGGATGCTGTGGATTCTTTATAAATTAACCAACTTGTTAACTGCGGAAAGATTGAGACCGAAAAGAGACAACTGAATAAAATACAAAAACACTTGGACTTGGATTTTACAGATTTACAGGACCTCTTTAAGAAAACTTTTCGAAGATTGCAGCTAACAACAAAGAAAGAGTAGCAGAAGAGAAAAACTCCCTGAGTCACGCTGCAACAAGAAGGAGGCGGAGTGAAAGTGATACTTTAGATACACGAGTCTTTGAATTACTTTCCCTTTCTAAACTTTAAGCTTGTAACTTTTAGATAGATACTTTCTCGGACTTTGTTTCTCTTCTTCTTCTTTCCTTTCTCTTTCTCCCTTCTTATACTTGAAAATTTCTCTATAATCATACTTTCACCTTTTGCCTTTCTACTTTTTCTAACTATTATTGTATATTAAAATAACTGCCAATAGTTTGCTAATACACTCTAATATCTTAATATTCCAAATAAGTATTTACTTAAAACCACTGAATCATATAACTATATAATTGATAAGCGTTTACTAGAATTGTTGTCTTAGGAAAGAATTATTTTTATGCTCTGAATTTTAGAAGAGATACTAGATAAGGATAATTAAATATTGAATAAGCATATCTATGTTATATGTATTAAGATAAATCTGTTTATACTAAAACAAAAGAGGAGGAGATTGGGATATAAACTTGATTTGGGTGGAAAGAAATAAGGGGAAAAAGTGAAGTTAATTGATATTGTGAAAAACTTCAAGTGAAATTTGAAAAATGAGAGTACTATTAATACCTCTAGGACTGGCACAGTTAGGAAAGCTCCTAACCAATTATCAACCACCATGACAGTGCAGAGTCCCTCTGCACAAAAGACAATCGAGGAAGCGCTCCCTAAAGAAGCGTGCAAATTCCTCCAAGGATTTACAAAGTTTATTGCTAAGCATGCAGGAGATGATGGTTAAAAATCATGAGGAGATGAAAGAGGAAATTGGATCGTTAAAGTAGATTTGAAAGATAAGATAAAAAAAGACGAAAAATTTGAAATATTTCAGCAGGAGATGAGGAAAAATCAGGAAAAATACTAGAAATAGAAACAAAGGTGATTAAAGAGGAAAAGAGAGTAGATGAGTTGACAGAAAAGTTAATAAGAGAGAACAAAGAATTAGAAACTGCAATCATCCATCTCGAGTCAGAAAAAGCTGCACACTATTTAAGATTCCAAAACGTGAAGGAAGAAAGGAAGAAAATTTATGGGAGGTTATGACAGATATTCTAGCTGGCACACTAGAGATAAAAAGGAGATCTAATGAGGAAATTGACGAACTGTACAGAGTCCAAACCAACTATGCTAGGAGATTTAACCTACCAAGAGAGATACACGTTAAATTTGTCAAGAAATCACTTAGAGATGAAATTCTATATAGATCCAGAGATAATATTTTACAATATGCCGACAAAACAATAATAATTCTTAAACAAACCCCCAAAAAATAAGAGATTTAAGAAGACCATATCAATTTCTAACGACCAAATTGATAAAACAAAATATTAATTTAGATGGTTAATCCCAGAAGGTATAATGGTAACCTGGCAAGACAAGAAATATAAAATCGATACTATAGAAAAGGCAGAGATGTTTTTGATCAACAATTAAATAGGGAAGGAGTAGATGAAGACAGGGAGGAAGCTAGGAGAGTCGAAAGGAAAAGATTGGAGACATATAAAAGGTAAATATAACTGATAGTACAGATGACAGCAAGAGAAATCCAGAAGTCCCAGAAGAACTCATGGACATCAGAATCACGAGAAGCGCTAAATATAGGATCAATAAAAATGCAAACCTATCTGACCTTATCTCTTGGAATATAAATGGATTAAACTCACCAGTAAAAAGGAAAAAGGTTTTTAAGCACTTACAAACTCAAAAAGCAGACATTATAGCACTACAAGAAGTCCATATCACCCAAAAACAGAAACATCTATTAGAGAATAAAAATTAGGTAATATGTTTGCGGCTTTAGATAAAAAAGAGGAGTAGTACTTTATATAAAGATAAAATCCCTGCTTCACTAATATACTCTGACAAAGACGGTAGGTTACTTATGGTAGAAGTTGAACTTGGACAAATTAAATGTTTATTAGTGGTAATTTATGCTCCAAATGGCCCCAAGAATTCTTCTTTCAGAAATTATATGATAAACTCAAAGAATTGCAATATCAACAGTTATTTATTACAGGAGATTTTAATGCAGTCGTAAATAAACTATTAGATTATAAAGGAAATAATACCAATCTAGAAAAGAAAAAAAATTACCAAAAATATTTTTGATCTCATGAAGGAATTTAATATTAGTGATGTCTGGAGAGAGGAACATGAACAAAAACAGTTTACTCATTACTCTAACCGTCACATGTCCTGGTCAAGACTTGACATGGTTTGGGCGACCAAAAACTAAACTCAGGAATTTTAGACATAACAATGGAACCAACTACACTAGCAGACCATAATATGATTAGGCTTAGATGGGAAGGGCAACAACCACAATCAAACAATTGGATGCTCCAGAGATCGATTCTAAAAGATGAAGTTTTTAATAAAATATTGACAAGAGAATTAGAATTTTTTTTCAAGAAAATGACCCTCATGACACCTCCCTTCAAAATATTGGGATACTGCTAAAGCAGTGATGAGGAGTGTCTATTAAATATATGGCCAGGAAAAATAGAGAAAAAGACAAAAGAAAATAAAACTACAGCAGGAATATGATGAATGGCACGAAAGATTACAAGCCACCCCACAAGACGAGCAAATCAAATCTCAATTGAATAAGATTAAACACAAAATAAATTTAACTGAGAAAGAAGAACTAGCCCAGAAACTAAAGAGGACAAAACAATACCAATTTGAAAATGCAAATAAACCAGGACGTTGGTTAGCCTCTAAGCTTAAAAACAGAATGAAAAAAGATGGATTACTAAATTAAGAAATGAACAAGGGGATATATGTTATAAAGAGGAGGATAAAAGGCAGATTATTCAAAAATACTATAAAGATTTATACACAGAGACAAGTTATGTTACAGAAGACCAAATTTTAAAATACTTAAAAAATGCAGATCTCACACAAATTTCAGAAGAAGATCAAAAAGCGTTAAACCATTCTATAACCCTTCAAGAAATCTATGTGGCAATTAACAAACAAAAAATAGATAAAGTCCCAGGTCCAGATGGCCTACCAGCAGAGATCTATAAAACACAACAAGAAATTTTAGGAAAAGAAATGGTAAAAATTTTCAATGAAGTTTTAGATAAAGCGAATTGTCCTCAATCATGGCAAGAAGCTAAAATATCTATCATTCCTAAACCAGGCTCCGATCTAACAGAACCAGGGAATTATAGGCCAATCTCTCTCCTTAATGTAGACTACAAAATCTTTATGACGATCCTGGCAGAGAGATTAAAAAAAATACTCAATAAACTCATATCCCCGGACCAAAATGGCTTTCTCCCTCAGAGACATCTCAGAAACAATATCAGAGTAGCGTTGGATATATTAGAGTACTATGAGGATCGTAGCGCAGAACAAGCTGCATTGTTATTCTTAGATGCCCAAAAGGCATTTGATAATGTGAAATGGGACTTTATTTTACAGCAGAGTGAATATTTGAAGTTAGGACCCAAATTTTCTAATATAATTAAGGCTATCTATCAAAAACAATATGCTACAATTTTAATTAACGGGAATTTACAGAAAAGTTTCAAATACAAAAGGAACGAGACAAGGCTGTCCATTGTCACCACTGTTGTTCATTATGACATTAGAGGCTTTAATTAGAACAATCAAAAAGATAATGATATAAAAGGATTAAAAGTAAAAAGGGAAGAATTTAAATTACAGGCATTTGCAGATGACCTTCTTTTCATTCTGGAAGAACCTCAGTCTTCAGGACCTAAACTTTTACAAAAATTGGATGAATTTGGTTTAGTAGCAGGATTAAAAATAAATAAAAAGAAAACAAAATGATCACTAAAAACATGACGAGTAAACAGAAAGAAATATTGACCTTAACAATGGGCATTGAAATTGTCGAAAAAATTAAATATTTAGGAATTATTATATCCCCAGATATAGCACACTCAAGAAAGATAATTATGACCCACTTATTAAACAAATAAGGGAAGATCTAATAAGATGGGACAATTTAAAATTATCCTTTATGGGCAGGATAGCTACGATCAAAATGAATATATTACCAAAAATTCTATTTCTCTTTCAAAATGCTCCCATAAAATTAAAAAACCCTTTTTGATGAATTAAATAGACTGACATCAAATTTTATTTGGCAAAGAAGGAGACCAAGGATAAAATTAAAATTATTACAAGATGCAACTGAAAGAGGGGATTGGGTCTACGGATTGGGAGCTGTATTATAGTGCTGCAATTATGACTTGGATAAAAGACTGGATAAACCATACAAATACAAGGATACTAACATTAGAAGGCTATAATCTCCAGACAGGATGGCACTCTTTTCTTAGACAAGATAGTTTAAAGGGACACAGCTATGTTTTGAAACACAAAGTAAGACAAACACTTCTACACACCTGGTTCAAAATTAAGAAACAAATGTATATTCAAATACCAATCTGGATATCAACATTAGAGGCTTTGATGCATCCACACTTGCTAAGACACGATAAAATCATTACTTATGAAGAACTGTTAGATGAAAAAGGAGATTTGCAAACTAGACAGCGGTTGAATGAACAGGGAATAGAATTGGAATGGTGGGCCTATCTACAACTCCAAGCTAAACACGCAGAAGACAAAAAGGAATTGGGTATTAGTAAAACTAGGACGAATTAGATGAAATCTTGTTAGGGCCAGATGTAAAAATGATTAAAAAACATATCAAGTATTACTACAAACTAAGTTGGAAGAAGAAATTGTTAAAGAAACAATGATACGCTGGATGAGAGATTTCGGTCATAGTATTGCCCTGAACGATTGGCAAAATATTTGGACCAGAAATAAAAAATAACTCTTGCAATTCCATTTAAAGAAAACCTGTATAAATTATTTTACAGATGGCATATAACACCAGCAAGACTATCTAAAATGAACAATAAATTTTCCTCTCTTTGTTGGAAATGCAATAAGGAAAGAGGTACATACTATCACATATGGTGGAGTTGTGGAAAGGCCCAAGAATATTGGAAAGGAATACATCAATGCTTACGAGAAATTTGTGATGTAGAGTTTAATTTTAAACCAGAATTTTTTTACTGGGAATCACCAATGAGACATATCCGAAGGAAATCTTCTATTTAATGATTCATATTATCACAGCGGCAAGGATGGCCTTTGCACAGAAGTGGAAAAACACTGAAACTCCAACAGAAGCGGAGCTTATGAAGAAAATAATGGAGTCGCAGAAATGGACAAATTGACATTGGAAATTAAAAATAAGGAAGAAACGGACTATTACAGAACTTGGAATAACTTCTATGGATGGTTAGACAAGAAAAAGACTTAACTGACTTTTTGAATTGGACTTAACAAATGATGGACAATGAATGTCATGAGCCTAGCCGTACTTGGTTCAACTATAGTATATGTTTTACGTTTTGTTTATGTTAGTGTTTATTTGTTTGGTTATGTGTAATTACTAAATAAAATCAATTAAAAAATTAAAAAAAAAAAAAAAGAAATTCTGAATGCAATTAAAATGGCTCCAGAAATTAGCAAGAGCATTTTTAATTTTATTTTTTAAACATTTGCTTTAATTTATTTTCCAGCTGAAGACTGAGTCCTTGAGTCCTACACAATTTTCTCATCTCTCGGACTTTATTAGACTGTGAATAGAGAGAGAGAAGAACAAAGAATGATCCTTGTAGTTGTTTTGCACTTATGTCATTAGTTAATGACATAAGAACATCTTTGCTTGTACCACACTTAGGTGGAGGACTAAGATTTTCTATGTCATAGTGTGATTCATAGAATTTCAGAAGTGTAGCATTATGTGGACTTAGGAACGTTTTTTTCTCAGTGTGGCAAAAGAAAATATTCTGGGTCAGGTGTTATATCACTGAAGCCCAGTTCCTTGTTGTATAGTATGTGTTTCCACTCCGTATTTTTCTTGTTTGTAGATTAAGAGTTTGTAAACTTTCCTTTATTACCTTTCATTTATTACCTTTTTTTATCTTTCTTCATTCCCTTTCTTAACTTCCTTTCTTACATTTCTTTATAGATTGAATGTTTACTAACTTTCGTTCAGCTGAAATTTCCTTCCTAGGCTCACAAAATCATTGTACTATTTAAGGGACTTGTCTTGAATGTTTGGGTTTTTTGGAAACAGTGACAAAATTTAAGAGGCATTTACTAACTGGATTGTGCATAACTGAAGTAAACAGTGGAACATTTGGCAATATAGGATTGTTTCAACAATTTATTTGAATGGGCCTTGTGATGAAATGTCATTTTAAATGTGATGCCCAAAGTCAAGGGCCAAGGGAGCTTTTGCATTTTCTTCCAGCTCTGCCTTGAAGTGTTGATAAGTGGGTCCAGAGAAGAAAACGTGGGGGAAGAGCATTTTGGCAAGTAGGAGCTGCACTTGACAGTTAACAGTGACAGTTGGGCAGGGAGTCTGGCTGGAAACAGTCATACAAAGAAGCTTTGTATAACCCACAATGATTAAAAAAAGAAGACTGGTGTTTAGGAGATAGAAGGAAGATATCTATTTGAGTTTTTTTAAGTAGATAACAGACATTGGGACTTAAGATGAAGTCAAGCATTTAGTGTTCATTTTTTAAAAATTACATATAAAATTATTAAAACAACTGTATATCATATAGTACTATTACATAAGAAATATTATGATCTTTACAGCTAGGTAAGCCTGGGGTACATGAATAATCCACTTCTTTGCAAATAAATATTATTTTATTTGTTAAGTATTTTGCCAAAATGATTGCAATCAAAATCAGCTGAAGCTTGGTGTAGCTTGGTTTTTTTTTCTGCTGTTATCAAGTGCGTATCAGTTTTTGTTGGTTTTTTGGAGGAGGAGGCTCTCCTACCACTTTGCTTCTGTTGGTTTTGCTCCTAGAGGGTCGCGGGATGCCGTTGGAGCCATTCAGGCGAAAATTGAGCCGGTGGCTCAACGTGTTGCAGCATTTTCCCCGCCAAGTGATTGACTAGGCTGCTGGCTTGCTGCCCAGATTGGGGGGGGCGGTAAAGCCGTTTGCTCCATTCTGCAGCCTCATGGAGCCCTGGCGCCAAGAAGCTTCGGCGCCAGAGATGTTGGCGAGGACTGCTGGAGCTGCTGAGGACCTGTTGGCTGGGGACCCGTTGCTGGCGTTGCTGGTGGTGGTCACCAGCTGTTTTTTGCTGACGACAAGCACGCAGCACAACCTGCGGTGACAAGCCACAATCCTGTTGCGACTCCGGGGGCTTGGTTACATGGACGGCAGCCGTGACAGTGGTGGTCTGCGGTTTCTGGTGCTATGGTCACCATGGGGGTGACCGTGTGGAGTCTACTGAGAGCAGGACTACCGGCCTGGAGGCCCTTCCCCCTTTTCTCTGTCTGTGGTTGGGGGCAGCATCCTTGTGGGGAGTAGGGTTTTTTGCCCACCCCCGAAGAGCTTTCCCCCCCTTCCCCCAGAAGTGAGAGCTCTGGGGAGGAAAAGAACTATGGGGAGGGGTGGAGGCCTACAGGCCTGGAGATTCCGGGAAGGAGGCGTTCACGGTCATAGCCCGGGCCGGGTGGGCAGGCTCTATCCCAGTTGGGGGGTGGGTCGAGTCTTTGGCGAAGACCCCCCCCATGAAGGGATGGCGCAGTGGCCCTATGCCCGTGGCTGTGGCCGGTATGCGAGTGCTGCACCTTACTTGGATTGCTACGGACCTTGTCACCCCATGTGGATTATGGGGTTTATCACTGTCCGCTGTCCTTCCCTCTGTTAACGTCATCTTGGCCCTGTTTGTCATCATTGAGGGCGTTTGGCTAATTTTCAGACTTGGACTTTGCCTCCTCTGCTTGGGACTTGGCTTCCTCCCTTGCAGTGAGAGGGCAACGGGAGGATTTAATCCCCCCTGCAGTGAGAGTGCAGTGGGTTGTGCAGGACTTTTGCCCCAAGTCACTGTGGTGGCAGAGCAGTGACTGGTCTATTTCTACTCGGATCGTCGGCAGTTGTGAGAGAGCTGCTGATTGTGGACTACTTCCTGACTATCAACATCGCCTGTCCCTTGTATTGTATTTCCATCTCCCTATTGTTCCATCTTCCAACTACCTCTTGTATTGTCTTGCCTGAGATATATTTACCATGCCTGCCTATTCCCCATCGGAGCTATGGGCCCGCCAGGCGGTTCCCCTGTCTGTGATGTGGCCCCCTACGCTGTCAAGAGCTTACCTTAATGACGGATCCTGGGATCCCGAGAGGTGGCATGCCATGACTAAGGGGCTAAAGAGCTTTGGTGGCTCAGGCTATTAATGCCTGCTCTTAAGATCCAGCTGTCTACAATTACTGTAGGCTCGAATCCCACCAGGCTCAAGGTTGACTCAGCCTTCCATCCTCTCTGGGTAGGTAAATTGAGGACCCAAGATTGTTGGGGGCAATTAGCTGACCTTGTAAAAATGTCGCTTAGTAATAAGCAGGCATATACAATGGAATGAAGGCTATTGCTGAGCCATTGGGTTGTGCTCTAAAATTGTCGCCTGAGTCTTCTGGAGAAGGCATATAAATGTAATTAAAAAAAAAAAATTCTAAATCTGACAGGAAGGGGAAACCTTTAAAATTTTTAATTGATCGGTTAAGGGGTTAGGGGGGGGCGGGGAGGGGGCCTGTGCAACGCCAAGTGGGGGTTCATTGGGGGCGGGGCGGCAGGGCCCCGAGGTGTGAGGTGGGGACCGCGATTCCCAGGGTGGTTGGAGTTGGCAGGAGACAGCGAGGCATAGGGCCATATGTGTTGGGAGCACACACCCGCCATCTTTGTGCGGTTGCTTGCTCGACCCTATGGCCTCCCCAGGGGGCATGGGAATTGGGACCCCTGGGCTTAGGCTGGTGTATTTTAATGCCAGGTCCGTGGCTAATAAGTCTGCCCTTCTCTGTGAGGTAATTGAGGAGGAGGCTGCGGACCTGGCCTGTATCACCGAGACTGGTTGGGCCCAGAGGGCGTGTCCCTCTGGTAGATTTGTCCCCTCCAGGCTTTCGGGTTTTGCACCGGCCGCGGACGCAGGGCAGAGGTGGTGGGGTGGCCGTGGTTATTCGGGAGACCCTGTTTCCAAGGGAGGTCACTGTTCCAGAGATAGGCGGGGTGAGACACTCCTCTTGAGGTGGGGGCCCAACGGTCGGGTGGGCTTGCTGCTCACATACCTTTCACCCAGCTGTGTGACAGTGGCCCTGCCTGGGCTTCTCGACGCCCTCTCGGGGTGGCGGTGGAGTTCCCGGGTCTTATAGTCCTGGGGACTTCAATCTGCCCTCCCTGGGGTACGTCGGGTTTGGCCCAGGAATTCATGGCTTCTATGGAGGCCTGGGCCTGACCCAATTAATTCAGGGCCCGACTCATGAGGGGGGAAACACTCTTGACCTAGTTTTTGTCTCTGAGCAGTGGCATAGTGACAGAGGGCAGGCCACTTTTACGGCTTTGCCCATTCCATGGTCTGATCACTATCTCCTACAGCTGGTCTTCCAACAGGCCGCCCCCCACTGCTGGGATGAGGAGCCACTTAGATGGTTCTGCCCCAGGCGCCTTAGGGACCCGGAGCGGTTCTCGGCGGAACTGGGGTTTCTTCCCTCTTCCCATGCCCACAGCTCTGTCGAGGATCTGGCAGCTGCTTGGCAACAGGCCGCGTTGGATGCTCTCGACAGGGTTGTCCCCATGCGACCCCTCACATGTCGTGGATCCCGGATGGCTCCTTGGTATTCGGAGGAGCTCCGGGAGATGAAACGCCGTCGGAGGGGCTTAGAGAGCAGGTGGAGGTCCACCCGCTCCCAGGCCGATCGAGCCCAGCTAAGAGCCTATATTAGGACTTACCTGGTAGCTATGAGGGCAGCGAGAAGGTCTTATCTCTCCTCTCATAGCTGCCTGCAGATAATCCGCCCAGCCGCCTGTTTCGGGTAACCCGCCTTCCTTCTGTAGGGGAGGGGCGGACCATGGGGCAGGGCTGAGGAGTTTGGTCAATATCTGTCGGATAAGATCGCTTGAATTTGGGGCGGGCTGTCCTCTGATTTGCAGTGGTCTTAGGAACGGGATACAGGTAGTCTGGCCAGTATGATCTGGGATGAGTTCGATTCTGTTTCCGAGGATGAAGTGGACGGGATTATGTGGCGTCTGAGTTCCACCACATGTTTGTTGGACCCGTGCCCTTCCTGGCTGGCTTATGCCGCCAGGGAGGTCACCTGCGGTTGGCTCCGGGCAGTTGTCAACCTTCACTAAGGGAGGGTGTTTTCCCTCCGCCTTGAAGGAGGCGGTGGTGAGACCTTCTGAAGAAGCCTGCCCTGGACCCAACCGAAGTTAGACAACTTTCGCCCAGTCTCCAACCTTCGCTTTTAGCGAAGGTTGTTGAGAGTGTGGTGGCTCAGCAGTTTCCACTTTTCCTGGATGAAGCGGACTACCTGGATCCGTATCAATCGGGCTTCCGCCTGGTTTCAGCATGGAGACGGCATTGGTTGCACTGATGGATGATCTCTGGAGGGCTCGGGACAGAGGTTTTTCCTCTGTCCTGGTCCTACTAGACCTCTCAGCGGCTTTTCGATACCATTGACCATGGTATCCTGCGGCGCCTCGAGGGGTTGGGTATAGGGGGCACTGTACTTCAGTGGTTCACCTCCTACCTCTCGGGGTGGTCGCAGTCGGTATTGGCGGGGGGACAGAGGTCTACCTCGAGGGTGCTCTCTTGTGGGGTCCCTCAGGGTCGGTCCCTCCCCCTGCTATTTAACATCTATATGAAGCCGCTGGGTGAGATCATCCGTGGTTTTGGGGTGAGTTTCCACCAGTACGCTGATGACACCCAGCTGTACATTTCCACCCCAAACCAGATCGGTGATGCCCTCTCCCTGATGACCCAGTGTTTGGATGTGGTACGGATCTGGATGAACGGAAACATGCTTCGTCTCAACCTGGCCAAGACTGAGTGGCTGTGCATACCGGTGTCTCGGCCCAGTCAGGAGTGTCCATCTTTGGCCATAGGGGAGTGGTATTGCCCCCTGTGGATAGAGCTGAATCTGGGGGTCCTCCTGGACGCTCGCCCGGTTGGAGGAGCAGGTGGGGGCCGCCAGGGGGCCTTTGCCCAGCTATGCCTGGTTCGCCAGCTACTCCTTTTCTGGACCGAGACGCCTGCAAGACGGTTACTCATGCCCTTGTTACCTCCAGACTCGACTACTGTAACGCCTCTACTTAGGACTGCCCTTGCATACCATCCAGAGATTGCAGCTGGTGCAAAATGCGGCCGCGCAGGTGGTGATGGGAGTTTCCCGGTTCTCCCATGTTACCCCCCTCCTGCGCTGCCTCCATTGGTTGCTGGTTGCACTCCGGGTGAGATTCAAGGTTTTAGTTTTAACATACAAAGTCCTTCATGACATGGGTCCTCAATATTTAAGGGAGCGACTCCTGCCGATATCGAGTTCCAACCACCCTGTGCGAGCCCATAGGCAAGAACTCCTTGGGGTCCCGTCGGCTGGCCAGTGCCGGTGGGCGGTCCCCCGACGGCGAGCCTATTCTATCGCGGCCCCAGACCTCTGGAACCAACTTCCCCTGGAGCTCCGTCTGGCCCCTGACCTCCGCACCTTCCGCCATGATCTGAAGACTTGGTTGTTTAACCAATCCGGGTTGTGATCTTTTTGGGGTGGGATGGTTTTATTTGTTGTATTTTTGTAATTGTATTGGGGCTTATCTAGTTTAATCTGTTTTTAATTATTTATTGTTGTTGTTGTTTTTATCTGTGAGCCGCCCTGAGTCTTCGGAGATGGGGCGGCATAGAAGTCCCATTAATAAATAAATAAATAAACAAACTATGCTGACCAATACAGTATCTCTATTACCTGCACTAATTATGGTGGTAATTATATGAATTTTGACATTTTTGTCATATACTGAAACAGATACTTCACAAACATAATTGCTAAGATTCCACTGTCATAACATTTCATTTTTGTTATTGTTTCAATGCAATTTTCATATCGAATTGGACTAATTTGAGAATGGAGTGTTTTGTTGCTGAATTGCTACTTTTTACGCACACATAACTGTTAAAAAAACTCCTGAACATGTATATACAGCCTTAATGTCTAATCTATATGGAAGAATTGTATCTGTTCTTAGATGCCTGTTCTTGTAACATTAAAAAACTACCAATGTTCATTTATTTTTATTTTCATCCCTGCTTTATTATTTTTATAAATAACTCAAGGTGGCGAATATACATAATACTTCTTCCTCTTCCTATTTTCCACACAACAGTCCTAGGAAGTGGATTTGGCTGAGAGAGAGTGACTGGCCCAGAGTCACCCAACCTTTATGCCTAAGATGGGACTAGAACTCCAGGCTCCAGGTTTCTAGAAAACACCTTAACCACTAGACCAATTTTTTTTCTAGTTTAAATTTTAAATTTTTTCCAATTTCAGAATTTTGAAAAAATGTAGAACTGTTTGTGTTTTTGTTGGGCTTTTCTGTTTATGCTTAGCTAATGTCCTTAGGTTTGTTTTTCTTTTCTTCGCTATTGTGGTTTAATTTCTTTCTTCCTGCATGTCCTGTTTCTTCATCTATCTTTTTTATTGTGTTCTGG
Organism: Naja naja; assembly: GCA_009733165.1. NCBI lineage: Eukaryota > Metazoa > Chordata > Lepidosauria > Squamata > Elapidae > Naja > Naja naja. The sequence continues at coordinate 132,879,085 of CM019151.1, read as the reverse complement.
TAAATGTCTTTTCTAATGTGTCTAGAGTTTTAATTACTTTGGTTTCTTTTCTTTTAGATGTTTGCTTTGTAGCCTTTTTTATTCCAATGTGCTTAGTGTTTTGATTATTTTCAGCTTGGGTGTTTGAAAGAAAAAAATTGTACTTGGTTGCAGTCTGTTATCTATTTAGTTTCTGGTCTGGTTTTTCTAAGGTGACACTCTCAGAGTAGTTCCCTTCCTACATAACAATGTTATTACTGTCTCTTCTAGACATGTATAAGCAGTTTTTTAAAAATTTTGCCAGTTATAAAAAGTGTTTTTCTTAGAGTGATGTATACAACATCTCTGGCTTATGTTGATTCTGCTCTTCTGGAGGATTTGTGAAGCAGAGCTCACAACTCTGATGCAGCAATGTAAATTGAGGGGTCCCTGCTTTCTGAGATTGGTTGTTTTCTTACAGACATTGCATTACCAAAATAGGCAACAAATTGCAAAAATTTTGTACATCTGATATTTTTGTCATTGGATCGTGTTAGTTATTAATATTGTATTTGTAAATATAGAAGCATAAAAGAAATAGGTATGGATGTTATAGGAATGCCTTATATAGTTGATCTACCAATTATATCAGAAAGCATTTTAGATAAACACTGAAATAACAACAGCACTTACTACTGAAAACATGTTTTGACTTCCTGGTCAAAATTTCAGGGTGATTTTGTGAAACGAAATAAAACAAAATAAGATATTACTAGAGGAATTAGCAAACACTATCAAGGAAACTAGTGAGGGCTGTGTGGAAGGAAGGGTCCATGTAATACAAGTTTCCACAAACTTTTGTAGGTTGTTATAACTAAATGTATTAAAATAATAGAAACCAATGTAAATAGGCAGTATTGCCCTGACTAGGTTTGAGCATTTGCAAATTCTTTTTAAGCAGTCTAAAACTGGATTAGAGACTCTTGCCTTGCCTTGAATTGAGGAAGAGTATCATCTTTATCCTGACCATTATCAGTTGAGCCTTTCTTATCTTGAAACAAACACTCCTACTTATCAGAGAAAGCAGATGAAACATGGCATAGCAACACTGAAAGCAACAGTTACTGCTCTGCTGTTTAGCAGATTGGTTTATGTGCATGGTGAAGGTAGCGGCTGCTTTTCCCTTCCATTGGGAAGGGGGTGAAGTCCCTTCCACTGTTTTAGAAAATAAATGTAAATAACTTCAGCTGTCATAGATGAGAGGAAATAAATTTAAGTATACCTTTTTCTTGATTACAATACTGTTTTAGTTATACAGGTAAAACTCAAAAAATTAGAATATCGTGCAAAAGTTCATTTATTTCAGTAATGCAACTTAAAAGGTGAAACTAATATATGAGATAGACTCATTACATGCAAAGCAAGATAGTTCAAGCCGTGATTTGCCATAATTGTGATGATAATGGCTTACAGCTCATGAAAACCCCAAATCCACAATCTCAGAAAATTAGAATATTGTGAAAAGGTGCAATATTCTAGGCTCAAAGTATCCTACTCTAATCAGCTAATTAAGCCATAACACCTGCAAAGGGTTCCTGAGCCTTTAAATGGTCTCTCAGTCTGGTTCAGTAGGAATCACAATCATGGGAAAGACTGCTGACCTGACAGTTGTGCAGAAAACCATCATTGACACCCTCCATAAGGAGGGAAAGCCTCAAAAGGTAATTGCAAAAGAAGTTGGATGTTCCCAAAGTGCTGTATCAAAGCACATTAATAGAAAATTATGTGGAAAGGAAAAGTGTGGAAGAAAAAGGTGCACAAGCAGCAGGAATGACCGCAGCCTGGAGAGGATTGTCAGGAAAAGGCCATTCAAAAGTGTTGGGGACTTTCACAAGGAGTGGACTGAGGCTGGAGTCAGTGCATCAAGAGCCGCCACACACAGACGGATCCTGGACGTGGGCTTCAAATGTCGTCAGAAGCATCTTACCTGGGCTAAAGAAAAACAGACCTGGTCTGTTGCTCAGTGGTCCAAAGTCCTCTTTTCTGATGAGAACAACTTTGCATCTCATTTGGAAACCAAGGACCCAGAGTCTGGAGGAAGAATGGAGAGGCACACACTGCAAGATGCTTGAAGTCCAGTGTGAAGTTTCCATGGTCTGTGTTGATTTGGGGAGCCATGTCCTCTGCTGGTGTTGGTCCACTGTGCTTCATTAAGGCCAGGGTCAATGCAGCCGTCTACCAGGAGAATTTGGAGCACTTCATGCTTCCTTCTGCAGATGAGTTTTATGGGGATGCCAAAAGCACCAAAATCTGGTTCAGTGACGGTGAGATTGCTTTGCTTGATTGGCCAGCAAACTCGCCTGACCTGAACCCCATAGAGAATCTATGGGGCATAGCCAAGAGAAAGATGAGAGGCATGAGACCGAACAATGCAGAAGAGCTGAAGGCCGCTATTGAAGCATCCTTGTCTGATATTGTTCTATGTACAATTCTTGTTTTATTGCTTGCATGTAATATTCTAATTTTCTGAGATTGTGGATTTGGGTTTTCATGAGCTGTAAGCCATAATCATCACAATTATGACAAATCACAGCTTGAACTATCTTGCTTTGCATGTAATAAGTCTATCTCATATATTAGTTTCACCTTTTAAGTTGCATTACGGAAATAAATGAACTTTTGCATGATATTCTAATTTTTCGAGTTTCACCTGTATATGTTATATACTTCTTAATAAGATCCTTAAACTTTGAGATTGCTGAAAACTGTTGCCTCTTGAAGAAATGAAGGGTATTCACTAATGGCTATTAAACCGTTCCTTAAAAGAAACTAAATGTACATAGTGCTTACATGAGTTAATCTGAGTTAGATAGACCAGATTCAAGTTCATTCATGGTACAAAAGCTCATTCAGTGATGGTAGGATAATCAATTTTTGTTCAACTGATTTCAGAATTCTGTATTTCAAAATTTGGGCATGCTGGGATTTGGTGCATGTTTGGTCTTAGTGCATGCTGGAGTTTGGGTATAGTTTTACTTGGCACCTGTCCCCATCCAGAAAAGGCAGCACGGCAAAGTCTTGATAATAAAAGGAATTAAAATTACACAGAAATAATATTGCACAGAGGTATGAACCTTGTTTTTATGTTTGATCCATTTATTAGAAAGTTACAGTGTTTTCATTTGTTATGTTAAAGGGAGTTATTTCCATGCAACAATAAATAATGTGTAAAATCTGCTGGCAACTATTTGAACAGCAGATTTAAGAGGATAAGGTTAAAAACCAATTGTCCACTAAAATTTCCTGTTTTCAGAATGGATTAAATGAGTAGTACACTATCAGTTGTTGGTTTTATGTCAATCAAAAACTAACTTGTACATTAATACTTTTTTGTGATACTCTATTCTGAGCACTGTCTTAGTATTGAAAATAATCCTGTATTCTTGAGCTTCTTTTCTTTATCTCTTGGAGCCTTGCATGGTCATATTTTATTTCTCAACTCTAAAATTGCCCAATTTTTTAAGCTTTGAAGATGTTGGTTTTTGGCCTTCTTTTTCTTGCTATCTAATTCTCCTCCATGCTGCAGCAAGAGCCCAGGATGGGTAGACTCCTTCTTATGACATCATTAAGCTGGGTCAGTTTTTGAGCATATAAAAGCCAGCCCCCCAGGAGTAGCCCCAGCTTTGACTCGGCTTCTTAGTCAACAAGCTGTGTCTCTGAAAGCTGGTGATTTTTCCACCTTCAGGAACCTATCTTTCCTTTCGATCCGGGTAGCTGCAACTCAGGAGAAGCAGGGCTGCATTTCTCCTGCAACGTTGGGATCAACGTTCCCAAACACTGTTCGGCAAGCAGGGAAGCGCCTTAGCTGCCTTCCCCATAGACGCGGTTTGCACGATTCTGTTTCTGATCGGCAAACCAATAGCAGCGCCAGCCAGCTGATCGCGTGGGCGGCGATCCTCTTCTTGTCAGGCTGCTTCAACACTCAGGGCTCGAAATAGCCTAAGGAGTGAATATTCTACTTCGGAGCCCTCGCAGAGCAGCGGCCATCCTTATCAGCACTTCTGCCATGAGGTGAGAGGCCATTTTGAGAGTTCTGCCACGAGATGAGTGGCCATTTTAAGAGTTCTGGTGGCCATTTTCTGGTCAGGCCTAGTTGTTCCTTTCTGCCATCTCAGCAATTGGGAGTTAACCTTTCAACGCTTGAGCATAACTAGTTTAAAATAGATCAAGACAGAGGCCAGGCAGAGCTTTCCCCTCCAGTGGAGCAGACTCTTCAACCTCCTAAAAAGAACTGGTGCAGGCAACGCAATGCCCAGGGAGAAGTGGCTGCTAAAATCAGAGCTAAGGCCCTAGCCCCTAAGAAGCTAACTCAGGCCGAGTTGAGGGAAAAGAAACGCAGCCATGCTGCTCTGGAGAGGCAATTTAACAAAACTATTCAACACATAAGGGGGCAACTACAACAGACCCAGCCTGGCACACACCAGGTTTCCCAGAGAAGTCTCCCCAGGGTAGGGGAAGTTGTTCTTGGAGCCTTTGGACCTCCACCGACTTGGTCTCCTGAGGCATTTGAGGAACAACTAGACCCTCAAGACCTGAGCAGGTCTGGGCCTTATTTCCAGTCAGCATCGGGGCCTTATACACCCCCTCTTCCCTCCAGGGTTCAGGCACCCCTGTCCAGGCTGGAAGCCACTTTCACTCCCACTGCAGCAGGCCTTCGCCCTTCCACCTCATTTGACAACAGGTCCACAGACATCCAAGATGTGGTCTCCTTAGCCATCAGAAGGGGCTTGGCTGAAGGTTTTCAGCAGATCCTTAGGCCTTTGGAAAGGGTCCAAGCCCTTCTCCCTTCTCAGTCCATAGGTTCCTCACCTCTACAGCGAGGTGTCCGCAGACCTCAAGATCTCAGGGTCCATGCTGCTCAGGCAGAACGGGAGGAGGATGAAAGGGAAGAGGGTGCCTCCCCATCTGAACACAGTTGCTGTTGTCATTCAGAGAGGGAAGAGGATGAAATCTGCGATTGCAATATTTCAGAGGAAGAAGACCCCAATCCAGACCCTCCTTCCTCTGCATTGGTCTTCAAACCACCCCTCTTCAAGCCCTTCCTTAGCAAGGCTTTAGTCACTGCCCACCTGTCACCTGAGGAAGTAGCTCCGGAACCACAAGGCAAACACTCAGGGCCAGGAGACTCTCTCTTCTCCAAGCCTGTAGTACACACGGAGGTTTTGCCTTCTCCCATCTTGTTCCTCAACATGGTCAAGGAGCAGTGTGCTTCCCCTTCTGCAAGACCTCGCACATCATCGATAGACAAGCGTTTCTACAATGTCAGCTCAGCCCCAGACAATGCTCTTGCAGTGCCCTCGGTAGACGCTTCGGTGGTGGCATCATTTTCCTCTTCTGGCACTCCAACCAAACCAGAAGATAAGCGCTCTGAACAGACCCTCAAACGCAACCACCAAGCAGCTTTGTGGGCTGTTTGACCACTGCATTTTTTTTTCACTAGGGCATCCTTACGATGGCTGCATCAACTGCAGGATCGATTGCCTGACTCCGACCTTCGGTCTCATCAAGACCTTAACAAAATTATAGCAGCGGCAGAATTCACTGTGGATGCCACCCTCAATTCCGCCAAATTTGCTTCAAGGGCCATGGCATCTTCAGTGGCGTCTAGAAGGCTTCTGTGGCTCCGAAATTGGCAGAAGGAGTCACGATGCAAATGGAAGCTGGCCTCTGCCCATGCGCAGGTGACAAGCTTTTTAGCAAGTTGAGACAAGAGATAAAAGGAAAATTCTTTCCTCCTCAACTAAAAAAGCTGACTATCATCCAGCTCCCTATCACTCACCTGCCTTTCAGCCGGAGACCTCCTCTCGCTTTTCTCATCCACAGAGGTCGTATTCCCAATGTCAGGACCAACACGCGGAACCACCTGCAGACAGCAATCATCTGCTGGTAAACGGCCCTTTCAGGGGAGGGGGTAATGCCTTCTGTTGCTCTTAAGTAATTCCTCATTCTCCCCACCCATCGGAGGTCATTTAGCCTTCTTTGCCTCCAAGTGGGAGGAGTCAACAATGGATGCCTGGGTGCTCAACACTGTTAGGTCAGGACTGCAATTGGAATTTTTATCATCACCCCCAGAAAATTTTTTGATTTGTCCCGTTTCAAGGGACACTTCAAAGAAAGCCCTTATGAATTCGGCCATTCAACATCTCCTAGACATCAGCCCTAGTAATAAGCAGCCATATACAATGGAATGAAGGCTATTGCTGAGCGCATTGGGTTGTGCTCCAAAAAATTGTAAGCCGCCCTGAGTCTCTGGAGAAGGGCGGCATATAAATATGAATAAAGAAAGAATAAAGAATCAGGGCTATTCAGCCAGTTCCAATCTCACAACAGGGACGTGGTTTTTATTCCTGCCTTTCTGTTGTTCCCAAGGTGGCGACCCATCTTTGATCTAAAATTTCTCAACCAATTTGTTAAATACAGGCGATTTAAAATGCAGACATTGCATTCTATTTTAGAAAGCGTTCAGGAGGGAGACCTCCTCTCCTGCATTGATGTCACGGAGGCTTATCTCCACATCCCCATCTGGCCTCATCACCCCCAGTTTCTCGATTTCTGTTATCAGAATACTCACTACCAGTATCAAGCACTTCTCTTCGGCCTTTCATCGGCTCCCAGGGTCTTCACGAAGATTCTAGCAGCATTGGTGTCTTCTCTACGTTCTGTTCCAGTGAGGATTCAATGCTACTTGCATGACATGTTGATTCTGTCTTCCTCCATCCAATCGGCCCATTGGGACCTACAAATTACCTTGTCCTGCCTCCAAAGCCACAGGTTCTCCCTCAACACCAAGAAGAGCCATCTTTCTCCCATAACCAAATTGCTGCACCTGGCAGCAGTCATCGATACAACCTTGTGCCAAGTTTTCCTGTCTCCAGCTCATGGACAAAGCCTTGCAGAGATCATCAGTCAGATTCAACAACATCAGACTGTTCCCTTGTCGCTGCTGTTCAAGCTCCTGGGGAAGTTGGACTCTTGTATCGGCATTGTTCTGTGGGCACTGCTTCACTCCCGATCGCTCCAGTGGTTCCTAATCCCCTTCCAATGAGCAGGAACCAGCCATTCATCCATCAAGGTCCTGCTCTCTCCACAAGCCCAGCGATCTCTATATTTATTTATTTATTTATTTATTTATTTATTTATTTATTAATTATTGGGATTTCTATGCCGCCCTATCTCCCGAAGGACTCAGGGCAGCGCACAACAATAAAAACATACAACACAAAATTTTTAAAGTATTAAATAACATCCCAATAAGCTAATTAAAATGAACGAAAACCACTAAAGCCCCCCCCCATCAGTCCAAGTTGGCAAGTTGAAAGAGCCATGCTTTCAGGTCACGATGGAAGGATCGAAGGTCAGGAGCTATCTGAAGCTCCAGGGGCAGCTGATTCCAAAGGCCAGGTGCACCCACAGAGAAGGCTGTCCCCCTGGGGTTCGCCAGCCAACACTGTCTGGCCAATGGCACCCTGAGGAGGCCTTGTCTGTGGGAGCACATGGGGTGATGGGTCGTTGTTGCTGGCAGCAGATGTTCCCGCAAATACCCCGGCCCTAAGCCATGCAAGGCTTTATAGGTAATTACCAGCACCTTGAATCTCACCTGGAGGGAAACTGGCAATCAATGCAGCTCACGAAGGAGGGGTGTAATATCACAACCTGCGCGGCCGCATTCTGTACCAGCTGAAGCCTCTGAGTGGTCCTCAAGGGCAGCCCCATGTAGAGAGCATTGCAGTAGTCCAAATGGGAGGTAACGAGTGCATGACTAACCATACATAAAGCATCTCGGTCCAGATAGGGGTGCAACTGGTGCACCAGGCGAACTTGGGCAAATGCCCCCTGGCTATGGCTCCTACCTGATCTTCCAAACCCAGCTGTGCATCCAGGACGCCTAGATTGCGCACCCTTTCAATGGGGGGGTAACACCTCTCCCCCCAAGTCCAAAGAAGGAACATCCTGGACAATCCGAGATGCCGGAACATACAGCCACTCAGTCTTGGCTGGGTTGAGTTGTAGTCTGTTCCTCCCCATCCAGATCCGTACTGCTTCCAGGCATCGGGACATCACATCGAGGGCATCACTGGTTTGGTTTGGGGTGGAGATAAAAAGCTGGGTATCATCAGCATACTGATACTCACCCCAAAACTACGGATGATGTCACCCAGCGGTTTCATATAGATGTTGAATAGGAGGGGAGAGAGAACTGACCCCTGGGGCACCCCACAAGGGAGGGGCCTTGGGGTCGATCTCCGTCCTCCTGCCAACACCAACTGTGTACGACCCGAGAGGTAGGAGGAGAACCACCGTAAGACAGTGCCTCCCACTCCCAGCCGCTGAGGCGTCGCAGTAAGATACCATGGTCGATGGTATCAAAATCCGCTGAGAGTTCTAATAGGACCAGGACAGAGGAATAGCCCCTATCCCAAGCCCTCCAGAGATCATCCACCAGTGTGACCAATGCCGTCTCCGTGCTGTACCCGGGCCTGAAACCCGATTGATACGGATCCAGATAATCTCTCCCCGGCCCTCTGGAAGGGACTCCAGTTCAAGGAACCAGACAGGCTAGTAATCAGCACAGATACCAGTCTCCTGGGTTGGGGCTCACATATGGAGGGTCAGATAGCTCAAGGAGTTTGGTCCAGGATAGACAAAACCCATCCCATAAATTGGCTAGAGCTGAGAGCCATCTCCCTGGCTCTAAAGCACTTCAGACAGAGCCTCTGTGACAGGCTCCCATGTTCTAGTGTTGATGGACAATACGGCCACAAAGGCCCACGTCAACAGGCAGGGGGGATGAGATCCAGAGCGCTCATGAGGGAGGCAGAACACTTGGGGTTATAGGCAGAAAAACACTTGCTGTCAATCTCAGCAGATCACATCTCCGGAGTCGACAACTCCCAAGCAGACTGGCTGAGCAGGACTCCAGTAGATCAGGCAGAATGGTCCATTTCCCCATCCCTTTTCAGGAACCTTTCCCACAGATTTGGAACTCCAGAGGTGGATTTCTTCTCCACCGCTTAAAACGCCCAACTGAACAGATTTTTCACCAGATTTTCCTTGTCAGGGAGCAGAGGGAACCAACGCTCTTCGGTGCCGATGGCCCATGGGTCTCTTCTTTTCCCCCTCATCCAGGAATGGAGAGGAGGAATGAGAGGAGCTAATTCTCCTGGCCCCCTATTGGCCACGGAGACCCTGGTTTCTCCTGATCAACCTGGGGCTTCTTGCAGGATCCCAGCCCATCTAATCTCCCACCCCATACTTCCGGAGCCCCAGTGGCTCAAGCTAACCGTTTGGCGCTTGAGCAGCAGCGGCTAAGGGAGGCTAATCTTCCAGAGAAGGTTATACTCACCATCCTGGCATCTCGCAAACCTTCCACAAGGTGCATCTATGATGCCACCTGGAGGGCTTTCTCCCAATGGTGCCTCAAGGAGGGTCTCTCCCCTGCCTCAGCTCAGTTGGCAGAGGTTCTTAGATTTCTTCAAGATGGCTTGGAGAAGGGTTTGGCCCCCAATACCCTCAAATTCTTGTATTCTCCAGATGAGCTGTTTTGTGTACTTTTCATGAGAACAGGGTGGTCTTACATTTAGATCCTACCTTTGTCCTGAAAATCAATACCTGGTTCCATCGGGCTCAAGACATTGTGTTGCCAGATTTCTGTCCTAAGCCAAGCCACAAATTGGAGCACAAGTGGCATATGTTAGATGTAAGGAGGGCTCTTCATATCTACAGCTGTTTTTCGGAAGACTGAGGCTTTGTTCGTTTCTTTTTCTCCAAGCTCCTTGGCGTGCAAGGCTTATTTTTCTACTCTGAGCAGATGGATCAGGGCATGTATTTCCAGTGCCTATCGGGCTTTGTCCCTTCTGGTGCCCAAGAATCTAACTGCGCATTCCACCAGAAACGCAGCAACATCGGCCGCTTGGTCTACTCAGGCATCTCTCGAAGAGATCTGTAAGGCAGCTACCTGGGCGTCTCCGGCACCCTTCATACGGCACTATCATATAGATTCATTTGCTTCGGCAGAGGCAGCATTTGGCAGAAGGGTGCTTCAGAGGGTCATTCCGCAAGCAGAGTAAGCAAACCGGACGAGGGCCCTCCTGTGGACATGCAGGCTTTGGTATGTCCCATCCTGGACTCTCAGCGCAGCGTGGATGAGAATGGGTGTTGGTATAATTACCTGAGAACGTCCTTTCTATCTATGCTGCAAGAGACTCCAGCCCCACCCTTGGTGTGTCTGGTTCTTGCACGGGGGGAAGGGTTGTTTCTAATTGGGTTTTTTTTTTGCTTTCATAGACACTCTATGTCTGTCAAGTATTTCGCCTAAAGCTGGGGAGCCAGCTAGGGGCTGGCTTTTTATAGTGGCAGATTCAGCTCTATGACATCACAGGAAGGAGTCTAACCCATCCTGGGCACTCTTGCAGCGTAGATAAAAAGGGTGTTCTCAGGTAATTATACCAACGCCCATTTTCTCCAGTGCTTCAAAGCCTATTTTGTATGTGTGCCCTGTATTTTTTATCCCTAAATGTAATACCACCTCAAATCTGAGGGATTCCCTATCCTTTTAGTCTTCTGGAGTCCTAGCTCTTCCTCCAAACACTGGGCTAGAATGAGGATTGAGCTGCAAGTATAATTGCTCTACTACTCTTATTTTTGAGAGGGAGGTTTATTAATTGTTGTGAGCTGCCTAGAGTCTCATATGAGATAGGCAGTGATAGAAGTCCTGTAAATAAAGAAATAAATATTGTTTATTTTTTGTGTCACCTTCAATTTTGAAAATCAGATCAATTCACCAGCCAGCTCATTATTAAAATAGTTTAAAATAGTGAGCTCAAGACTGATCCATGCACATCACAGCTAATGGTTCTCTAACTTTATTACTCCTGATCCTCAAGTATGGTTAGCCAATTTTAATCCACCTTACTCTAGTGCTAGCCAAACCAAACTTCAATAGCTTGTTAATGAGAATGTCATGTAAAACTTTATGAAAATTTTTGCTTAAATCAAATTATATTACTTGTACAGAATACACTTGTATTAAAAACTAAAATATAGATTTAGCCAGATGTATTATTATTTTGTGAGTAGAATGTCTCCAGGGAAGTATGTTTTCCAATGGGGGAGGAGAGAGGGCTGGGAAGGATTTTTATTGATTCCTCTACTCTGGGCTGTCAAAAATACTCCAGAGAGTTGAAGACAAAGTATCTATAATTCTGAGTGTAATTATTACTGGATTCAATCCAATATGTACTGTAGGTAATTATTTTCTATTTTTTCATTTTGTACTGATAGTCCTTGACTTATGACAATTGACCCAAAATTTCTATTGCTAAGTGAGACAGTTGTTTTGCCTTATTTTACAACCTTTCTTGCCACATTTGCTAAGAGAATCATTGCAGTTGTTAAGTTAGTAACACGGTTGTTAAATGAATCTGGCTTCCCCATTGACTTTGTTTGTCAGAAGTCACCAAAGGGCCCCCAAGACATGACCAGGACACTGCAACCGTCTTGATGCCAAGCATCATACTTTTTTAATCATGTGTCCATGGGAATGCTATAACAGTGGTAAATATGAAAAATGGTCATAAATCACTTTTTTCAGTGCCATTGCAACTTCGAACTGTCATTAATGAGCTGTTGTAAGTCAAGGACTACATTGTGCTTTGACTCAGATCTTTTTAGTCCTTTTAGTTCTACATCTGCTTGTAGATCTGTATACGTTCAAGTTTATCTGTATACATCTGTATACATTCAAGTTTATCAATACATATGCAAAGAGAGCACACAATAACAATAGAATTCCTAATGAATCTTAAAAGTTCTTGTACTTAACTTATAAATATATATTCTCTTTTTCAGAAGACTACAAAAACTATGAACATCAGTCCTTCAGGTTAAGAGTAAACATGACTAAATAAAGATGCTTAGGCCTTACCTTTTACTTACTTACTTTAATGTTCTTGCTCTCTATCCCTAGAGAGACTAATCTATAAAATAAAGATTTTTTTATGTTTTAAGAGTTTTTAGTCTCCCACTTAACATCAAAGGGTCTAATTTGTAAGAGGTTGTCTATTATTAGCAATAACATATGAAAGAGAAAGTGTAATCCAGACAATAAGAAGTGAGTTGTAATGAATCAATCGTAACTTTAATAGTGGTTTGATGTCTCCTTTAATTAGATAGTTAATGGATACATTCAATTTATGTTTTTGTGCATTCCTAAAGAAAGATTTTAAAAGTTTTATTTCTGTGAAAATGCTACTGAGGCAGCTTGTAACAGTAATACATAGATGCATAGTAGGGAATTTGGAATTCCATATCGTCCCATTGAAATGTAACATTCAGGTAACAAGACCTTCCTTTTTCTATATATTATCTTTTTAAGCTTCCAAAATATAAGATGTTATAAAAGAAATAGGGTATAGACTGCATATATTAATAGTATATTAAATGTTATTTCAAACTCACCCTTTATGAATTGTGCCAAGCTCTGCAGTCTCTGGAATGATACAGGGGGCATTGAGAGCATGTTTTCAATTTTCTTTCAGATATTTTAAAGAGAGTGGAAGGATTAGTGTATGTTCATATTCACAATGCCAAAAGTCCATAGTCCTGGATCATAATCAGTTCTGTATAGCTGTTTTTATTGTCTTAGCTGCTTCACTGTAAAATTATGGAGTAAAGGCAGAATTTAACAAAATGGGTATATTACTAAGAAATTAAAATAAGGTTGAACTGTGAACTGAGAACATCCCAGTTTAAAAGCTTTATCATAAATCCACTAAATGCCCTTCAATAAGCCCATTTTCTCAGCTCCAGTTTTTACTTAATTTTATTATTGTATTGTAGAATTGTTATGCTTACCAGTTTTGCTGTAAGAATTACTATAAATATCTATGAACCTACTTCCAAAGTGAAGCAGTACTATTTTGTAGATGTTAAAACCTATGAAGCTAAACTATTAGTCTTGAATGTGACATAAATATCTCTTGAACTCCACGAATGTCTGAAAATAATAATAAAAGCTTGGATATGACAGTGGTTACAAGTATGTAATCATTAATTGTTTGCTGTCAAACTCTCAGCAACTCTGGGCTGAACAAATAGCATTGAGACCACAATGGATATAATTGTATACAAATTTAGAATTGAGTTTAAAATGTAAGTAATAATAATAAGAAATAATCATGTACATTATTCTCCAGTGTGCTGAGTAGAGAATCCAAGGAATGGGTTAACTCTGCTCTTCTGCTTGGAGTCAATCAGTCACCTCCCTTGCCTGTGCATGCCCAGTTTTGATTCAGTCTTTGCTCAGAAGAGGCATGTAGAAGAGTGCTCTTAGAACAGGACAGTTATTCCTTGGATTCTACAAAAATTACAGTAAGATGCCAGCTCCGTGTAAGCCTTCGTAAGACAGTGAACGGCTAGGTTGGCTCCCCAGTTTGTCCGGCATAGCTGCCTCATCCCATCTGTTCGGCTGTCTCCCCCGGTCTGTCTGACATAGCCGCCTTTCTGGCTGCCTGACTAAGCTGCCTCAGCCCTACCATTGGCTTTCCGGTCCATCCAGCACAGCCACCTTCATCCTGGCTGGCTCCCCAGTCTGTCTGACATATCTGCCTTTGTTCCGGGTCCTGGAGAGTCAGGCCCTTAACCAATGGAAGGGGAGGAGTCACTGCCCAGTAGAATCCTATGGCATACTCTGAAGCGGCTAAGAAAAGCTGTGGCAGCAAAGTTCTGCTTAGGAACAAGCCTGCCTTGTCCGGAAGGGCAGAAAAAAATGGCGGATCCTGGGGACACGGGAATACTAGGAGTAAGTGGGGAGGACCAGGGTCCAGACCCAGAATAATCCCAAAAGCTCCGCAGGTCCAAAGCTGGCCACTAAAGGAACAGTGGCTAAATTAAAGACAAAAGCCATTTATTTGTTTGTTTGTTTGTTTGATAGGATTTATATGCTGCCCTCTCTCCCGAAGGACTCAGGGCAGCTCACAACTATAAAAAACAGAATACAAAAATTAAAATTATTGACAAGTATTAAATCCCAAAGAGCTTCAAAAGCTGAGCAGAAGGACACCCGGAGGCTATTGACAAAAGAATTGCCAAGGCTAAGAGGGAAGTGGAGCGAAGGAGGGGGGAAAGTTTCTCTAGAAGAGAAAGGGTTGAAATTTCCGTGTTTTACCAGCTCAGCAGTTAAGCTGTCCAATCAATGTAAAATAACAGATTCCACTGTGTCCTCAGGTTGGGTCACCAGATAGCGCCAGAGAGCAATCCTCTCAGCCATCCTTTTCATCAGAAGATAATGAGGTTTTTATTGATCCACATTCAAATCTGTTACCAGCAGAAAGGCAATGGGAGCCACTGCCAAAGTGGATAAAGGCAGCACCAGTGGCCACCTTTACATCCATGGTGGTGGGACTTCGCCCAAGGAGCCTGAAATGTTTGCCCAGATGAAAATTCTGATATCAGAGGCCATAACACGGGGCATCACTGCAGGCCTACAACAGGGGCATCAGGCTACTCCTGTGGCACATGGAACTCCCCTACATCAAGACCAATACAGGACATCCCAGCATCAAAAAGATTTGGCAACTTTCCAAGGGTCTCACTCACCCACTTCCTCCATGCAGAGCAGGGCATCACTCTCAGGAGATGAAGACCAAAAAGAGATGGAACTTTCTGAAGATGAGGGGATGGCTCCAGATCCCCTGGCCTTTGCAGGGCTCTTTTGCCCAGCCCTTTTAAAGTTTTTATTGTTTAAGGTCAAAGCCACAGCACACTTGGGAGCAGACCCAGCTACAACAGAGTCAGCATTGGGACCTGGTGGACCCAAACGAGTTGCTCTTTTCAGAGCCAACTGCGGATAGTGAGGAAATCCCCTCACCTAAATTATTCCGGGATGTGATCCAAAGACAATTGGCCCAACCATGGGTGTACCCTCTCCCAAGTGGGAGTGACAAAAGATTTTACAATGTGGCCCCGGAGACTTTTTTCCGCAGGACTTAAGCAGAACTGGCCCTAATTTTAGGCAGGCAGTCTGGGCATCAGAAGCACCTAATGCTTATGGGAATCCGCCCAAAGGTGGGCAAGGGGCAGAGGCCACTTTCACACCAACGGCTGCTGGCCTACTCCCTGTGGAATTTACTGTAACTACCAGGCCTGAAGATATTAAAGAGGTGGTATCAGTGGCCATTAGACAGGGGATTGCTGAAGGATTTCAGCAATTTCTGCACCCTACTGGGTTAGCCCCTGGTTTTTACCATGCTTTCCCTCAGCAGGTAGTCCCACCTGAGAGGCCTGTGTATAATAGACCACCTGAGCAAGGGTTACATTCCTCTTGTACTGAATGGATGGATGGGTGTTTCATGGACCCGTCTAACCAGAGCCACTCCTCTATATCTGAGGAGGAGGAAGGGGAGGTTAGAGACTCCAATTTTTCAGAGGATGAGGGTTTAAAGCCTGAGCAACCAACCTTTACAGGTCTCTTCTGACCCTCCTTGTTCAAGTCTCTTTTGTACAAGCCCCAAAATATTGCTGAGCTGGGTCCGGATGAAATTACAGCAGAACTCTCTCAGGAACCTAAGCCCCAGGGCAATTCCTTGTTTTTTTATTTATTTATTTATTTATTTATTTATTTATTTATTTATTTATTTGTATATGTGTGTGTGTAGGTGTATGTATGTATATGTGTATGTAAAGGTATACATACATACATACATACTGCTTTTTTCACCTTTACATATCTTAATCACATCTTTAACAGTACTGTGGCATCATTGTTACAAATACGGATTTCTATACATTTCTATTCATTTATATATATTTCTATACATTTTTCTTTACTACTCTTATTGCTATTATTTACCCATTCATACCATTTATTCCACACTGCATGGTACTCTGACTCTTCTTTGCCTTTTAATTCTAAAGTAAGTTTGTCCATTTCAGCACATTCTAATATCTTTTGGATTACTAATCTTTCTGGTGGTATACTATCTCTCTTCCAACTTTGTGCGTATGTAATCCTCACTGCTATTGTTACATGTAAAATCAAATATTTTATCTCTTTACTGTATTTCATCTTACTTATTCCTAGAAGGAACAGTTCCGGTTTAAACTCTATTTGACAGTTCATTATTTCTTGTCACCAGTTCTGAATTTTAGTCCAATATTTTTTAGCTTCATCTCAAAGCCACCACATATGGAAGAAGGTACTGTGCCTCTGTCCACATTTCCAACAATTTGGTTTCAAATTAGGGTATATTTTTGCCAATCTCACTGGAGCCAAATACCAACGATAAAACATCTTATATTGATTCTTCTTATATGCCGCATATAAGAAGAATCAATATGTTATTTTGTAATTCCTGCTCCAAATTTTTTCCCAATCTTCTAATTCTATATTGTGCCCAAAATTTTTGGCCCATGCTATCATAGCTCCTTTTACTACTTCCTCTTCCATTTCGAATCTTAGCAAGTAGTTGTATATTCTTGTTATTAATTTCTCCTCCGGGTCTACCAAAATGTTATCTAATCGTTGTGGCTCATCAAATCCATATTCTTCTGTATCCTTTTTAAATCTCACTTGCAGCTGTAAGTATGGCCACCAATCTATAAATATTCCTTGATCTTTCAGCTCCTGGTTAGTTTTTAATTTCCCCCGGTTATCTAGTATTTTTTTTTATTTTCATATTTATATCCCGCCCTTCTCCGGAGACTCAGGGAGGCTTACAATTTTTGGGATACAACCCAATGCGCTCAGCAATAGCCTTCCTTCCATTGTATATGCCTGCTTATTACTAAGCGGCATTTTTACAAAGTCAGCTTATTGCCCCCAACAATTTATACCTAGCCATTTTACCTACGTTTAATGTATTTGGGTGGATCATTGCCTCCATGGTGGATAGCCAGCTGGGTATTTTCATATAATATTTTTTCCTTATCTTTTCCCAAATTTGTATCAATTAATCCCTCATTTTGTGTCTATAAAAATATGCATGTTCTTTATTTTTTCTATTCCATAAGAAGGCATGCCACCCCATCTGCAGGTCATGTCCTTCCAAGGTTAAAATTATTTTATTATTTAAATTCACCAACTCCCTAATCCATACTAATGGCGGCTGCCTTATAATAAAGTTCCCAATCTGGAAGTCCGAAGCTACCTCTACTTCTGCTATCCTGTAATGCTATTAGCTTTATTCATGCTTTTTTGCCTGCCCATACAAATTTTGTGGTTATTCTATTCAATTTTATTTTAAAAAATTGTCTAATTTTATGGGGATTGTTTGAAATAAAGTGATGTTGGTGATGTCGCAGCGGTGCATGGAAAAGAGAACTGACTCCATTCCTTAGACCCAATTTCTCGTGTCTGGAGGCCCTTCTGAGTGGCCGCAGATCTTGAAGAGACAAGACGGAGGAAGGGGGAAGCTCAGGGGACAACATGGTGGAAGGCAACCACCCGTTGCAGTGGAGAGAAACCCCCTAAACCGAGCACGAAAGTGTCCTGTCATTTGACAGGGCAGACCAGAGGTCGTGACATCCGAGTGACAGGAAGAGGAGATTTGTGGACTGTGGCATTGAGCACAGAAAAGAAAACACAGCACCGCAAAACAAACTGATTGCGCCAAAAGAGACAGTAAGTCCCGAGAAGATCTGGTGGGCTAGAGAGACTCATGGAGAGGGGGAGGAAAACACCCTAGGGCAGCAGCGACATGGAGTACGAGCAGTGACTTTGCAAAAATAAAAAGTTTAACCAGAGAAGATCAGGAAAGAAGATAGGATGCGGAGACTGATGGTGAAGAAAGAACAAGATCGGCTGTAGAAAGAGATGGTAGAGGCGGAAATATAGAGGTGGAGGAAAGACGCTATTTGATACTTTTTTTATTTTTTATTTTTTTATTTTTATTCATATTTATATCCCGCCCTTCTCCGGAGACTCAGGGGGGCTTACAATTTTTTTTGGAGCACAACCCAATGCGCTCAGCAATAGCCTTCATTCCATTGTATGTGCCTGCTTACTAGGGCTTTTTTGCCCCCCCCCCGGCATTTTTACAAAGTCAGCTTATTGCCCCCAACAATCTTGGGTCCTCAATTTACCTACCCTGGGAGGATGGAAGGCTGAGTCAGCCTTAAGCCTGGTGGGATTCAAGCCTGCACTAATTGCAGGCAGCTGGAACTAAGTGCTAGGTGTTTAACAGCTTGCACCACCAAGGCTCTTTTACTTGGACAGGAAGAAGGCAGATGACTAAGCACCGGGGCAGGAGAGACTAAGAGAAATCAGGAGGAATTGAATGAGAGTGAAACTGAATGAGAAAGTGAGCTATAAGAGCGGAGCAGTTCTAAGCAAGTGGAAAGCACTGTTGTGTATTGGAAAGGAAAAGAAACTGAGAAAGAGTCTGAGATAGTGAGACTGAAGGGAGATCTGTAATATCTCATAAGATCTAACAATTCTTGTACTAGATGGGGCACAGTATACAGCAGAGACAAAAATACTGAAGGACTTGGACTAAGTGGTATTGAATTGAAAATTTGAAAATTTGAAATTAGTACAATTAACTACAACCTACTCTGAATAAAGCAATTCTTTATATTAGATGGAATGATCTTAGAGCTGTAAAGTTGATAATATATTAAATAAGGAAAACTTACAGCAGCATCATATAAAGTTTATATTTATTAATATTATCAATTCATAATTGACAAATATTAGTATAATTTATAATAATTGCATATAAATATCTAATTGATTAGTACATTGAAGCATTAATAAAAATAGAGTTAATTAACTGATTTATTGTATTATATGGTATTCATGAACTTGGGAGTTTGAATTGGCTTTTGAAGGTTGATTAAGAGGTGATCCCTATACTACAGAAAATCAGAAAGTAGAGGAAACAAAATTTAGAGTATCAAAGCAAGCACAGAAAAATCTGGGGAAATTTAATTTAAGTACAGATTAAAATAACAAAGAATACTAAAATATACTTACTGGATGGTAATTTGGGAAAATACATATAAAATCTTCAGAGAACAGAATAGAATCTTAAAAGAAAGCTTTAGTGGCTTTAACTACATTAAAAGTTTATTCAATAGAAGAAGTAATGGAAATGCCATGTAAAGTCCCAAAATATGAATGTAGCACTATCAATAAAAAGAAAATATAAAAGAATAGTATGGATAATAGCAATATCCAAACACAATAAATCAATTACACTACTACAACAACTTTGAAAATGGGGGAAAAAAACAGCATCAATTCCATTGGTGGTGATTGCTTCCGTTTCCAATTGACGGTCAATTGAAGAAGATGTTTAGTGTAGAAAAATCAAATGCTACATCAAACATGCAAACCATGCAATTGATGCTACTAGCAATCCAGGAAATGATGGTGAAGTTACAAGAAAAAATGTCCAAGAACCACTGAGAAATGAAATAGGAGATGGGAGAAATGAAAAGTGCAATTCCTTGTTTTCTAAGCCGACAGTTCAAGCTGAAGTTCTTCCATCACCCAAGCTGTTCCTGGACCTGGTGCATGACCAATATAATGCTCCCGGTTCAGGGCCCAGTTCCATGTCTAATGATAGACGGTTTTATAATGTGGGTCCTAGTTTAGCCAAGGCCCTTCAAGTTCCATCAGTAGATGCCCCTGTGATTGCTTCTATCTTCACATCTGGAACACCAACGGAGCGTGAAGACATGCTAAAGGTTGACGACTCATCAGGCTGCAACATCTGGTCGGAGCAGACAGCCTTAACTGATCTCCTAAGTATGAGTTGTAAGAGTGTCTTCCAAATGATTTATCCATACTATTCTTTTATATTTTATTTTTATTGGTAGTGCTACATTCATATTTTGGGACTTTATATGGCATTTCCATTACTTCTTCCATTGAAATAAACTTTTAATATAGCTAAAGCCACTAAAGCTCCAGTATTCAGACTATGTTCCCGGGAATCTCACGTTTCTAGGAAAGTCATCCAGGGGGTCAACATGACACTTTATATTGTATGAAATGTTTATTGCAACATTAATTGTAACTCTCTAAAGCTTAAATCTTAAATAGGATGAGTAGTCTTTTGCTTGCATGGAAACTAGGAGTGGTATCAGCAGGGATAAAGTGCTTAATTGGAAAATAATATGAATTATAAAAATATAATTTGGGGAAGGAGAGTTTTTAAAAATGACTTTTAATTGCTGTATTTGTCAAGCCCGAAATTGTCATAAGTTTAGCCATTTTAGTTTGTGTTAGTATATATTCTTTTTCTTTCTGTGGTAGTCATGGGGGGAAGGGTTGCGGGCTTGACGCATTCCTAAGGGGGGAGGAATGGAGATAAGAGTGTTATGGCTAGGCGATTTTCTTTCCCATGGGAAACGAGCTGTACGGACTTGGGCCCCTGGAGGTGGAGATTTATGACATCAAGCAACGTATTACTTCTATTGGAGAATGTGACTTTTGGGGGTTGTTTCTAACTTCTAATATTGTGGGGTAATTCCAGGTTGGATCAGATCTGGAATTACCATGGACTTTGCCAATTTGATGCTTTCCTAAATAAAAGAAATCTTTTGGAAGATGGACTTTGCAATTTTTCTTTTAACATGGATTTCATTACTTGGAAACCTGACTATTATTTACAAAAACATGCATTAGCGCTGCTGTTATCTTTTGCTATACTATTATTTCTGCTTGCTTGATGTTTCATTTTAACCCTTGGATATAAAACATAGAACAAAGGAAAGGTTTGGTGAACTGAATATCAACTGATGTCATTTTGGTCTCTAATCTAAAGACATTTGTGTTATCCAACAGAATTGTATAATACCTTTTGTGGCCAAGAGTATAGCTAGTTAGTTCTTAAAACGCAAATGCTTAGTATCATGAGACATCTTTTTTCTAAAGAATCTTTGAGACCTACATATTAGCCCTGAACTTCATCCAGTCTTAAGCTGTAGCTAAGCTGTGAATTGGGCCTTTTGTTCAGCTACACTTTTTTGCTATAGCATCTACTGAATTACTGTGTATGGGGTCTTCAATGGCACAAGATTTCCTTGTTTGATTGCAGATGTCATCTTCAGAGGTTTTGCCTTCTCATTCACATGTATTTTGAAAATAGTTTTCTTAATAAAATGTTTCCTTGAGCATGTTAGAATAATAATGTTTATTATTAACATTAGAATAATAATGTTCATTGTGGGGATACCTATTAAATAAGTTTTTTTATTACTGATCTTAATGCTATTGTATGCATTAATTTTTAATATAACTGAATAGAGAGCATTTTCAATATGTGTTTTATAAGATAATCTTTTGAAGATAAATCATAAAACATTTAAAACCTGTCAAAATAGCTGTTATTTTTACAATCATTGTTTGTATAGTATAATAATTCACTTATCTTACAAACTGTCTTCTTCCTCCCAGGACTTGCATAGAGGCAATTTTCTGACAGTAGATAAATTTTCATACCACTTTTTGTCAGATTCTTGGGCCATGAGCTAAAACAATTCAATACAGTACAAAAAGGAGATGGATAAGGTTAATGTAAACTTTCAGATTATACTCTTGGGTAAGAAAAACATAGCTATTACTTTAAAAAATATGAAGAAATGAGTACTGGTGTAATTTAAATGTAGAGGGGGTGAGAAGGTTATTAGATCTTGAAACAGGTTTTCAGTTGAATTCTTTTTCATTTTTCTTCAAGGTAACAAACTCGGATTGTGTTTTCTTTGCTTATTTATTTGCAGAAATGTTTTGTTTTAAAGAAATATTAAAAGTAATTCCCTATAACTACATTTGAGGTTTTGAGATTTAGGTTTTCTAAACCTCTTCAAAAGACAGTGATACTTGCAATGCAAAAGCCAAAAGCTGGCTTGGAGAAAATAAATTACTTGTTCTCTGCTAATATTCATACTGTTCAAAATTAGAAAACTTAATTTTGCGTAATTTGAAGGGGGAGAAACATGAGATGTATTATGTTTTGTTTGTTAACAGTATTTCTTCTTGAATTTAAAATAGTCAACATAATTTTTTAAAATATATTTTGGCTTATGCTCAAGGAATATGTAGTTATAGTCTTTGACTTACAACAGTCCATTTAATGGCTGTTTGAAGTTACAACAGCAGTGAAAAAAGTGACTTAAGACCATTTTTCACACAAGACAATTTAAGCATCCCCATGGTCATGTGATTTACATTCGCATGCTTGAAAACTGGTTTATATTTATGATGTTTTCAGTGTCTCAGGTTAATATGATCCCCTTTTGCAACCTTCTGTCAAGCAAAGTCAATATGGAAGCCAGATTCACAACAACTATGTTTCTAATTTAATAACTGCAGTGATTCACTTAATAAATATGATAAGAAAAGTCATAAAATGGAGCAAAACTCACTTAACAAATTTCTCATTTAGCAACATAGATTTTGGGCTCAATTGTGGTCGTACGGGTAGTCGTCTTTTTATCTACCTTTAAAAAGAACATAGTGTTCATTAGGGAAGAGTTTCATAAAAACTTGATGAATTATTACAAAAGTAGGTAACTGGCAAACAAGTAATAAACAGACAAATATAGTCTCTTATTCTTTACCCCATTAAATTGTGTAAGCTTCGGTCAACATCTGTCATTAATTTAGCAATCTCATTACTCTTTGATAACTTTAAGATGTTTTAGGTTAGTGCAAAAACATTTTAAAAACAATGAAAGTAAAATAAATTATTTTAAAAAAATTAACACATTTCTTAGCATTAATTTGTATTATTCACAATATATCAGCAGAAACTGTTGTAATTTTTGTAATTATTGTTTAATAGATCAACTTACTTCTGGCTGGCTGTCACAGTTCCTAAGTCCCCTCCCCCCAGAAATTACCATTCCTGTATACCTGTTAGCTTTTTATTATAATATACTTTCTACATTCTTTATTTTATTTGCTAAAATTTATAGCATATTTCATTGTCAAAAGCCTGGGTGACTTACATAAAGAAAAAGTCAGAAAATGACATAAATCCTATAAACAACATGAAAAACAGACACAGAATACTATTAAACATTAAACCACTAGGGAAAAACATGTTGAAATGATAAAGGTATGTCATCAATTTAACTTAAAAATAAAAATTTATGGAAATCAGATCCCTCACATATGGGAAAAATCAGTTAATTTGCCTCACATTTACAGATAAGTATGATTCATTGAGCAGAAAGCCTTTGCTGATTAGTATTTTAGGATTTATTTGTACTAAGAGAATAAAAGGTCCTCTTATGTTTATGGTAGACTTATAGGCAACCTGCTATTTTCACTGGTTGAAGAGAAAATGTTACCTGCAATAGAAGAGTACAGGTAGTTTTTTTGGAAATTGCAGGCCACACTTTAATTTTTTAATACTTTTTTTAATTTGGCCACTAGGAGCTATAGCAAATTTATTTAAATGTTTATTATTTCTAAATTACCCATTAAAAAGACATTTTTGTAGAAAATTTTTGAGTTTGTAACAAAATCAAGCATCCTGAACACAATAAATCCAATAAAAGTAAAATGAATTATTTAAGATAATTTTTAAAAATACTTCTCTAGATGTAGATCATTTGAAAAATGTGTTTTTAAGCCCTTTCTATAGGCCTATAATGGCATTCCCTGAATACTTCTGGGAAATGAGTTTCATATTTGTGGCAGTGTAACTGAAGAAGCCTTATCCAAAACTATAACATTAAAGGAAATGAATTAACATTGTTGCTTATGGTTCATTGTGAAATTTTTAAAAGGTTTTTCTCCATCTGTATCTCTTAAGATTGGGTTGGGATATAAATGTTGTTAAATAAAGGAATAAAATAAGTTTGTCTTAACATGTTGTGTTTCCTAACTGGGTCTGGGAGCTATACCAAATATTTGGATGGACATTATTTCATATTTTTTATCCCTTAAAACATACTGGTTTATTATTTTATTAAGCCATCTGCTAGGAGTCCAAGTTCTCTTTAGTCCATCCTTGGTTCATTAAGTTAGTTTGCATGGGATTATTGAATCAACAGAAAGTGATGCATGTGTGACATGCACAAAATTTTTATTAAAAAAACCCTTTAAAATATTTAAGTCATAGTTTTCACATTATTAAAATTAACTTCAAAATTTGAACATTTTTTTAAGTAAGGTGCATTTCCCATGGGAAATGCTTATCAAAGAGTGTAATCATCTGTTCATTTTCTCTTAATTCAGAGTCAGATTAGTGCAGCAGAGCATGTTTGTTCATTTATCTGTCCCATTTATATATAAAACGAGGTTGGGCTTGAATCTAATTTTTATAGCACAATTATGTTTATTTGGTATCTTTGTGTAGTGCCAAATCTAAATGATTCACAGCAGTTTGCAATGTAATAAAGTACAAAATCACAAGTAAAAACAATCCCAATTAAAAACCCTAAATCAAAATCAGTGAGACATTGGTGCCAACCCCATCTAACCCAGCAACAATAACAGCCAGAGGCTCCATGAAAAAATTCTGTCTTGGCAACCTTGCGGAACAAAGTGACGGCTATTATGGAAAAAAAATCTGAGAGCGTCTTCCTCGATCACATGCTGAATATGGAAACCAGAAACAGAAGACAGGACAGTTCTACCTTGAAGACTCCTAAAGATACCAAAACGTTTAAAATCAGTACTTTGAATTATCCTAGGAAATTTATTGGTAACCAATGCAGCACACAGAACATATATGTTCCATAGGTAAAGCCTGAGCCCTTTGGGAGATAGGGTGTCATATAAATCCCAATAAACCTAAACCTAAACCTAAAGCAAATCTCAACAGCATCTAAAGTACTGCATTTTGTGCCAACTGTAATTTCTGAATAGCCTTTAAAGGCAGTCTCATCAAGATGAGATTAGTACACACAAATCTAATAAAATAATAAAGTGCATTGAAGTTTTATCAAGTAGTAATAGGAGAACCAGTGTTTTCTTTTACCCAGGTAACTGGACTTTGTTTTTCTTGAAGATGTTTTGCTTCTCATCCAATAAATTTCTTCAGTTCCTCAGAACCTAAGAAGCTTCTTGGATGAGAAGCAAAATGTCCTCAAGCAAAAACAAAAGTCGAACTGCCTTTTGAAAAAGCACCTTGGACAACCTTGGACAATTGAAAATCTTCATAGACATTCAGGGTTTTGTTTTGTTTTGTTTTTGTTTTCCCTCAGTTCAGCTGTGTTATCAGAATCAAGATTTGAAAAAAGAAAAGAAACAGACCACAGAAAGAGTCATGGACACAGCTATCCAACTTTGGAGCATATTAGCCACCTATACTTAAAAGCATACATGTCAGTACATTGGATCCACAGAGAATAGAAGTGAACAATATTATTCTATTGCTTTATAGGTCCATACTTTTAGGAGCAGCTAATGTATACAAGCAATAGTTGAAAGAAAATAACTTGAATGCTGGCAAATTTTCAGTAATTGTAATTTATTCATCTCAAATTGGGAATTATATTGTGTTCTGGGATTCCTTCATACTTTATGAGGCAGATATTTTTCTAGTTTCATATATATTGGCTGCTTTGAAAATCCAAATGCTTAAAAGGTAGGCTCAAACTGGGAAGCATATAGAGGAACAACCATGATTTAGCTGTAGAATAAAAAAGTATTCATATTTTTACTGAAATCTAGTTCTTTAAAATAGCAAGACATATAACTATAGAAAGCTGATGATAAATAATTGTATATCTCTTGAATTGTATTAATAATAAAAGTATCGGCATAACATGCTACTTTCCTGTTATGCTTACCTTACCTACTCCAGGCTGCCAACCTTAAACTAGAGGAAAGCTTTGCTTCACCTGCATCAAATTATGTAATCTCTAAGGGCCTGTCCTATTTCAAACAAATGTTCAGCTTAAATTTCTTAGTATACATTCTCTTGAAAAGGTGCACAAGTCAAGTCACATCATATTTGGGTTTGAATTAAATATTTAATAATATAAATAATTAAATTGAGCTTAAGATATGCTTGCTTTTTGAAAAGGGTAAATCAAAGGAAATGTACATATATATTTAGTATGTGTGATTGCAGATTATGTAATAGTTTAGATTCTGCATCTATAAACTTGTCAAAAAGGACAAATATTTTAGAAGTTGCAAATACAATAACTGATGTTTATTATTTCTCAGCCTAGATCAGTGTTGACGAACCTTTGAGGCACCGTGTGCCGAAATAGGAGCGGGCGGGCAGGGGAGTGCCGGAAACCAGAAGAGCACTCCCCAGTGCGAATGCACGCGGTGGGAAGCTGGTCTTCTGGTTTCTGGCGCACATGAAGACCAGAAACTCAGCTTTTGGGGAGAGTGTATGTGCGCCAGAGACATGCTCTTCCAGTTTTCTGGTGCTCCCCTGCACATGCACCATGAGCTGCTCTTCCGGTTTCTGGCGCACCCGTGCACGCGAAGACCAAAATGCACGCTGGAACCCAGAAGAGCTATGGGCAATGGCTGGTGTGCCCGGAGAGATGGCTCTGCAGCCACTTCCAGCATGCATACCATAAGTTTGCCATTACGGGCCTAGATATTTTGCCTTTGAACCAATTTTTTTAATTTTGTCATACTGCTTGATGTTAAAAGATGGCTTAACGTGGGGTGGTTTTTAGATTTTGGTGGTTTTTAAGTTTTGTATTAATTGGGACCATTAGTTTAATTCTTTTTTAAATATTTATTGTGTTTTTTTTTATTGTAAGCCGCCCCGAGTCTTCGGAGATGGGGCGGCATATAAGTCCCATTAATAAATAAATAATAAATAAATATCACACTAGTATAAAGTAATGTAACATGAACTCAGCAATCTTAGCTAAGGCAATTTCTGGGAACTTTGGCAGTTTGAAATATAAATTCAAAGAAGGTGTTCTGGCCAAATCTATTATGAATCATCATTAATAGGTAATTGCAGTGCTATCCTTCATTGTTGATTCGTTTTACATCTACTGTTTCCAGAAACAAGGTTAGCAATAAATGGATTATGTTTATCATATACAGTAATTTCAGTGAGGTAACTGAAATTCTTTTTTTTTAATAGTCAGAATTATTATACTACATCTGATTCTTCATTGGAAAGTTCTGACATTTTTTGTGTAACCAAATTGCCACTGTTATACATGTAGTTCCCATTTATTCCTAAGTAAATGTTTATATGGCTAGAATATGCCAATATTTGCTACTGAAAAATAATTAAATCTTGTTATTTAATTATGTGATTTTTGAAGTGACAATACCATACTATATCATCAGAATACTAATGTTCTACTAAACCTGTCAGTTAAGTGTTAGGTATATTCTTAACTATTGTATAATTCTGCTGAAACATTGATAGTAGTTTTTCAAATGTAAATATACCCAACATGTATCTTAACTCAATTACTCTCTGATCAAATTACAACCCTGAATAGCTCTTGATTCTGAAAATAATTTTTATCACAAATTGACATAAACTATACAGTGGAACTACATACTAAAAGCATTTCTTTAAGTAATATAGATTTTATTCATATTATTAGTAGGCAACTCATGGCTAATCTGAGTTGATCGTGAAAGAATTAAACAGAGCCAAGTTAGATCTTGAATATCAAACACATCAGAAGATCCCAGGCTGTATACTAGACAGGAAATAACGAAAGTATCCCAGAAGGAGGCAGAATAAATATATCATGGACATGTTCAGGTGGAAACAGTACACTGGGCCTCTACTTTTACCTTTTAAAAATACAGGGGTTGGTATAATTTTTTATTCAAAATAGACCCTGTTCAAATTAGGACTGACTTTAATAAGTAGCAACTGCTGCAATGTATTCTACTTCTGCCATACACTTTTCTGTGAACTATTTGTTTATACCTGCTGGTTCTGTTAAAATTTCACATGAGTACTTAAATATGTCACCAATAGTCCAGAGGATAAGAATAAATGTAGGTAATAAATATTACAAGATTGAAAAAAAAATTTATGATGTGAATTACAACATAATACTTTTGTATTATGCAAGCTATATTTGCATCAATAAATTGTAATGTAATTTGATTAGATTTAGGATCTATTTCTCTAAATAGATCCTAAAATTGTCTCTTAACATAAATTATGTCAATGTTGTTATGTGTTGCATTTAAGAAAAATTGCTAGCAATCTTAAATATATAACAGTTCTAATCAAAATAAATATTGACGCTTCTCAAATATATTGATGTTATTCTTTTTGTAATGCATTAAATATGTCTGGCTCATACTCTGTTAGGAAAATCTTTCCAGTATGTAATTCGATAGTATAAGGTAAGAAAATCAACAGTGGTTCTGTAACAGGGAAGTAAAAAAGTGAAGGAGTCCCTGCGGATTTTACTCCAGTAGTTGTTGCCAACTCTAGGGGGCAGTGCTCATCTCTGTTTCAAGGCCATTGAGAGCTGGTGCTGTCCGAAGACATTTCCACAATCATGTGGCCAGCATGACATAATGGAGCGCTGTTACCTTCCTACCAAAGTTGTACCGATTTATTTATTTGCATTTACATGCTTTTGAATTGCTAGGTTGGCAAGGGGGAAATCTCATCCCATCATGTGGCCCTTGGGTCTTGAACCTGGGTTGATGGCTTTCCAACCAACTAGTTCAGTGTCTTAACCACTGAGCCATTGAACTGCCATTCTATAACATGGAAAGGACTCTGAAAAGCATGTCAAATTTGTATTAGCAGCCATGTTAGATTGAAGATATTTCTGGCAAAATATTGTATTTTTAAAAAATAGTGTGCTGCTTATCAAAACCATTTAGTATCTTCGTTTGTTTTAACTTATGATATGAAACTAGAAACTATGGAAAGCACTTCTGCAAGTTTCTTCATCTCAATTAAAATTTACTTGGTTTAGTTTTATGTCATTTATGAATGCTGTAATTCTCACAGTTCCCTCATTAAACTTATCTTGGTCATTTATTTATTTTGACCAGAATCTGGTACTACATTAATACCTTATTTTAGAACATCATATCTTTCATTTGTCAGTAAAACACCTTTCTGCTCTCTAGATTCACAGTCTGATTTACCTGGGAGTTATTCATTTTTATCAAGGGTATGGTGAACAAGGAATAAATTTGATCTCTTAATTAAGATATGTAGCCCAAAAATTGCAAAGACAGATCTGGATTTGATTTCTTCATCTGCATGTGATCAGTGCACATTCCTAACATGTTACAAGCAGCTTGTGCCTCTGAAAACACAAGATCAGTTTTCAGTTGCAACTGCCGCTAAAGGAATTAAGCTGATTCTTCTATGTGCAATCATTTGGTCCATTATAAATGGAATTAATTGCTGATCTGTGTTTGCCTATGTTGTTCTCTTGCCATTTCCATGTACACCAACCAGCAGTCAGAAGACACGATGAAAATTCTTTAATCTCACAACACATAGATAAAACAAAACCATAGTTTCAACTGACAAATTGTGAGCATCCTAAACTAAGCAAAATCAAAACATGCCAGAGAATTCCTGGAAGCTTGGCATTTGAACAAATCAGCCATCAATAGACACATATAAATAAACCATATTTACACACTACTCAAAAGAGATAATAAACCTAAGAAGAAACAGGATAAGCAGGAATTAACACCAGGCAAATAAACAGAAAACAATAATCAAGGAACTACTAAAGAGAAAACCATACCCCCACCAGCATTGTCAGCACAAGCTATTGTATATAACTCACATTCACTCACACAATTGATGTTACCTAGTTGTGTAATAAAACATCCCCAAGCAAACAACCAAGAACTCTACAGTTTAACTCTGTGCTACATATGTTCTTTCTGTTAGCTCTTATTTATTGCTAAAGCTTATAAAAAGCAAATATCAGGCAAAAATAAATGTAGAACAAGAAACGAGTGTCTCAAAAATGAAACTCAGATTTCAGAAATTATGCAAAAATAAGAACTCATTGTTTTCCTTGATGAAAAATTTATAGCTTTAAGGGGTATAAATAATTAGTATATTTGTTCCTTGACCAATCCTAATTACAATAAAATGTTATTGTCAGTAGGAGGAGGAGGAAAATGGCAAAGGTCAGTTGGAGGTGATGGAGTGCAGGGCAGGCAGTTTAGAATCACATGGCTGGCAAAGGCAGTAGAGCTCAGGGCAGTCAAAAGGGCAGAAATGAAGGAGAGGCACAGATAGAGGAAGTTGAAGTATCCTTGGCAATAATTGCAGGCAGACTCCCAGCAACCAAATTTTGATTATGTGGCTATGGGGATGAAACAGCAGCCATAATTTTGGGGACCCTGGGCATAACTGTACCAAGAACCATGAAAGAGTAAGGACAGTAATAATTGTAGTTATACATTCATTCATTCACTCACTCATCACATTTCTTTTCTAAAACATATATTTTGAGAGGGGGGAACTAATTCATGTATGATCACAGCATAGTGATAGTGCATATTTCATTGCTTGATTAAGTTTAGGTAGTATTTAATAATCATTAAATAGAATGATTTCTATTTAACATCAGAACAGAATAAATTACTGATTACAGACTAGATGTAGCCTGCTAATTACATAATCAGACTGTCTGCTAGATCCTTGTAGTTAAGAAAAAAGGATAATTTGATTTTTTTTAAAAAAAATGAAGTGACTGTTGTGCTAGCATTGGTCATACTTTGCTTATTAAATATAATTAATTATAAATGTTCTTTTGGAAATATAGTGCCATACCATCTGTTGGAAAAAACTTGCTTGAGTTTGTTCCCAAATAGATGTTAACCTTGGTGCAGATCTTGTGCCTGGGGAACAGTTTTGTTCTATTATCTGGGAATGTTTCAACCTGGAACAAAGTCCTTATGACTATGAGTTTGCCCTGCTTTTTAGACCCATGCTTTTCCTGATTGGCTAAGGCTGCCCAGAGGGTGACATGTAGAGGTAGTAAATTCATACTTGAAGGTTAACCCTTTGTCTCTTAAGGAGGCATAGTTTGCCCCCCTCTTCAAAAAAACATCATTAGATCCCACCATACTCAACAACTTTTCTGCAGTGTCCAATCTCCTTTGTTAAAGAAGGTTGTGAACAGGTAGTCATGTAGCAGCTTCAGTGAACTCTTGATGACGTGAATTACCTAGGCCTGAAATCCTTTAATTAGGTTTCAGGCCTAGGTAATGGATTAGAAGCATTTTTGCATGATCTCTGGCAGGAACAGAATTGGGGTAGTTCATTTATCCTGCTTCTTGACCTCTTGGCAGCTTCTGATATCATTGATCATTCTGGATTGGCTTAAGCTATTAGGAAAGGTTGATGCTGTTCTGTAGTAGATCACTTCCTTCCTATGGGATTGATACAAATTGGTATTGATTGAAAGCAAGAGGTCTGCCCCTTGACCCCTATGTGTGTTGGTACTGCGTCCCGTTTAAGTTCTGCATGAAACTGCTGGGGGGAAATCAACTTTCACTATCAACTATGCTGATGATGCTCAGTGATACTTCTCTGCCCCCGATGAGTTAAGCAATGTTGTCATCCCAATGCCTGGAGGCTGTAGAGATCTGAATGTAGAACAGGCTACACATAGACCCTGGCAAGATTGAGTGACCAGGTTTTACTACGGATTATTTGAGAGACTAGCCATCCATTCGGATCCAGGAGAAGAAGCATATGGCTGGTCATATTTTCATATTCATCTGGCCTTGAGATTCCCAGGCAACAGAGAGCCCACACCTTGGTTGTACACAAACACACACACACACACATACACACACATATGACAGTGTCTCTCATACAATATTTGGCCACTCAATGCTGTGAAACAGAAGGGAAACGAGCAGAAAGAACTCTTGGGTGTAATTCCATGGTGAGAAATATTTTAAAATGTATTTTTCAATTTCTGTTATTCTGTACAAAGAAATCCTGAAAAAATCAGCTCATATCATGAGATAATGAAGAGAAAAACACTTCTAGATAGGATGTATTTATAGCAATAACTTTAACCTTATTTTTTTGGTGCCAGACTTTGTACTGAAGTGCCATTCCTTCTCTGGAAAATGCTTTTTGAGGAAAGCCTGTGATAAACAGTGGAATTTACTTCCTATCAGGAAATGCTTTTTTCAGTGTTTTATCTTGTCAAGACAACTGTGGGTGAACAATAAGATATTTAAATAAGCATCCTAACTAAGTCAACATGTAGTTAGAATATTGTCCTATTGTCTTTGTTAATGTGATTAGTAATTTGCAATTGAATTTTTATTTAGGAAGTTTAAATATCTAATCCTATTTAGTTAAAAATAGCATTGCATTTAACATACAGGTTTCCTGTCCTGTTTCCTGTAATATAAGAGACAAAAATAAATGTAATACTATCAAAATAGTTTCATAGTAAGGATCCTAAAATAATTTGAACTGAAAACTTGTATATGAGTAGCAAGTCTGATTTTATATAAATTCTAGTCCCAGCAAAAATAATACTATTTTTGTAGTAGGGTCCCTTATTTTATTTCCAACATTTTAAATTACAAATTATCTCTTTAGACATTGATATAACAATTTAAAAAGCTTGTACCAGTGACCTGCAAGTATAATATTCACAGTAGCTGTAATATTTCCACTTATATTCCCATTAATGCATATTAACTGGCCTGTTTTAAGGCTCTAGCCATCTAATGGATCTATTAAATGATTTGTTCAATTTCTAATTCATATTCAGTAGTAATGAATATTCAGTGGTAATAAATACTTCTAAATTTTATAAGTTTTTCAAATTCTGTTAGTCCTATTGTTTCATCAGAGTGCTTTATTATTGATAATTCATAAAACCCATCTGGATATAGGCAAACAAGGCAAAAGTAGGAAAGAACATCATTCAGTGGCTTTTCAGGAAGTTTGTGTTTTGTTCTTGTCATCTTAAACTGTGTGTGAGATGGACAATCTTTTCTTTAGGTTTACTTTCAGGGGAAATGAATTAGGTCAGCAATTACTAGGAACTGGAGGTATGACAAACATGGACAGTGGATTTTCAAGCATGCCCACTTTCCCAGATGTATTGTATCATTTTTTACTAAAGTAAATAAAAAGAGTTGTTCTAGTTAGCAACTACATTTTTTTATTTAGTTATTTGATGGACTCTTACTGCATGTTATCTCATACAGTCACAAATGGTATATGACTATGAATGAAATCAAAGTTATAGAAAACAGATTTCAATAACTTTTGACAGTCTTGCTCATAAAATATATTTGTGGTATTTTTTGGTTTGTTTGATAGTAAATACATCTATAATCAGTTACTTATAAAGCCAAAGACATTGATTTATTTAACACCCACCTCTTGATTTAGAAACTCAGAGAGATGCATATAATGCCATCTCTTCTCCTGTGATTTAGGGTGGGTTAATGAACTTTTCTAGCTAAAGTTAGACTAGAATCAAGGCTAAGGAGGTAGGCTGTTTACTTGTTGACACATTTTAACAGGTTTCAAGAAATGAATAATTGTGCTGTGTTAGATTATGTACTTATGCCATATTACTAGTGTTGCAATATTGTTGCAGTGTACTATGGCAATAGAGAATGGCCTCTTCTCCCTTGTAAGGCTATGATAGGTCAGGCAATGACAATGGGTTGCTCTTGTCCTAGCTGATTGGACTGAGTCTGTCAAAAAGGCTGATTAGCCTAACTCCATCCACTGTGGGTGGCTCCTCCCAGCTTTCGACTCAGTCGTCAGCCAGGAAGGATGCAAGCGATTGCCTCTTTTTAGCCTTTTTCCCCCCCAAAGGCAGCTTTAATTGATTAAAGGAAGAAAAAAAGAAAAAAAATGCAAAAAACGCAGCTCCAACTCTCAGCTTTTTGTCGGAGCTGCAAAACAGCTGAGGGTTGCTCCGGCAGTCCGCAGCAGCAGTAGAGGCCACGGGGCCACTTTTTGGGCCTCTGTGGTGAAGAGGAGGCTGTGGGGCCATTTTGGAATGCGGGCGGCATCGCCCTGCATTTTCCAGAGCTGCAGGGCCATTTTAGAGCCTCCGCGGGGAAAAGAGAAGCCGCTATTCAAGCAGCCACCAAGGAGTTGCCCCTGCCTTCCAGGAAGCAGCGAAAGGCTGAGGAAGCCTGCTTTCAGGCTCCTTGGTGAAAGTAGACCTGGTCCTGCAGGCTTCTATTTAGAAGCCCTATTAGGCCCAATTGTTGTTAGTCCCAGTAGAAAGTGTTAAAACCTCCTACTGAAGTTGTATAAGACTGAAGAAGAGTGGTTTGGAGCTAGGGGATAAGCAAGAAGATATCCCCTGTTTAGTTCCCTTTGTGTGCTTCTCCAACTTGCACAGGGCTGCAAGTCCAAGAAAGGCCTTCTTATTTCAAGATGGCGGACGCCCCTAGAGGTAGCAGGGCCTTCAGAGCAGGGAAATCCCACAGGGCAGCTTCATCTGCTTCAGATGAAGGACTGCTTCAGTCCTTGGTGGCTCAGGCTGTTAAATGCCTGCTCTTAAGATCCAGCTGTCTACAATTACTGTAGGCTCGAATCCCACCAGGCTCAAGGTTGACTCAGCCTTCCATCCTCTCAGGGTAGGTAAATTGAGGACCCAAGATTGTTGGGGGCAATAAGCTGACTTTGGAAAATGCCGCTTAGTAATAAGCAGGCATGTACAATGGAATAAAG
The DNA here is from genome assembly GCA_009733165.1 of Naja naja. NCBI lineage: Eukaryota > Metazoa > Chordata > Lepidosauria > Squamata > Elapidae > Naja > Naja naja. The sequence continues at coordinate 132,844,475 of CM019151.1, read as the reverse complement.
GCTATTGCTGAGCGCATTGGGTTGTGCTCCAAAAAATTGTAAGCCGCCCTGAGTCTTCGGAGAAGGGCGGCATATAAATGTAATTAAAAAAAGAAAAAGAAAAAAGAAAAGAAAAAAAAGCAGCAAACAAGGAAAGCAGACCTTACCAGATAAGAAGGCCTTTAGGGCGGAGGAGAAGGATGCTTCCAGGCGGCAGAAGACTCTAGAGAAGCAAATTGTCAAGGTACAAAAAGCCTCAAGAATCAGATCTCCAGACAAACTTCTCCTGCTTCTCATCACAGTGCAGTTGATCTACAGGATCAGGAACCTGGACCGTTTGTCCAGGACCATGGCTCAGACTTGGTCCCCTGATGTAGTTAAAGGTGGCTCCACACAACATCCTACTGCTGAGGAAAGGCCTTATGGAGATCCTCAAGGAGGTTTCAGGGCAGGAGCAAGAGTGCAGTAGGCGTGGGCGTGGAGTGGAGGCCACTTTTACGCCTACTGCTGCTGGCCTCAGACCTGCTGAGCCTTCTGAGTCAGAGATCCCTGTTAATATGCAGCTCTTGATAGACAGAGCTATCGCAAAGGGAACCTCTGAAGGCATTCAACAGTTTGCCTGCCATTCTTCAGAGGTATCTGAGGCATCTGTGATTCCATTCCATGAACAGATGGCTCTGCTATCAGAAAGGGGTTTCTTGATTCAGGAACGTGATTCTCTAGCTGCTTCGGCTCATGCTCCATCTGTTGCTGCTGCGCCCTCCTTGATAGGGGAGACAGAAAAAAGGGAATCTGACATGTCTGAGGATGAAAGTCTCACCCCTGAAATTCCAGTGTTTTCAGGCTTGTTCAAACATATGTTATTCACCCCTTTACTCTTCAAGGCTAGAAACACTGCCAACCTGAAAGATGCTGATGATGAAGATTTATTTATTTATTTATTTCATTTATATTGCCACCTATTCACCCATGGCGACTCAAGGCGGCTTACACAATGTAAAACCATATTTAAAACAAAAAATAAAAATAAAAACAATAAAAAAACTAACAAAAAGAATTAAATAAATTAGTAAAGTACAATAGAACAAAATTTGAGGGAAAAAAAACCCAACTCCCACCCCCCACCCTGATGACAGCAGATCACACTAGCCATTTGATGGTCTCCATCTCTCTCTGGATTCCCCAGGCCCGCTGGCAAAACCAGGTCTTCAGTGCCTTTCAGAAGAGTATTAGTGAGGGGGCCATTCTAATCTCTGGGGGAATGAGCCACCATGGAGAAGGCCCTATTAAGATGCTGGTGTTCAGCCTCCCACGGAGTTGGATGCTCTTTTTAATGAGCCTATCGTGAGGAAGGAGGTGGTACCATCCCCTAGGCTTTTTCTGAAAGTGCTTCAGAAACAGCTGGATTTGCCAGCTTCACGGCCCAATCCCTTGTCTGCAGATTCTTCAGTGTTGGTCCAGAGCTCATCAAGAGCCTCCAAATGCTCATGGTAGATGCACCTGTAGCAGCATTCTACCTCTATGGCTACCTCTATGGCTCCTTCTGATCCGGAAAACATCCTCAAAGCCGAGGAGAAAAGGATCAAGCAGTCTTTGCAGAGATCTCACCAGGTGGCTCCCTGGGCTGTGAAGGCATCCAGCCTTTAGAGACTTCTGTAGTACACATTTTGGATTTTTTACAGGCGGGTTTGGATAGAGGCCTTTCTCCCAATACCCTTCATCGTCAGGTGGCAGCTATATCTTCGGTGCTGACTTGTGGCAAGTTGGTGTCCTTAGCACACCATCCTACAGTCCGTAGGTTTCTCAGAGGGGCGGCTAATCTTAGCCCTCCAGTGATCCACAGGTACCCTATGTGGGACCTGTTAAAAGTGTTGCAGTCCCTAACTAAGGCTCCATTTGAGCCTCTCAAATTGGCTATGCATCTACTTAAGGTAGCCTTCTTGGTGGCTATCACTTCAGCCAGAAGAATATCTGAGTTGGTGGCTCTCTCAGTTCGCCCGAACCTGTGTATATTCCACCCTCGCTGGGTGGTTTTGTGGTTGGATCCACCATTTATTCCCAAAGTCAACACCTTGTTCCACAGATCACAAGAATTGGATCTTCCAGATTTTTGTCCCATGACTTGGAAAAATCTTGGGACACCCTAGATGTGCATAGGGCCTTGAAGATTTACATCAAACGGACTTCCGAATTCCGCAGAACGGAATCCCTTTTTTGTTCCTTCCAATCTCCCACGTTGGGGAATAACATAATTCCATCTACAGTCAGCAGATGGATTAAGTCATGTATATCCAGAGCGTATTTGAGTCGTTCCATCCTGGTACCCAGGGGTATTATGGATCATTCCACTCACAGTGCTGTGACAACAGCGGCCTGGGCAACGCAGGCTTCAATAGAAGAGGTCTGCAAGGCAGCCACTTGGACATCTCCATCTTCTTTCATCTGACACTGTCGTCTGGACGCTTTCGCTTCAGCAGATGCTGCGTTTGGCAGAAGAGTTCTGCAAAGAGCTGTCACGGAGCATGGGGACCAGGACCAGACTTAAACCCTCCCGAGGACAATCCAGCTTTGGTATGTCTCATTGCCTGACCCTATCGTAGCCTTACAAGGGAGAATGGGCATTGTCTTGAAAGCAAGAAAGGTCAGCCCCACCCTGATGGATCTGGTCTGGGATGTGGGCCAATGGGAGGAGGGGCAAAAACGGTCTCTATCTGTGTTTCAGAGGCAGTCCTTTCTGTCATGATGTCTTCTCTGAAAGTTGGGAGGAGCCACCCACAGTGGGCAGAGCTATTCAGCCTTTTTGACAGACTCAGTACAATCAGCTAGGACAAGAGCAACCATTGCCGTTGAGATTGGCCTATCTTGCCTTGAAGGAGAAATGGCATTCAGTTAAGACAATGCCCATTCTCCAGAATGGTGTTGATAGGATCCAGTAGCTTGGGTTCATTCAGGTCTGCTAGCTCTTTAGACTGAATAGTTTAAACTGAGGACATACCCCCTGCACTCCAACGGTCCCATTTTCTATTCAGTCTGGAGCTCTGCAGACGTGTTTTTTCAACACTTTGTGCCTTTTCTTCAGGATTGTTATTCCACTGAGTTTAGAATTAGCAGCAATCTTTTTCTCTATTTGGTGGCCAGAGTCTTCGGCTATAGTCACTGAACTCAAAAGTTTCTCTTCGAGGTGTTTTTGTTTTTTCAAGCCAATTTGCAGATCGGAGACTGGCAGGATGTGAGAGTGGAGGTGCCTACCTGGCTGCCTGCCCCAGGAGGGAGCGCAACCAGCGACAGGGGAAACCACTTTTTGCAGGTGGGGCTGGATAATACACTTAACACCAAAAAAACTAAAGAACTTATAATTGACTTTGGAAGGAAGAGAGATGTACATTTACCATTGTACATAAATGGCGAGAAGGTGGAGAGGGTTGGTAGTTTTAAATTTCCGGACACTTATATGTCGGAGGATCTCTCATGGACTATGAATGCTAATATGCCTGTAAAGAAGGCACAGAAGAAGCTGTACTTCCTAAGAATGCTCAGGAAGATAAATCTATCTCAGTATCTACTTCTGTCCTATTACCGCAGTACCACTGAGCGTGTCATGACATATGGCATTCTTGTATGGTATGGGAGCAGCTCTGTAGCAGACAAAAAAGCTCTACAGAGAATCATTAAAACTGCACAGAATATCATCGGGCTCCAGCTACCAGCCCTGGATGACATCTTCTCATCTCGCTGTTTGAGGAAGTTGCACAACATTCTTAGAGACTCTTCCCATCCTGCTTACAATCTTTATGAACTGTTGCCTTCTGGCAGAAGATACAGAAAGGGCGTTGGTACTTACCTGATACGCCCATTCTCCATGAGCTGCGAAGAGCATCCAGAAGTGGGAGGTGCTCGGAGTCTCACAAAGCAGGCTGGGCAAATTCTTACTGGGATGCTCCTCCTCCTGGAACTCCACCCCAATGCCCCAGTTTTGGCGAAGTCGAAGTGCAAACATGCCTATACTTCACCTATCTACAAAAAAATGTTTGGCCGGAGCAAAACTCCCCCCCCTGACAGAAAAGGGGCGGGACTGGATGCTCTTTGCAGCTCATGGAGAGTGGGCGTATCAGGTAAGTACCAACGCCCTTTCTCCCCCGAGCTGCTCCAAGCATCCAGAAGTGGGACATACCAAAGCTGGAGTTGTCCTCAGGGAGGGATGCTGTCTGGCACTAAATCTACTCTCAGTCCTTATGTACCTGCTGCAAAACCCTCCTGCCAAATGAAGCCTCAGCAGAGGCAAACACATCCACCTTATAGTTACGTATGAAGGGCGAAGGAGAAGACCATGTGGCCGCCCTGCAGATCTCGTCTATCGACGCCTGAGTGGCCCAGGCGGCCGATGTTGCCGCACTATGTGTTGAGTGGGCTGTGATGCCCGCTGGTACAGGGATGGATTGAACCTCATAAGATTTTGCTATTGAGGCCCTGAGCCAACGGCCAATCGAGGAAGAAGACACTGTGACCCTGGGACCTAGGGAGAAAGGAAACAAAAAGGGCCTCCGTCTTCCAGAAGGACGCAGTGCGTTGTACGTATATGCACAATGCTCGGCGCACATCAAGGTAATGCCATTGCCGTTCCAGACGGTGAATCGGGTTAGAACAGAAATTTGGAAGGACCAGTTCCTGAGCCCTATGGAAGGCAGAATTGACTTTAGGTACAAATGTAGGATCGGGCCTGAGAACTACCCTGTCTGCGTGGAACACACAGAGGTCCTTGCGAATTGACAAGGCAGCCAATTCTGATATTCTCCTCGCCGAAGTAATCGCGACCAGAAATGCTATCTTATATGTCAGGAATTGTAGACTGATGGTTCTCAAGGGCTCAAAGGGAGCCTTGGAGAGTGCTGACAGAACTTTGTTCAGGTCCGAGGTTGGGTACCAGTGGACAACTGGTGGAAGTAAATTGGTGGCACCTCGCAGAAAACTGCGAACCCTAGGGTGTTGAGAAACTGAACGAAAATCACCAAAGGATATAACTGAAGCCAGGGCCGCCACTTGACGGCGCAGAGTGTTAGGGGACAGTCCCTTATCAAGTCCCTCCTGTAGAAAGTCCAACAGCTGTGCCACTGATGGAGAGGTGGGAACAACCCCTGATTTCGTGCACCATTTACAGAAGATTTTTTTTTTTTAAATTACATTTATATGCCGCCCTTCTCCGAAGACTCAGGGCAGCTTACAATTTCTGGGATACAACCCAGTGTGCTCAGCAATAGCCTTCATTCCATTGTATATGCCTGCTTATTACTAAGTGGCATTTTTACAAGGTCAGCTAATTGCCCCCAACAATCTTGGGTCCTCAATTTACCTACCTGAGAGGATGGAAAGCTGAATCAACCTTGAGCCTGGTGGGATTCGAGCCTACAATAATTGTAGGCAGCTGGATCTTAAGAGCAGGCATTTAACAGCCTGAGCTACCAAGGCTCTTGGAAGATGTTCCAAGTGGCATTGTATATGCGCACAGTTGATGGCCGCCTAGCTGCCTGTATAGTATCAATCACTCTGGCGGAAATGTCCTCTGACCTCAGACGTTCCCGCTCAACCTCCAAACGGCTAGACTGAACCATTGCGGGTCTGGGTGAAGGACCGGGCCCTGAGATAGAGATATCATGGATGATGGAATTCTCCAAGGTTCTTGGATGGATAAACTCCTCAGGTCCGCAAACCATGGCCTTCTGGGCCAATGGGGGGCCACCACTAAAATCTCCGCCTTTTCATCCAGAACCCGTTGAATCAGCCTGGGAATCACTGGAAGGGGAGGGAAGACGTATAGGAGACCTGAGGGCCAAGGGCAGCGGAGAGCGTTGACATTCTCTGCTCCTTGGGACGGGTACCGGGAAATGAAGCGCGGTAATTGCGCGTTGAGGGGAGAGGCAAACAGATCTATTACAGGAAGGCCGAATTTCTGGACTGCTTTCTGAAACAATGAGGGGTGCAAACACCATTCCGCCTGGTCAAGTGTGGCCCTGCTGAGCCAGTCCGCTCGCACATTGGTGATACCCGATATGTGCTCGGCTTTGACGGAGAGGAAGTTGTTCTCGGCCCACCGAAGCAATTTCTCTGCCTCTCACATTAGGCGTTTGGAGTGTGTGCCCCCTTGTTTGTTCAAGTGGGCCTTGACGGTGATATTGTCCGTGAGCACCAACACGTGGTTGGAGCACAGTAGCAAAACGAAACTGCGCAGGGCGAAATGAACGGCCCGCAGTTCCAACCAATTGATGTCCTGTGCCCGCTCTGGAATGGTCCATTGTCCCTGAGCCATGTGGTGAAGATAATGAGCCCCCCATCCGTACAGGCTGGCGTCTGTCGTGATGGTCTCTCTTGGAGGATCCCTGAAAGGACAACCCTTTTTGATTGTTGCAGCAGTCCACCAGCGAAAAGATCTAAGCACGCTGGGTGGTACCATAACTCGGACCCTGGAATTGTCCCTCCCCGACCGCTGGTATGGCAGTAGGAACCACTGCAGATCCCTGGCATGCAGGCATGCCCAGGGAACTATGGATATACAAGAGATCATCTTCCCCAGTAATTGCGACAACACTAGAAGGGGAACCCTTTGAAGGGTACTGATTTCCTGTACCAGATTCCTAATACTTTCCTGCCTGTCAGGTGAAAGAAGAACCAAGCCCTGTGTGGTATCAATAACTGCCCCTAGATGAATCAGTCTAGTTGTGGGGTTCAAGTGACTCTTGTCCCAATTTATGGAAAGCCCATAACTCTGAAGGGTGGAAATGGTGAAAAGGGAGTCTGCTTTAGACTGCTGAATGGATGACGATAAAATTAAAATGTCATCCAAATAACAATGAATCCTAACTGGTCTGCTTCTGAGAAAAGCTGCCAGCGCTGCCAGGACCTTTGTAAAGGTCCTGGGAGCAGAGGCCAGTCCGAAGGGAAGGGCGACGTACTCATAATGTATGTTATTATAACAAAACCTAAGAAATTTGTAATGGGAAGGCCGAATCGCTATATGCAAATATGCTTCTGTAAGATCAATAGATGTGAGAATGTCCCCCTCCCTGATGCCAAGCAAGATCGATTGCAATGTAGTCATCTTGAACTTACAATACAACAGAAACTGGTTGAGACGCTTCAGATCTAGAATCTCCTTCCAGCCGCCCGAACTCTTCGGAACCACGAATAGATGGGAATAAAATCCCTGACCCTGTTGATCTAAGGGTACCGTTTGGATGGCCCGAATCCCCAATAAATGGGAAATGGCAGATCGCATGAGAGCTCTCTTTGTGGGGTCTCTAGATAAGGGACATTTCATGAAGAAGTGCGGTGGACTGGAGAGGAACTCAAGGGCCAGACCGAACCTGATGGTATTCCTCACCCAGGCATCGGAGGTGGAGGAATCCCACTGGTCAGCAAAGAACCTTAAGTGGCCCCCTATGGGCGTTGGGCCCCCCTCATCATTTAGAACGACGGAAGTTCCTGCCACTAGCTCCCCTGAACTGTCTCCTATTCTGCCCCCCTCATCTGCTTCCGCCGGCAAAGTCGGAAGAGTTCGACTGTAGCCCCTGACTCTGTGTCGGAGTCCGATGGAATCTCGAATAGTATTGTCCCGGGTAAGAGGGACGAGAGGGGCCCCTACGAAAGGGCTGTGAAGGTCGGGAGTCCGACCTTCTAATCAGAGAGGGGAGGATCCACTTCTTCAATTTCGTCTCAATAAGGAGAGGATTAAAGGCCTTACCAAATGGAGGCGAGCTTCCATTTGTGTCTCACATCTGCCTGCCAATGATGGAGCCGCAATAGGCGTCTGGCACAAACTTGGGAAGCTGTGGCACGAGAGGAAAACTTCACTGCGTTGAAAGTTGCATCTGCCGAAAACTCGGCAGCCGCAATTATCTTGGCGACATCTTGATGCGCCCAGGTATTGGAAGCTGGTATTATGTCTCTCAGATGGCGAAGCCACCTGAGGGAGGCCCTCGTAAAGAAAGAGGCGGCCGTGGCCGGCCTAATGGCCCATGCGTCAGAAACGTGTGCTCTGCGCAAGGCCATTTCAGCCCTCCTTTCCTCTGGCTTCAGAGCTTCCTCTACCTCCCCCGGGATGACTGAAGAAGATACCAGGGCAGCTATGGGGTCATCTACCTCAGGGGTGTTTAATGAGCTAGAAAACTCGGGGGCAAGGTTATAGAACCTTTTGTCGTACCCAGTCAGGGGAGGATAAGAAGCAGATAGGGCCCATTGTTTGTCAACAAGGTCGGTGAACATATGGGGAACGGAATAACTTCGCTTCTGTGGTAGGTTGGTGGAAGATCAGATCGTCTGGTTCTTGCTGTGACCCGGTGGACTGAGTTGTGGAAGGGAGGTTGGCAAGGCGAGCGGTGTTCTTCGCCTTGAAACAAAGGGACTTGAATAAGGGTGGCTTGAAGAGCCCCGTAAAAACTGGATGGTCAGGGGTAATTCCTTCATCGTCGGACATCCCCCTCTCCAGGGGGTCCACTTCAGAAAGGTCCTGGTCAAGGTTGTGAAGTGACCTGGTATCCTGATCCATCCAGTCACCCTGGTCCCCCATCCCCTGTATACCCTGTGGTGGTGGGATACAAGGGTTAGAAAACTCCCTTTGGGGGGAAGCTGAGTGATACTGTCGTTCCACAATACTCGGCCTGACAGTGACATGCAATCTGGTGCAATGGAAGGTTGGTTGGTACGAAGAGATTGCTGCACGCCTGAGGCAATGCCTTTCCTGATCACCAGCTCCATCCATGATCTCACTTTGGCTGGTATTTCGTCCGGGAGGTCATCATCTGAACATAGGCCCGCCGCTGTGGGTGTGAATGTCATCTCAGGGGACCTACGCAGAGGCAGGTCGGACACCGAAGCCTCCTGATGGATGGGTCTGTGCAGGCTCCCTCTGGCTTGAATGGAGAGATCCAGAGCGGCGGGAGGGGGGCTTGTAGAACAGGCAGTAAGTCGGGGAGGGGGAGCTGGCTCAGGCTGTGCAGCACCTAAGGGCCTGAAGAGGAACACCCACGGCCTTTCCAAAATGGCCGCCACCGCGGGAGTCGCCTGGGGTTACGCACGGCCCCCAAAAAGGGAAACCACCCCGCACTAAGTTGTTCCAGCACATATCAGCAAGCACTATGCTCAGATGAGTAACGAAGGCTGCAGGTAGCGAATACAACCCTTCCTGATAATGAGCACCTGCAGATCGGAGATAAGGCTCTGGTCGCCGCCCGGCCGGGAGCGAGCCCTGAGCTCCGGATGCAGCGGAGGATAGAAAGCTGTTGCAATCACTCCCAGCCAGCGAGCGATCGGGAAGATAAGCCTCTGAGGCAGCCGCCTCAGGCGTGCTGGCTCCTCCCTGCCTAGCAATCCCCGATGGTTAGATGTTAATTGAAGCCATCGGGGACGAATGAAGCTAAGGGCAAGGAGAGGGAGTAGTGAGGAAAAGATTTCTGCTCCGGCCAAAAACGACTACCCATTACGAGGCTGAGCAAAAAACTGGGGCGTTGGGATGGAGTTCCAGAAGGAGGAGCCTCCCAGTAAGAATTTGCCCAGCCTGCTTTGCGAGACTCCGAGCACCTCCCACTTCTGGATGCTCGGAGCAGCTCGGGGGAGAACAATTAAAACTCGGATCACACGTTTTCTGAATAGTTTTTATCCCAGAGCTATAATTGCACTTAACAATGAACTTAAGGACCACCATCAGTGAACTGTTGGACAGTATTACTTGGTCTGTTGTGTGGATGCTTGTGTGTTTTTAGAGGTGAGGAATTTTGATGGGTGGGGACATGTTTGGAGATTGTCGTGTGTGCGCGTGTTGGGTCTGGTCTGGGTGTTATGTGGATTTCGTTGTATATATAATGTGTATATATATGTACAATGACAATAAACCATTCAATTCAATAAGGGCCTGGCCCCCACAATGATTTGCAGACATGTAGCAGCCCTTTCGATGGTTTTAACATTTGGAAATCCCTGGCCCAGCTCTCGGTGGTCCATAGGTTCCTCAGGGGGTGCCACTAATCTCAAGTCTCCAATGGTACATAGGTTTCCCACATGGGACCTCTCCAGGGTGCTTCAGGCCCTTACTAAGGCACCTTTTGAACTGCTGAGGACTGTCAGCCTTTGATTTCTTTCCTTCATCCTTAAGCTCAAGAGTTGATCCTGCCAGACTTCTCCCCGGCACCATCTCATGCCCGGGAGAAGGTCTGGCACACTCTGGATGTAAGGCGGGCCCTCTGTATATATATGAAGCAGACCATGGCCTTTAGGAAGACAGAGGCCATATTTGTGTCATCCCAGCTGACTTCTATGGGCCAGAAAATTACTCCATTGGCAGATGGATTAGAGGTTGCATTGCCAAGGTGTATGAGGAGCAAGGTCTAGAAAGACCTGGATGTATAACAGCATACTCCACATGAAATGCAACAACAACAGCGGCTTGGGTCACACAGGCTTTGGTGGAGGAAATTTCTCGAGCGGTGACCTAGTCATGGTCACTCATGCGCTCGTCACTTCCAGAATCGACTACTGTAATGCTCTCTACATGGGGCTGCCCTTGCAAACTACCCGGAGGTTACAACTGGTACAGAATGAGGCTGCGTGGGCTGTGATGGGAGTATCCCGATACTCCCATGTTACACCCCTCCTGCATGACCTGCATTGGTTGCCAGTTGCCTCCTGGGTTAGTTTCAAGGTGCTAGTAACAACTTACAAAGCCCTAAATGGCTTGGGTCCAGGGTACTTGCGGGAACACCTCCTGCCAGCATCATGTGCCGATCGCCCTGTTCGCTCCCACAGGAGGGGCCTCCTTGGGATACTGTCGGTTAGGCATTGTCGGCTGGCAGTCCCCAAGGCTAGGGCCTTCTCCATGGGAGCGCCCACCCTTTGGAATCAGCTCCCCGTGGATCTCCGTTTGGCCCCTGATCTCTGCTCCTTCCGCTGGGACCTGAAGACCTGGTTGTTTCAATAGGCCGGCCTGGAATGACCCGGGTGGGACATTTTTAATTGTTTTAGTTTTTAATGTTTTAATGTTTTATTGTTTATTCCGACTTGTTGGTTTAATTTATTTTTATGTAAATTCTGTGCTGTTTTAATGTTAGGCGCCCTGAGTCCTTAGGGAGAAGGGCGGCATACAAGTCCAGTAAATTATTATTATTATTATTATTATTATTATTATTATTATTATTATTATTATTCCACGCCTGTGCCTTTTATTCGCCACTATAGACTCAACACCTTTGCCTTGGCAGAAGCAGCTTTTGGTAGACGGGTCTTGCAAAGGGTTCTCCTGACACAACAAACTCAGGACCAGACGGAGACCTGCCCATAGATTGTTAGCTTTGGTATGTCCCAAGCTACCACCAGATCCGAATCTGATCTGACACTGGTAAGAACTTGAATTAAGTCGTACCTAGTGGTGATAAGGGCAGCGAAGAGTGCGCACTACGCCACCCTTATCGCTCCAGCAGATAACTTCTCCGCCGCCCTGTTTAGAGTGACCCGCTCGTTCATCCTGGGATGAGGGAGGACCTTCTGCAGGGCAGGGCGGAGGAATTTGTTCAATATCTGCAGGACAAAATCGCTCAGATTCGGATGGGCTTGGACTCTGACTGGGTGGTCCCTGGGGGGTTAGCAAGGGCTAGTCTTGAGGATGTGACCTGGGAGGAGTTTGATCCTGTAACTCCCGATGAAGTGGACAGGATTGTTGAGAAGCTCAGTGCTGCTACATGTTTATTGGACCCGTGTCCCTCCTGGTTGGTTTCAGCTTCCAGGGAGGTTACACAAGGCTGGATCCAGGCAATTGTTAATGCTTCCTTGGGTGAGGGTTTCTTTCCCTCCACCTTGAAAGAGGCAGTGGTGAGAGCCTTACTCAAGAAATTGAGCCTGGACCCAGCTGTATTAAGTAATTATCGTCCTGTCTCCAACCTTCGCTTTGTGGCGAAGGTTGTAGAGAGTGTGGTGGCCTGTCAGCTTCCACGGTTCCTGGATGAAGCTGTGTATCTAGATCCATTTCAATCAGGCTTCAGGACCGGTCACAACACAGAAACGGCGTTGGTGGATGATCTCTGGAGGGCTCAGGACAGGGGTTGTTCCTCTGTCCTGGTCCTTTTAGATCTCTCAGCACCTTTCAATACTATCGACCATAGTATCTTACTGCGTCAGCTCAGGGGATTGGGAGTGGGATGCACCATTTTGCGGTGGTTCTCCTATTGGGTCGTTCACAGTGTGTGTTGGCAGGGGGGCAGAGATCAACGCTGAGGCCACTCACTCGTGGGGTGCCTCAGGGGTCGGTTCTCTCGCCTCTCCTGTTCAACATTTATATGAAGCCGCTGGGTGAGATCATCCATGGTTTCTGGGTGCGGTATCATCAGTATGCTGATGATACCCAATTATACATCTCCACCCTGAACCATCCCAATGATGCCCTTGATGTGATGTCCCGGTGCCTGGAGGCTGTTCGGATCTGGATGGGGGCGAACAGGCTCAGACTCAACCCTTCCAAGACTGAGTGGCTGTGGTTTCCGGCGTCCCGGTTTGGTCAAGTTGTTCCATCATTGACGATTGGGGGTGAGATCTTGACCCCATCGGAGAAGGCCCAACTTGGGTGTCCTCCTGGATGCGGCTGTCTTTAGAGGACCATCTTCGGCTGTCGCCAGGGGCTTTTATCAGGTCGCCTGATTTACCAGTTGCCCCTTTCTGACCGGGGCCCTCACAGTCACTCATGCCCTTGTCACCTCCCGGTTGGACTACTGTAATGCTCTCTACATGGGGCTCCCCTTGAAGAGCACCCGGAGGCTCCAACTGGTGCAGAATCGGCTGTGGTTATTTATGGGAGGCCTCAGCATGCCCATGTAACACCTCTCCTGCATGGCTTGCACTGGCTGCCAGTGGTCTTCCGGGTGCAATTCAAAGGTGATGGTTATGATCTTTAAAGCGCTCCATGGCTTAGGCCCAGGGTACTTGCGAGACCACCTACTGCCGATGACATCCTCCCACCGACCAGTGCAGGCCCACAGAGTTGGCCTCCTCAGGGTGCTGTCGGCAAACAATGTCAGCTGGCGGCCCCCAGGGGGAGGACCTTCTCTGTGGCTGCCTCTGCCCTCTGGAATGAGCTACCGGTAGAGATCCGGATTGTCCCCTACCTGGGAGCCTTTCTCCGCACCCTTAAGACATGGCTGTTTAAGCAAGCCAATCTATCCCTATGAGATATTTTAAATTTTTGATTTAAATTTTTTGATTGGAACTATCATTTTTAACCAATGTTTTAATTTTTTTTAAAAATCGATATGGGTGGGGCTTAATTGAGTTTAATTTTATTTTAATATTTGTATTGTGTGTTTTTAATTGCCCTGTAAACCACCCTGAGTCCCTTCGGGGAGAAGGGCAGTATATAAAACCAATTAAAATAAAATAAAATAAAAATACTGGATCCTATCTCCACCCTCTGAGAAGGAGCGTCTCAGGTAAGACCAATGGCCCGTTTCTTTGCATTGTACAATTAATGTAATGGGCAGTTATTCTGTAAATTTTGGGTCCAGTTGTTATTGACCTTGAACAAATCATATGTTTATGAGACACTGGACTCTGAGTGAATAGCATTAACAGAACTACAGATATTTAGTGAAATTATTTATACTAAAATTATTTGGTGCAGTTGTTTTAACACTTTTAATGTAAGTAGAAAAAAAGGAACCAAGACGGAGGGGAAAACTAGACTGGCACAAAGAAATAAACATTCCCAGTGTCCTTATTACAATATTTTGACTTTGAATATGGAAGCTCTTTCCTAAAAGAATTGAAAATTCGCCTTGCGTTCATAGCAGTCCTATCTGAAACTTTGGACATCATTTTCCTGCTATTAGTAATTCCAGCTATGTTGATAGTTGGTTCTACTGACCTTCGAGATGAGATGCTGTCAAATGAACTCTAGGTGGCAGTATTTTGGTGGAACTTCTGTTTTGATAATACTGTTAACATAGATGACCTGGTTAAACATTACATGAAGTGGTTAAAGACAAAGAACTCCAAGGGCTTGCACTATGAAAAGAATTGTGTAAATAGTCTAGCAATGTCGTTTGAGATAGTTGTTCGTGTAAACGTTTGTAAAATCTGCCGGTTGTTGTGTCTATCACTTCAGTTACTTATCTTAAATATTGAACTTAGACTCTGAATAGTTGTTTATACTCTTACATTTTAAGGAAGAATAAACATAAAATCGAAGAAATTTTCAAAAATTATTTTAATTGAGTATGCAATTGTACACTTTTGGAAATAATGAGAAAAGTTTGAGCATTTTTTAAAATATTATATAAGGTGGTATGAAAAAATATATAATTCTTAATGAATCCCATATACCCAAATACCCAATTTACACTTAATGCATTGTTTGTGTTTATTAACTCTAAATGAAAATTTTCTTTTTGCTCCAAAGGGAAGCTTTGTAGAGAATGAAGCAATCTGATCTTGATTGTGTAAAAGAGGCTAGGAACTAAAAGGAAATATTTATACATTGCCAAACTCTTGGCCTCCAAAACTGTCTAACTAAGACCAAATGTATTGTGCATTTTTTAAAATATTGTGTCATAGTTATCTCAGTGGAACCATAGAAACGAGCTATTGCTCACAAGAAAAGTTTTTTTAAAGAGTTCCATGAGTACAAATTTATATAAAAATGAAAACAAATAATTACAATAGCCAGCTAAAAGAAAATAGAGAATAACTGCACATTCGTCTAGCTTTCACTAATCAGACATTTCAGAATACTACCAAGTTCAAACAAAACATAAATATTTTTAAATGCTCAGTAAAGCAGTGCAGCATATAATGCAATAGGATATATATATATATAGTCAAATGTAATCCTAGGATTTAATGCGGAATGTAAAAGATCAAAGCCCCAGCTGAGTCCTTCCTATTTCAGACATCTTTTCTCTATCCATCTGCTGATGTTGACTTATATCCAAGCCAAGTTAGGAACCGTGAGCATAAGCTAGGTCATGAAAATCAAAAAAACTGCAACCAACAACCAGCTGTTTCAGGCTGCAGGGATTGCCATTGCCTATTGCTGCCTCCACAAGCCCCATTTTTGGCCTCTGCATCCCATTTTTTCCTCCATGCGCCCAGTTTTTGGCCTCCGCCCACCCAGTTTTTTGGCCATTCCGAACCCCACCACCCACCCGGAACAGGCCAAAAATGAGGCACGCAGAGACTGAAAACAGGATGCGGAAACCGAAAATGGGGCACATGGATGTGGCAATAGGCTATGGCAATCCCTGCGGCCTGAATCAGCTGGTTGTCAGGAGGCTGATCCAACTGACAATCAGCTGTTTGTGCTAATCAGGCTGTGCTGAAACTGAAACAGGCTGTTTGCTGTTTGCTGCAAGGAGACAAATTGCTGGGAGGCAGAGAGAGGCAGATTTTTTTCCTTGTTCCCTTCCCAAAAGCTAGGTACATCTTATACTTTGGAGTGTCTTATACTCTGAAAAAAATGTTAATTGATAGCTATGTTTTATGCATAAATTTAAGTATCCATATAAAATATTTTATTTTATTTTATTTGATTAGTCAATTGCTTACAAGATAATAGGTATAAGTATAAACATAGTTATAAATACACGGATACATATAAGAAAATAAAAGAAACAATAGGACAGGGATGGTAGGCACTTTGGTGCGCTTATGCATGTCCCCTACAGACCTCTTAGGAAAGGGGTGAGGTCAGTAGTAGACCGTTTAAGGTTAAAGTTTTTGGGGTTTCGGGAAGAAACCACAGAGTCAGGTAGAGTATTCCAGACATTGACCACTCTGTTGCTGAAGCCATATTTCCTGCAATCAAGTTTAGTGCGGTTAACCACGAGTTTGTATCTATTGTGTGCTCTTGTATTGTTATGGTTGAAGCTGAAGTATTTATTGACAGGTAGGACATTGCAATGTATGATTTTATATACTATAGTTAGATCGGACCGAAGACGGCGTAGTTCTAGGTTTTCTAGGTCTAGAACTTCAAGTCTGGTGGCATAACGTATTCTGCAATGAGTAGAGGAGTGGAGAACTCTTCTTGTGAAATATTTCTGGACTTTCTCTACTGTGTTAATGTCAGATACGTAATGTGGGTTCCAGACTGTTGAGCTGTATTCAAGTATTGGTCTAGCAAATGTTTTGTATGCTCTAGTTAGTAGTGTGATATTACCAGAGGAAAAGCTATGTAGGATTAGGTTAACAAGTCTTAATGCCTTTTTGGCTATGTAGTTACAGTGGGCTCTAGCACATAGATCATTTGAGATGAGTACTCCAAATCCTTGACAGAGTTTGGATAATCAACAAGGTCTTGACTATTCAGCTTGTATTTTATTTTCTGATTTTTTTTTTGCCAATATGTAAGACAGCATTTATTTGTTGAGATTTGAAGTTGCCATTTGTTTTGAATATCTACAGTAGTAGATAGTTAGCAGGGCATGTTTCATGTAAAGATCTGAACAAAAATGACAAACACAATACAAGACATTTTTGCCTAAAATAAAGCTAAATTGATGCGCCCCACTGATTATTCTTCAAGTAATAGCTGAAGAAGAGTTATTGTAGAATGTTACTTCAGCAATGAACCTTAAATTCTGACTGTGATCTCTCAAATAATATTAATTTCTGAAACAGGAAAGCTGCTTTACTAGAATGAAACTTTATTAAATCTCATGCAACTTTCAATGGAACTCAAACAATTTGGTTTTCCTGCTGCACTCTCCAATCCAGTTTAGATAATATAAAGTTCAGATTTAATGGCTATTACCCAATCCCAGATATTCTCTTCCTGAAATTTTTGTAAATATACAGGACATGTTCCGTAAGTACCAGATGCTTGAATATCTAAGAACAACTATATTGCTATGATGAGCTTTTGTTTGTTTAATGTGTGCTTTGTTTTAATTTGTATCTGTCCTGACATTTATGTTGCTAATGTAACATATCTTATTTTATATCTTATTTTTTGATATTTTATATTTAAGATATTTAACATTATAAGGTATATTTGAAAGTAAGCTTAAAGCATTTTTGCTATAAGTATAGGAGTTGTTTTGTATGAGTGGGTTTCAAGGACTTTCAAGTAGATATTAAATGTATTTTAATAAATAATGTGTTTTCTCAGTAATGGCAAATTTATCCAAACCTAAATTCTATCAGTAAAAATATAAACAAGTTCATGGCATGGATTATAAGTAATTGAAAATAAAAAATAAAATATGTTTTAATTTTCTAGTTTTTATAACATAAAAATGTTTTTTTTAAATGAGTAAAACCATTGATTTATTTAGTTCAGCAATTTCAACACTACCTGGCAGCAGTTTTCTAGGGCTTCAGGCAGGAAATCAACTTCTTGATGCAGAGCAGATGTGGTTCCTTTGACTTAATCAAGAAAAGTTTTCATTTACGCTAATTTACAATTGGATATTCCAAATTGGTACATTGGAATGTACAGGTACATTGTCTTAAATTTAGTTATTGCTGATATAATCCCAAAATAAAACACAGAAGTAATTTGCAAGCAGTCTGTATTGGTTCTATCATTTAACAGTGGCTAGAGAATTGCTTCCTTAAAGAATTTAGATTTAATCCTGTCATATAACAGAGGCTTTCAGTGCAAGTAAAATGTGATATCCCTCAAAAGATTCAATAACTTTTTTTTGACACCTTAATGGATTCTTGTCATGCTTTCTTCAGGCTGTATGGAACTGTATGACCTTATCACACACAAAGGAATTTGCTATCTAGAGAGTCTGGAAGTTAAAACTAAGGTCATCTTTAGTGTTCTACTATAATTTCCATAAATCACCAGCCAGGGTGTCACTCTAAGGGTAACTATAATATTTGACGCACCTTAAAGATTATAGACTGAATGAAAACAGTGGTAAATGTTTGTTGAAATAGCAGAAAACAAGAGAAAGAAACAGATAAATTAGACAGGACTGAATTATGATCTATAACATTTTATAGGCCCTGTCCCTTCTAGTGTCCTGGGGGAGTAGCTTTTGAGTGTCAGCTGACAAGGACTATATCTGGTTTTATAATAGGATAGGGTATCTAGATGCAGGAGTACAAGCTTTGCTTCATCCGTTGGAGCTAGTCCTGACCCATCTTTTCTCCATACATTGCAAGAGCAAGAGCACTTAGACTTATATACTGCTTTACAGTGCTTTACAGCCCTCTCTAAGTGGTTTAACAAGTCAGCATATTGCCGCCAACAATTTGGGTCCTCAGAAGGCTGAAAGGCTGAGTCAACCTTGAGCCTGATGGGATTTGAACTGCCAAATTGCAAGCAGCTGGCTGTCAGCAAAAGTAGCCTGCAGTACTGCAGTCTAACCACTGTGCCACCGATGCACATAGGATGGAGGATGCCGTTACTATTGCTACCGTAATATTAAGTCCCTTCACATATTCACCTGTTGTGAATAATTTTAAGCATAAATTGCTATTGCTATTGCTAAATTTAGGCAATGTTATCATAAAAGTATAAGTAAAATGTTAGCAATTCTATCTTTTAAGGATATTCTAGCGTTACTTTCTGCTCCATGGATTGTATTTATTCATGCATGTAAAGTCAATTAGATTACTTGTTCTTATGTGCTATTAAATTTCTCATGGCTTTTTAATATTCTAGGTGAAGATTAAAGCATGAGTACTGAGATCAGCCAGGGAGTAATCACAACCCCTCCGCCCTCCAGCATGCCTCACAAAGAGAGATATTTTGACCGCATCAATGAAAATGACCCTGACTACATCCGTGAAAGAAATATGTCTCCTGACCTCAGGCAAGACTTCAACATGATGGAACAAAGAAAGAGAGTCACCCAGATACTGCAAAGTCCTGTGAGTAGGATTCAGGGTACAGGAAATTCCCCCCTCCCTCCAAACTTGCATGTTTAAGTGTTCATGAGAAAAATATATAAAAAGCAAAAGTGGACTGAACAAAGGAGGGAAGACCTCATTGACTATAGGAGAATCTATGTCATGATTGTAACTTTTCACAAGTGGATTGTTTGTTCAGTATTTGCATAGTTTTCATCTGCAAACAAACAGTCCTTTATCCAGAGTTTGCTCCCTCCCTCCTCTTAAGCAATGCTTCATTAACACTGCACAAAAGTAGCTTTCCAGCTAAGTTTCAATTGATTGCTGCTTAGCCACAAGGAAGAGAAGGAAATCTTTAGACAAATACAAATTGTTGGGACATTTTCTTGCAGAATGGCATTCCACTCATTTGACTTCTGTATCAAAAACTCCCTGAAAAGCTGTTACAGACTTTTCGTTAGTTGGAAGAAAGTAAAATAACATTCCATCTTAATGTGAAGTCTAGATAACACAGATTTTATAGGAGAATATAATTAGCAAATAAATCAATTTTACTGCTTATTTTACCCTGAATTTTGACAAAAATTCTAAGTTTGTGAACTGTAAATGTAGTTGTTAGCAGCTTAGCATCCTTATTATAGTATATAAATATTTTTCATTTGGATTTTGCGTAAAGCAGTTTTACATAAAGCCGTTTTTTTATAGTTAGCTGATTTATATTGCTAGTGAGACCTCATTTAGGAACGGATAATCATTTAAATAACTAAGGGGTTCAGGTATAATTCTGCTGCCTTTTAATAGTATCGATTGGCGGTATCCCGGGGAAGGGCCTACATTGTAGCGGCTCCCGCTCTCTGGAACCAACTATCTCTGGGGCTCCGCCTGGCCCCTGATCTCCACACCTTCTGTCACAACTTAAAAACCTGGCTGTTTGAACAGGCTGGGCTGTGCTGACTCCTTGGGGGAAGGGTTTTTTATTCATTATGGGATTTTTAGTTTAATTCGGCTTGCAGTAATTTAATTCTATTTTAGTTAATTTAATTTATTGTATTGTTTTTATCTGTGAGCCGCCCCAAGTCCTTTCGGAGAGGGGGCAGCATACAAGTCGAATAAATAAATAAATAAATAAATATATGGAGATTCTCAGTTATCCAGGTCATGGTTGCCACAAAGGTGCTTTTTTAAGAGGCAACTGTACTTTCTGGTTTTTCTTCGAAGATGTTTCGCTTCTTATCCAAGAAGCTTCTTCAGCTCTGATTGAAGAAGCTTCTTAGATGAGGAGTGAAACATCTTCAAAGAAAAACCAGAAAGTACAGTTGCCTCTTTAAAAAGCACCTTTGGGACATAATAGTAATTTTGTAGAGCATTCACTGGAAGTTTCTCCAAAAGTTCTTATCCTCTCCTTTTTCCAAATTTTGAATAAAGTAACATTTTAGTAAACTGTATTGATAACTATTATCTTAAACTATTTTGTTCAGCATTTCCGTTCATTATTTCATTATTTGAGTCTTTTTGGTAAATGTTAACAATGCAATATTTCTAACCAGTCTCTTTAGAATAGTTCTATTTCTTATAGAAAGATTATAATATAGGGTACTTTTTAAATTTTAACTAATGCCAGTGGAATACATTTTCTGAAATATTCTTTAGATAGAAAAATATGACCAACTGAACCACAGTATCATTCATGTAAAGGTGCACTTTATGGGAACCTGAAAATCCAGAAAACCCTAGCATAAGTTGTAGCTACCTTACCATGAAGGGAAGAAAAATTATAACTGTCCTCAAAAATAACCTGCATCACTATAAATTTAGACATCTCTCCCCCCACCCCGTGTGAAAGAGAGAGAGTCCAAAGCAGTTTATGCTTTCATATTGTTGTCCAGAAAAATAAAAATTGCTAACATTAAACAGAAGAGCAAAACAAGCAGCATTCTGGATAGTGAGATAATGCGTTGTTCTCTCAGGCCTGTGTTGGGAAAAACTTAAATGTGTTTGTCCAGTTAGATTAAATCACTTAGTTTGATCAAGTGAAAAAATTGTGCCCTGTCAGACCTAACATTCTCAGAATTCCTGATAGCATATGCAGCGGAAAGACAGCAGATGACAAGGAGAAAAAAAATCAGAATAATCAAAGACACTGATCTCAGGACTTGAGAAGTAATGCTTTATAGTATGCTTAGGCTCAACATATATATATATGTCAGCAGATACGTGGCTCATGTAGCCCTACATATTGCATTATATCATTTTAAAGGAGGATTAGTTACAATTTTAAACAATTCAGTTTTATTCATGCCACCTTAATACATGTGTCACTGAAACAGGATCATGATGGAGGTTGGCTTCTTTATTACTAACTTTTACTTAATAAGTAAAGAATAGAGGGGTATATGAAATAGAAAATATATTTTGTTTCGAAATCAGAGTACAAGCCCACCAAAATACTCTAGCAGTAGGTTCTCAGTTGAGCACATTTCAGTGGATGAAAACTCAAAGCAACCATGCTTTTAGCATAGGAAACTATGCAAGAAATAAATGCTGACAGTGCTCACATTGAGATCCTTGTTTAATGTGTTCTGGTGATTTTTACAGAAAGAAGAAACAAAACTTTAGTGTGAATTCCTGTCATTGAACATGCACAATTGTTCACTGTGGTCTGCACCTGGAGATACATAAAGAGCAAACATATTCCTGCCCTCCTTTTCCCCAGATGACAAACTAGTGCTACAAAACTACTGCTTTTACTGTCATTGCTAAACTAAATAAATGTCATAAACAAAGCCTGCATTTAAATTAATAAAACTAATATTGCAATAGCAAAAAAATACTACACTATATTCATATTGTGTTATAAGGGGAATTGAAAAACCTCCCTAAATCAGGGCTGACAAAATCGGGGGCTGCGAGCCGGATATGTCACGGGCTGGCCACGCCCATGCCCGGTTTAGTGAAAGGGGAAAAAGTCCTAATATGTCATGGGATGCTGCCATGACGATGCAAGTTTGACACCCCTGATCTAAATGTACGCTAAAGCTCAGTATCAACACATAGGCTACACATAAAGCTCAAGCAGTCAACCCCAGGAAACAATATTTACATTTTAAATACAATCTGAAAGTTTAATATTAACATGACACAAGAACCAGTGCTAAACTAACTGATATTCCCTAAGCAAGTGAAGTATTTATTGTTTCAATGAGTTTTCTATGTTTAGTGATCGTAGGTGTGCATGTGTGTGCGCTGTATTTTTAATTTAATGTTTGGTGCTAGGATTAGGCACTTTTGTATGCCATCACAGTTCTCTGGATTGGGGCAATAAATAAACACACAGGGTAGAAAATATAAACTTTATATTAATTAGCTAATCTGTGGGGAGTGAACTCACCTGTGCATCCTGCCATGCTGTTGTTGTCTCTTGTTGAGATTTAGGATACCTTAAAAATATTTAATTGGTCAATTATAACAAAAGGAAACCAGCACACACAGAACTCATATAAGTACATAGTAAAGTTATAGAAACTGATGTCTTTCAAGGTAACAGTATCATGTGCATACATCAATGCGATTTGTCAGCTTTGGAAGCCAGATTAGCACCAGAAGCTTCTACGCTGCCACATTTAGCTGGAATGCTGACACGATTAACAACATAGATGTAGAAACTCAGTAGTTCATAGATACTTTTGCACTCAGAATGGGACAGCTTGCCATGGACAACTCACTGCAGCCAACTCGCTATGTTCAACTTGCCACGGACAACTCATTGTGGAACAATTTCACAATTCAATTTAATTATTAAAAGTAAATAAATTATTTTAATTTTTGTCATTCACATTTCATTTTGTCCCTCCTTTTTCATCCTTTTTTAATGATTCTATTCCACCATTTCTTTGATATTAATGTAACTCTTGTCCCACAGCAAGTTGTCCTGTGGTGAGTTGGCCTTAGTGAATTGTTATAGACCCGTTCTATAACTATATTCTAGGTCTTTCTTAATATAATTCCACACTTTAGCGTAGTTATTCTGAAACAATTCATATTAGTGTAATCCCTATGTACTTAACCTTCTTAGTTTAAAACCAGTCTTTTTCATCAAAAATTCTTGGTGTTGTATATTGTAGCCATTGTGTGTTATAATAGATAATATTTTAAATATCTTACAGGCTTTTCGGGAGGATCTGGAATCTCTTATTCAAGAGCAGATGAAGAAAGGAAATAACCCAACCGGACTGCTTGCCCTACAGCAGATTGC
Source organism: Naja naja (assembly GCA_009733165.1). NCBI lineage: Eukaryota > Metazoa > Chordata > Lepidosauria > Squamata > Elapidae > Naja > Naja naja. The sequence continues at coordinate 132,821,416 of CM019151.1, read as the reverse complement.
AGACTACATAATGGCAAGTTCTTTTGCAGGATTTTCTTCATCACCTCTAAGTAAGTAAAAGTGTTACAGTAAAATAAATGGCTAAAAAACTGGCTTTCTTATTTAGAGATCTTCTATCAAGTTATTCTTTGTCCCTGAAGTAATTTATGGGTACTATACAGCGACTTGGTAAAGTCACTGCAAATTTCCTTTGGCCCTTTGCAATTTTGTTCTTTTTAATATAGAGAGAAAAAATATGAAAAGAGTTGATGTTCTGTATATAACAAATATCCCTAATGCTGCTGTTTTATCACTTAACGGCATTAGTTTAAAAGTTGAAATAACTTTTTGTTCCATGTTGATAACTTTTTTATTGTAATGAATCACTGTTTGCTCTCTTTTTTTAAGCATATGGCATATATAGCCAGGGACTTGAAATTCAAATGATGTTTGAAAGCACTTTCTGACTTCAGAGTTCCTTTTTTCCCACCACAATTAGAAAACTAGCATTATTCAGACATAATATTGAGCAGTTGAAAGTTTAGTTGGAAAGAAATTGAAAGGTGAACCATTGTACTTTTTGTGTAATCATATGTTTTTAGGAAGAAAGTTTTTTCAGTTATTTTTATCAATATCATTTTAGGCTCTGGACTGATAACACCTATTAATGATCTACCTGGGATAGATACTACCACATTTGGTAAAGGAGAAAAACTTATTCGTTGTAAATTAGCCAGTTTGTACAGGCTTACAGACTTATTTGGATGGGCACACTTGGCCAATTCATATATCACAGTGAGTATCCTGAAGTTAACATATTCAATCATTTCTGCTACATTGAAATGTGTTCCAAAGTTCTTACCTTTATGAACAGTATTTTTTATATTAAATATACAAACATCACTATAATTTTCTTTCTGTTCATTTCTAGGTAAGAGTAAGCAAAGAACAAGATCATATTCTTATCATTCCAGAAGGTCTTTCATTTTCTGAAGCGTCTGCTTCCAATTTGGTATGTACTTGACCAAATGGATATTTTTGTAATGATTTTAATTCTATTCAGGTTTTTCTTACTTTTAAAAATCTTCTACCATCTATATTCATGTAAATCCTTGATGGAAATCTTCCAAATCGTTGTTCTTTCTCATTTTCCTGCCTGATATATTCTAAAGCCTATGCTTTAGCGACTGGCAGTGACAATTGAAATGTATTAGAAAGAGTTTTACTTTATTGTGTCCCTCAACTTTTGTTTAGGTAAAAGTAAATATTATAGGAGATGTAGTTGACCAAGGAAGTACCAATCTGCGAATTGACACTGCAGGATTCAGTCCTCATGCAGCTATTTATTCAATGCGCCCAGATGTCCGATGTGTGATCCATATACACACTCCAGCAACAGCAGCAGTAAGTCTCTTGCCACTTAGTAGGAACATCATGATGACTCACTATTCATCAAAACTTGTCTCTTTTATTATGTTCAGGCCTGGATTGTCTTGCATTGTGAAGTTGTGTAAAAGTTGGATTCAAGTCTCAATACCTTTGCTTTTAAAAGATTAGTTAAGATACATCTCTTTAACTGAGCTTTTAATTGTTAACTATTTTTAGTATTTGCAGTTTTTATCATGCTTTTGTTGTTACTGTTATTATTAGTGTAGTACCAGAGAGCAGTTTAGTCTAATGGTTAAGGCATCAGGCTAGAAACCAGGAAACCATGAGTCCTAGTCCCACTGTAGTCATGAAAGATGGCTGGGAGACTTGAACTTGTCACACTTACTCAGCCCAACTTACCTCGCAGGGTTGTTGTTGTGGGGAAAGGGGCCTAGGAAAGATGATTAGATATGCTTGCTGCCTTGAATTATTTATAAAAGTAATAAAGGTGGGACTTTGAAAACTCTCAAATAAAACAATGGAATATAAATTGTGGTGGAATATAAATTGAATATAAATTGATTGAACAGGTGGATAGTATGGTATATTGGGTGGGTATGATGGGATGGAATGGACAGGACTGAACATATAGACAAATAGGCATCACTGGACTGTTATTCAAAATCTTTACTAGACCATCTGCTTTATATTGTTTACAGTCATGAAATTATCTAATAAAGGAGTATATTAGTAGTTGAGAGTTGACATGAGGGGTTTTAAACTTTAATTAAGCTATTTGTTTTTAGTTTTTCATATTCCTCAGTCATATGTCAAACAATTTATATAACATTATAGAGCAGGGGTGTCAAACTCAAGGCTCGTGGGCAAGATATGGCCCATGGGGTGCTTAAATCCGACCCATGGGGCTGGCCTGGAAATATCAAAGGACCGGCCTGCGGTGCCTCTGGCAGCTTAAATGGGTTGCATGCAGGTCCCCCGCGCCTTGTTTCCACCCTCCATGGCTTCCTGCAGAACTCTGCGAGCCGAAAATGGGCTGAAAACTGGCCGAAAATGGGGCCAAAAATGGGCCTAAAAACAGCTGGGAGAGTGCTGCAGGAGGCCATGGAGGGTGAAAATGAAGTGCAGGGGGACACGCAAGAAGCCCCATGCTCCATTTTGGCTGGCAGAGTGCTGCAGGAGGCATCCATCCCACACCCCGCTGCCCCTCCCCAGGTCTGCAGAGGAGAACTACAATGCTTATCTGGCCCTCGAAGAAATCCAGTTTGACACCCCTGCTAGAGAGACAGAAACTACTATGAAACATAGCTTCAGACCTTGGTATATTTTAGAAATTGAAGATTGGAGTTATTCCTATATGGTAGTCATTGATAGAAAATCCTCTATAGATGCTCTGTACTGCAAGTACCATAATCTAATTCATTGGGTGCTAGATGGGATTTAAAGGAGCTGTAGAATACTTGAAGGATATCATTGCACACCTCATATTGGCAAACATAAATATTTGTATGTCCATATTTTCAAATTTCTCCCACCATAGAAATCTCAAATGTTTCAAACAGGTTTCTTCCATGAAGTGTGGAATACTTCCCATTTCTCAGGAGGCTCTGATTTTAGGGGATGTTGCCTACTATGATTATCATGGATCTTTGGATGACCAGGAAGAACGAATTGATCTTCAGAAAGTTCTTGGACCAAGCTGTAAGGTATTTCATTCTAATGGTGTTTTGTTTTTGAAAATTTCTACTACTTATGCAGTTTCTACCAGTTACAAGTATCTCTGTTTCTTAGGTATTGGTCTTGAGAAATCATGGAGTAGTAGCATTGGGAGAGACATTAGAAGAGGCCTTTCACTACATCTACAATGTGCAATTAGCCTGTGAAATACAGGTAAGAAGCGAACCACTTTAAATTGTTTAAAATACTATATTTAAAAAGTATAAGCAGATAATGTGTGTTTTTAATGGAATCCTTGATATTAGGACCGATATTAGGACATAGGAAAATTTGTGGCAGTAAAGGAAAACTATTTGCAGTATTATATTTGTAATTTATAAATACAAACAGTATATTAAACAATGGAATATAATGGAATTATTATATTATTATTAAGAGTCCTGGTCCTGTTAGATCTCTCAGCGGCTTTTGATACCATCGACCATGGTATCCTACTGCGGCGCCTTGGGGGTTGGGGTTTTTACGGTGGTTTTCCTACCTCTTGGGTCGTATGCAGGTGATGTTGGTGGGGGGCAGAGATCGGCTCTGAGGCCCCTCCTTTGTGGGGTGCCCCAGGGGTCAGTTCTTTCGCCCCTCCTGTTCAACATCTATATGAAGCAGCTGGGTGAGATCTTCTGTGGTTTTGGGTGAGGTATCATCAGTATGCTGATGATACCCAGCTTTTTATCTCCACCCCAAACTCAGTGACGCCCTCGACATGATGTCCAGGTGCCTGGAGGTGGTACGGGTCTGGATGGGGAGGAACAGGCTCCGGCTCAACCCGGCTAAGACTGAGTGGCTGTATGTACCGGCATCTTGAGTTATCCAGGATGTCCCACCTTTAGCTATGGGGGGAGTGGTGTTACCCCCCATAGATAGGGTCCGCAACTTGGGTGTCCTCCTGGATGCGTGGCTCAGTTTGGAGGAGCAGGTGAGAGCCGTGGCCGGGGAGCATTTGCCCAGGTTCGCCTGGTGCATCAGTTGCGCCCCTATCTGGATCGAGATGCCCTACGTACAGTCACTCATGTGCTCGTTACCTCCCATTTGGACTACTGCAATGCTCTTTACATGGGGCTGCCCTTGAGGACCACTCGGAGACTTCAACTTGTCCAGAATGCGGCGGTGTGGGTTGTGATGGGAGTGACCCGATACTCCCATATTACACCCCTCCTGCGTGAGCTGCACTGGTTACCAGTTGCCCTCCGGGTGAGATTCAAGGTACTGGTACTGACCTATAAAGCCCTTCATGCTTAGGACCGGGGTATTTGCGGGAGACCCTGCTGCCAGTAATGGCCTCCCAACGTCCCGTGCGCTCCCATAGGCAGGGCATCCTTGGGGTGCCATCGGCCAGACAATGTCGGCTGGCGACCCCTAGGGGTAGGGCCTTCTCTGTGGGAGCACCCACCCTATGGAATCAGCTGCCCCTGGAGCTTCAGGTGGCCCCTGACCTCCAATCCTTCCGTCATGGCCTGAAAACATGGCTTTTCCAACTTGCTGACCTGGACTGATGGAGGGGATGGGGTTTTAGTAATAGTTTTTATTAATTTTAATTGGTTATTGGGATTTCAAATTTAATTGTTTTTTAATATTTGTATTACATTTTTATCATTGTGAGCCGCCCTGAGTCCTTCGGGAGATAGGGCGGCATAGAAATCCCATTAAATAAATAAATAAATAAAGAGACAGGTATAACATAGGCCTTAATCAAGTATTTAGTTGATACCTTTTGTATAAGTTGAATAGCATATCTTTTCCATGCTAATATACCTAGAAGAATGCTAATTTTTGTTTTGATTATGGAAAATTCATGAATTCTCTATATTTACTATATCATTTATATCACAGGTACATGCCTTAGCTGCTGGTGGCATAGACAATCTTCTCATCCTAGATTTACAGAAATATAAACCTTTTACACATCAGGTAGCTGCAGCAGCCGGCTTAAGTATGGGCTCTCAGTTCAAGTGGAAAGTTGGCGAGCTAGAGTTTGAAGCACTGATGAGGATGTTAGATAACCTGGTACGTGTAAAAAGACTGATTTCTGGGTTCTCAAAACTTGGAATAAGTGCATCCAGCCAAACCACACATCAAATATTCAAATCCAAGGCCTAGGAGAATAGCCAAGTTCTCCTTTAAAAAAAAAAAACCACCCTTCGGGAACATTATCAGAATGGAAACTACATAAATCCTGAGATGCGGTGGGTAGTTGGCAGTTATCATTCCAGAGTGCAGGTAGTGTATCAAAAAATATCTGCTTCAGGGAACTCGAAGCGCAACAGTTCTGCCCCATGTTTCTAAATGGATGGAAACCATGGAAGATAGATGATTTCTCAAATAATTTGGCCCCAATACTGTGAAGCAATTTATAGGTGATAACCATGCCTTCCTTTTAAGTGCAAAAGTCACTGGATTATGATCTAAAAAGCTCTTTTGCAATATCTCCACCATCTCCATCTCCACTGGCAGCTAAATTCTTGGAAATCCAGAACTTATCAATTCTTAAAAATGCGTTCTGTTTTTATAAAAGTAGATAATTTTTCTATCACCATGAATATGCAACCTGTAGATTGCCATTATATTTTTTAAAAAATTTGATAGTTTTCATTGTGTTTTCTTAATATCTTTTTCAGTGATTCTTATTTTTTTTGTGGGCAAATCATTACATTCTAATCTTCTGTTAGGCACCAATTTTTATATAATATATCCATATCCATAAATTTATCTAAAACTCCTTTATAAAATTCTGTTTTATCTTCATTTCAGGCATAAATTCCTAGCCTCATGTAAATTAGCATCTACCCCAACTACCTACCATAGTCATTAGTCAATATCAGTTCTGTTCATAATTGAGGATTTATATACAAAACAGCTCCATTTGTCTTCCATTCTCAATAAAAGAAAAACTTGTCTAAATTGATATACAGTTGTGCTCATAAGTTTACATACCCTGGCAGAATTTATGATTTCTTGGCCATTTTTCAGAGAATATGAATGATAACACAAAAACTTTTCTTTCACTCATGGTTAGTGGTTGGCTAAAGCCATTTATTATCAATCAACTGTGTTTACTCTTTTAGGCCCGTGGCTGTGGCCGGTATGTGAGTGCTGTACCTTGCCTGGACTGCTACGGACGTTGCTACCCCATGTGGACTATGGGGTTTATCATTGTCCGTTGTCCTTTTCTTCTTTCAATGTCATCTTGTTATCTTGTCATTTTGTCCCTGTTATCATCATTGAGGGCGTTTGGCTCATTTGCACCATTCACCTGGACTTGGACTTTGCCTCCTCTTTGGGACTGGCCTCCTCCCTTGCAGTGAGAGAGCAATGGGAGGATTAATTCCCCTGCAGTGAGAGTGCAGTGGGTTATCCAGGACTCTGTCCCAAGTCACTGTGGTGGCAGAACAGTGACTGGTCCATTTCTACCTGGATCATCGACAGTGGTGAGAGAACTGCCGATTGGACTCTTTTCCTGACTTTAACATCGCCTGTCCCTTAATTACATTTCCATCTCCCTTTGTTTCATCTTCCAACTACCTCTTGTATTGTTTTGCCTGAGATATATTCATTATGCCTGCCTATTCCTCATCGAGTTATGGGCCCTCCAGGTGGTTCCCCTGTCTGGGATGTGGCCCCTCACGCTGTCAAGAGCTTACCTTAATGACGGATCCTGATCCCCGAGAGGTGGCATGCCAAGAAGAAGGGGCTAAATTCTAAATTTGATAGGGGGGAAACTTTTAAAATTTTAATTGATCGTCTTAAGGGGTTAGGAAGGGGATAAATGGGTCTTTGTCCAACCCGGTTCGGGCGTGGCCGGCGGTGGCTCCGGGCCTGAGGTGGGGGCCGCAATTCCAGGGTGGTTGGTGTTGGCAGGAAACGGAGAGGCATAGGGCCATATCATGTGTTGGGAGCATGCACCCGCCATCTTTGTGCGGTTGCTTGCTCTGACCCTATGGCCCTCCCAGGGGGCATGGGAACTGGGACCCCTGGGCTTAGACTGGTGTATTTTAATGCCAGGTCCGTGGCTAATAAGTCCACCCTCCTCCCGTGAGGTAATTGAGGAGGAGGCTGCGGACCTGGCCTGCATCACCGAGACCTGGTTGGGCCCAGAGGGCGGTGTCCCTCTGGTAGATTTGTGCCCTCCAGGTTTTGGGTTTGCACCGCCTCGGGCCCAGGGTAGGGTGGTGGGGTGGCCGTGGTTATTCGGGAGACCTTGTTTCCAAGGGAGGTCACTGTTCCAGAGAGGCGGGAGTGAGACACTCCTCTTGAGGTGGGGGCCCAATGGTCGGGTGGGCTTGCTGCTCACATACCTTTCACCCAGCTATGTGACAGCTGCCCTACCTGGGCTTCTCGATGTTCTCTCGGTGGGTGGGGTGGAGTTCCCGGGCTTATAGTCCTGGGGACTTCAATCTGCCCTCTGGGGTGCGTCGGGTTTAGCCCAGGAATTCATGGCTTCTATGGGGCCATGGGCCTGACCCAATTACTTCAGGGCCCGACCCATGAGGGGGGGAACACTCTTGACCTAATTTTTGTCTCGAACAGTGGCGTAGTGACAGAGGGCAGGCCACTTTACGGCTGTGCCCGTTCCATGGTCTGATCACTATCTCCTACAGCTGGTCTTCCAACAGGCCGCCCCCCACTGCTGGGATGAGGAGCCGCTTAGATGGTTCCGCCCAGGCGCTTTATGGACCCGAGCGTTCTCGGCGGAGCTGGGGTTTCTCTCCTCGCTCGACAGCTCTGTCGAGACCTGGCTGCTTGGCAGCAGGCCGCTTCAGAGGCTCTCGACAGGGTTGTCCCATGCACCCCTCACACGTCGTGATCCCAGATGGCTCCTTGGTATTCGGAGGAGCTCCGGGAGATGAAACGCCGTCGGAGGGGCTTAGAGAGCAGGTGGAGGTCCACCCGTTCCCAGTCCGATCGAGCCCAGCTAAGAGCCTATATTAGGACTTACCTGGTAGCTATGAGGGCAGCGAGAAGGTCTTATCTCTCCGCCCTCATAGCGTCTGCAGATAACCGCCCAGCCGCCCTGTTTCGGGTAACCCATTCTCTCCTTCGTGTAGGGGAGGGGGCGGACCCGTTGCGGGGCAGGGCTGAGGAGTTTGGTCAATATCTGTCGGATAAGATCGCTTGAATTTGGAGCGGGTTGTCCTCTGATTTGCAGTGGTCTGAGGAACGGGATGCAGGCAGTCTGGCCAGTACGATCTGGGATGAGTTCGACTCTGTTTCCGAGGATGAAGTGGACGGGATTATGCGACGTCTGAGTTCCACCACATGTTTGTTGGACCCGTGCCCTTCCTGGCTGGCTTATGCCCAGGGAGGTCACCTGCGGCTGCTCGGGCAGTTGTCAACGCTTCATTAAGGGAGGGTGTCTTTCCCACGCCTTGAAGGAGGGTGGTGAGACCTTCTGAAGAAGCCTGCCCTGGACCCTACGTGTTAGACAACTTTCGTCCAGTCTCCAACCTTCCGTTTTTAGCGAAGGTTGTTGAGGTGTGGTGGCTCAAGCAGTTTCCCTTTTCCTGGATGAAGCGGACTACCTGGATCCGATACCAATCGGGCTTCGGCCTGGTTTCAGCACGGAGAGGCATTGGTCGCACTGATGGATGATCTCTGGAGGGCTCGGGACAGGGTTTTCCTCTGTCCTGGTCCTATTAGACCTCTCAGCGGCTTTCGATACCATCGACCATGGTATCCTTCTGCGACGCCTCGGGGTTGGGTATAGGGGCACTGTGCTTGGTGGTTCACCTCCTACCTCTCGGGCGATTGAGTCGGTGTTGGCGGGGCAGAGGTCTACCTCGAGGGTGCTCTCTTGTGGCGTCCCTCAGGGGTCAGTCCTCTCCCCCCTGCTATTTAACATCTACATGAAGCCGCTGGGTGAGATCATCCGTGGTTTTGGGTGAGTTTCCATCAGCGCTGATGATACTCAGCTGTACATTTCCACCCGAACCAGATCGGTGATGCCCTCTCCCTGATGACCCAGTGTCTGGATGCGGTACAGATTTGGATGAACGGAAACATGCTTCGTCTCAACCCGGCCAAGACTGAGTGGCTGTGCGTCCGGCATCTCGGCCCAGTTTGGAGTGTCCATCTTTGGCCATAGGGGGAGTGGTATTACCCCCTGTGGATAGGGCGCGGAATCTGGGGGTCCTCCTGGACGCTCGGCTCCGGTTGGAGGAGCAGGTGGGGGCCGTCACCAGGGGGCCTTTGCCCAGCTTCGCTGGTTCGCCAGCTGCATCCTTTTCTGGACCGGGATGCCCTGCGCACGGTTACTCATGCCCTTGTTACCTCCAGACTCGACTACTGCAACGCTCTCTATTTAGGACTGCCCTTGCATACCATCCGGAGATTGCAGCTGGTGCAGAATGCGGCGGCGGGTGGTGATGGAGTTTCCCGGTTCTCCCATGTTACCCCCCTCCTGCGCTGCCTTCATTGGCTGCCGGTTGCGCTCCGGATGAGATTCAAGGTTTTAGTGTTAACATACAAAGTCCTTCATGACATGGGTCCCCAATATTTAAGGGAGCGGCTCCTGCCGACATCAAATGCCAACCGCCCTGTGCGAGCACATAGGCAAGGACTCCTTGGGGTCCCATCGGCTGGCCAATGCCGGCTGGTGGTCCCCGACGAGCCTATTCTATCAGCCCCCAGACCTCTGGAACCAACTTCCCTGGAGCTCCGTCTGGCCCCTGACCTCCGCACCTTCCGCCATGACTTGAAGACCTGGTTGTTTAACCAATCTGGGTTGTGATTTTCTGGGACGGGATGGCTTTTATGGGATAGTTTTAAGGGATATTTTTATGGGTGTACTTGTAATTGTAATGGGGCTTATTTAGTTTAATCTGCTTTTAAATTATTTATTGTTGCTGTTGTTTTATTTGTAAGCCGAGTCTTCGGAGATGGGGCGGCATATAAGTCCCATTAATAAATAAATAAATAAATAAATAAAATCATAATGACAACAGAAACTACCCAAATGACCCTGATCAAAAGTTTACATACCCTAGTTCTTAATACGGTGTATTGCCCCCTTTAACATCAATGACAGCTTAATGTTTTTTGTGGCATGTGTGGATGAGGCTCTTTATTTTCCTGGCCCAAAGCCTCCAGTTCCTGTAAATTCTTGGGCTGTCTTGCATAAACTGAACATTTGAGATCTTCCCAGCGTGGCTCAATGATATTGAGGCCAGGAGACTGAGATGGCCACTCCAGAACCTTCACTTTATTCTGCTGTAGACAATGACAGATCAACTTGGCCTTGTGTTTAGGATCATTGTCATGTTGGAATGTCCAAGTACGTCCCATTCATCATCTGGACTGATGAATGCAAATTTTCCTCAGGTATCTTTTGATAACATGCTGCATTCATGTTGCCATCAATTCTGACCAAATTTCCTGTGCCTTTGTAGCTCACACATCCCCAAAACATCAGTGATCCACCTCCATATTTCACAGTAGGAATGGTATACTTTTCATCATAAGCCTTGCTGACTCCTCTCCAAATGCAGTGTTTATGGTTGTGGCCAAAAAGCTCAATTTTGGTTTCGTCATTCCAAATGATTTTGTGCCAGAAGGTTTGAGGCTTGTCTCTGTTTGGTGTATGATAAGCGGGATACTTTGCATTTGCATAGTAATGGTTTTCTTCTGGCAACTCGACCTTGCATCCCATCTTTCTTCCAGTGCCTCCTTATTGTGCATCTTGAAACAGCCACACCACATGTTTTCGGAGAGTTCTGTATTTCACCTGAAGTTATTTGTGGGTTTTTCTTTGCATCCCAAACACTTTTCCTGGCAGTTGTGGCTGAAATTTTAGTTTGTCTACCCGACTGTGGTTTGGTTTCAACAGAACCCCTCATTTTCCACTTCTTGATTAGTGTTTGAACACTGCTGATTGGCATTCTCAATTCCTTGGATATCTTTTTATATCCCTTTCCTGTTTTATACAGTTCAACTACATTTTCCCGCAGATTCTTTGACAATTCTTTTGCTTTCCCCATGACTCAGAAGCCAGAAATGTCAGTGCAGCACTGGATGAAAGATGCAAGGGTCTGTCAGGAGTCCAGGAACTCACTGACCTTTTATACACACACATTGATTACAAGCAAACACATCACAGGTGAGGATGGTTACCTTTAATAGCCATTCAAATCCCTTTGTGCCAACCTGTGTGCATGTTATCAGGCCAAAATCACCAGGATATGTAAAGGTCATTTGGGTAGTTTCTGTTGTCATTATGATTTAAAAAGAGTAAACACAGTTGATTGATAATAAAGGCTTCAGCCGTACACTAACCATGAGTGAAAGAAAAGTTTTTGTGTTATCATTCATATTCTCTGAAAAATGGCCAAGAAATCATAAATTCTGCCAGGGTATGTAAACTTATGAGCACAACTTTAAATCAAATATTTTTAACTTTTCTTCTAATATGTATTTCTTGTAAACAAACAATAAACAAATTGTTTTAGTTTTTCAAATAATGAAATAATTTTCTTTTTTCAGGAGCATTTGCTCCATTCATATTCCATATTAGACTTTTAAATTTCATCCTTTCAAGAGCTGGTCCATATAAAAAGTACTGTTTCTAAAATTTATCTTCCTATTATTTTTCTTCCTTAGTTAATTTCCACTCGTTCTAGGTCCGTGACGGCAAACCTATGCCATGCATGCGGGAAGTGGCACGCAGAGCCATCTCTCCAGGCACGCCATCCATCACCCGTTGCTCTTCTGGGTTCTGCCATGTGCATGCATGCCGGTCAGCTAGTCTTCGCGCATGCAGGAGCACCAGAAACCAGAAGACCAGCTCCCTTGAGCGTATGCACGTGCTGGCTAGCTGGTTTTCGCATGCACAGGAGTGCCGGAAAACAGAAAAGCAGCTCCCTGGAGCGCATGTGCATGCCGACCAGCTGGTCTTTGCGCGCACATGCATGTTAGAAACCACGCTGGGAAGCTAAACTTCCAGTTTCCAGCATTCCCACGCACCTGCGTCAGGGAGCTGCTCTTCCGGTTTCTGATGCATGGGTACAGTCCCGTTTTGACAGTCAGTGCCTAAAAGGTTAGTCACCACTGTCCTAGGTAGCTTTCCCAGCTCCTTGCTGTTACTTTTCTTTTCTCGACTCCTATTTCAGATCATTTCATCGATCCTCTCCTGCTTCCAAGTTCACCATTGGGTTCTTACAGTCTACTTAAGAATAGCTTTGATTTTCTTTCATTATTCCCACCACCCCAACATGATAGGGAAAATTGCTTGGTTAGGAAAGAATGGAGCTCAAACTACTCTTTGTCTTTTCCATTTATTTTTGGGTAATGTTAATAAAGGCATTCCTGGAGGAAAAAAAGGAAGATTGGGTGACTGGAAGCAGTATCATTTCTATATGTAAACATGAGATAAACTGTATTTAAATGTTCGTGTTTATTCATTTCATTTAGATTATTTTTTATGCACAACTTCAAAATGTGTAATGACATGTGGGCATGACCTTGGGAAATAGAAAGAAGAACTACAGCCTAAACAATGGGTCTGATAAACAAACTGTCCTAGGAGGGGAAGAGTGGGGATTCTTTCTAGTTGGGAGAGGGAAAGTAACAGACAGGAGAAGTGCTTACAGTCTTGCAAGATTCTGTTACTGTAATAAAGGTAGTGTTAGTACTTACATTGCTGCTTGGATTACTTCAAAGGGCTGACAGGAATGTATTTCCTACAATTTTATGAGAGCATTTTCTTCCCACAGGGTTACAGAACAGGCTATGCTTATCGTCAGCCCTTAGTGAGGGAGAAACCCCGACACAAGAGTGATGTTGAAATCCCAGCCACAGTGACAGCATTTTCCTTTGATGATGATTCAATCCCAATTTCCCCTCTGAAATTCCTAGCACAAAAACAGCAGCGGGAGAAGACAAGGTGGCTGAACTCACCAAATACGTATTTGAAAGTGGATGTTCCTGAAGAATCTCGGAATGGAGAAACAAGCCCCAGGACCAAAACAACAGTAGGTAGCACTTATCCAGAGAATTGAAATAGTGTTCCTACCTAGATGAGTCTAGGTAGATTCCTAACTGAAGGCCAGAGTTCCTCTGAGCAATAAAAATTATTTTAAGCTGAAAGATATAGGGCAAGCCTTGATTCCTGGTGACTTACTGGACATTTCCTTATCATTTTCCTCACAACAGTATAGAAAAGGTTAGCCATTGCCTTCTAGGTAACAGCTTTTTTATGTCCTGAAGGTCTCCTGTCTGAATACTAACTACATCTGGCCCTGCTTAATATTGTGAGTTCATCCAACATCAACTAGGTGTGGCCAACTAGCTGGACAGTTTTGAAATACGAGGAACCAGGGATCTGTCTTGGTATAAGGCAGTTTCTTGTATTTGTTATCTTGTCTTTTTAGAGAACTATTGGCATGTAATGCAACTATAAATCACGTCAGGACTGAGCTCCTATACAAACAACTGGGCATATGGGCAAGAAAGGAAGAATTTCGTGCAAACCACTATACCTCTGAATACCACTGAATTGGGTGATTGCCCTTTGTTTGGGGATAAACAAGTATTCAATAATTTCTGCATATTTTTTATTCAAAGTTTTGTAATACAAAGGATATTTTTAATCCCCTACTGTCCTGGTTCTGTACTTTCTCAATATTGTACAGATAAATAAATAAAAATATGCTTTACACAGATCAGTTGTAATGCAATGGAAGTATATGATTAGCTCCATCTGGTGGTGGTTGAACAATTCACCCATTTTCATTTTTGTATTTTTTAATTAAGTGTCTTAATAAAGTACTGCTTTAAGGAAACAACAAAATTAAAAAGACAGCTATCTAAGGAATGAATTAATAAGTGTACATTTTAGTCTCATAAAGAAGTGTTCCTGCTTACGTATTACACAAAGCAACCATATTATTTTAATATCCTAAATTAGATATTTTACAGAAGATTAGAACTACACAAAATTATTCAAATTAGGGAGCATAACGCTTAAGAAACTTAAGAAAATGCTTATTGATAAAATACTATATGTGCCATCACCCTAACTATTTAAGTTTTGGGGTTGAGGTTTATTTTAGTTTTTTCTTTTTTTTCTTTTTTTCTTTTTCTTTTTTTGTATATTTAAATAACAAGTTCATTGCTCAGAAATCTCCATGCTTTCTCCAGACATTAAACTGCACTCATTTCCTTTTCCTATTTTCTTAAAATGTTCTCTTTTTTTCCCCCTTTCTCCAGTGGATAAAAGCTGAAGATTCCACTAAGATTAGTGGAGGAACTCCAATAAAAATTGAAGATCCAAATCAATTTGTTCCTCTGAATACAAATCCAAGTGATGTGTTGGAAAAGAGAAATAAGGTGTGTTTTGTTTCATGACCACATTTCCTTCTTAATAAGTTGCTACAGAGACTTGTTAAATTATCCCGTTTGCCTAGTATTAAATTTTACTACTGGTAGTGCTTCAAAGGTAGCTTAGAGGGCAAGCAGAATACTGTCAGCCCTGAAGCCATATTGGAGCATCTTCAGGGTTTCCACAGCAAAGCCGGGTGAAGCTGTGGGAACAGGAGGGGGTAGATAGAGATAGCTAGGGATGTGTAGCCAAAATAAATTTTTTTCTCCTGGGAACCAAGGACGTTCTCACCAGGTGCTGGGAAGGCGTGGACTGAAACCAGCCGGAGTTGGGACTGTGACCTGATTGGACCATGTGATGGATATATGATCAGGGGGCAAGGAGTTTGGGTTTTAGTTTGGGTGGTTAAGTCTGGTTTTCACCAGCTGTGCCAATATGACATTCTTAATAAATTCATACTTTGAGGAAACTCAAGGCCTCAGAGTTTTGATTGTGTTGGACTTACTTGGAACCCTGACAAATACTCCATATTACTGCTCTGGGAAACCCTTTTGCTTTGAATTTCTATGCTTCAAGAAAATATAATTGTATATATAATTGTAATGTTACTCCCTTTTGCTCTGATTTAATATTATGCTGTTTTTGAAGCTTCTTTTGATTTTCAAAGAACAAGCCAAGTGGTTTGCACAAGAGAAAGTCTGTCATGGTAGCACATTTCTGTTTTTGTTTTTTTGTTTTTTGCTTCAGTATAGTTAATATAGTTTAGAGAAGCAATGAGAAATAATTTTAAAGAAATTTTATAAGCGCAAATTGCTGGCTGTTTTTTCTAATGCTTTTTTAATGTTCATCAAATTCAAGATCCACCCTTGATTGTTCTGCCAGAAACATGATGTTTCACGCAGAGGATCTGAGAGTGTTTTGTTCAACATCTGGTAGTAATAAAAGAGCTATACCACTATTCCAAAATTGTTGACTGGGTTCAAAAGAGGTTGCTCTCATGCTTTGAAAGGATATCACCGAGATATTAACTTAGACTTTTATCAAGTTTAGATATGCAGGTTTCTCTGGCAAATAAGTTCTGTTTGAATTACTTTTTGTAATCAGAGAAATTATAACAGTACTTTTATTCCTAAAATATTTTGTCCAGATTCACAAATGCTCTGTTACCAAAAGAAGACAATTTTGCAGTTCTTAAAGGAGAATAGTTAATGACAAATTGCAGCGGTGCAAGAATTTATGGCTAAACATGGTCAAACTGAAAATATCTGCTTAATGATGGCAGAAGCTCTGGAGAAAAAGAAATGCAGGAATGATCATTCATTACCCCAGAAGTATTGGGAATTTAAATAGATGGAAAGAAAGCCTCATGATATCGAATTTAAAAAGTAATTTCTTAGGAATACAGAAAGCCTTCTGTTGGGACTGGGTATTTAAAAACTTTTGTTTTAATCTCTAGATCCGAGAACAAAATCGATATGATTTAAAGACTGCAGGTCCACAATCTCAATTGCTTGCTGGAATTGTAGTGGATAAAAAACCAACTGTAAGTGTGTCCATTGTTGGGATTTAAAAATATGTTGTTTAATTGTGTTCAGTAGTTAGCATACCAAACATCTACATACGCCTCTTTTTTTATTTTGCAATAAAAAACAGAGCCAGACTGCAAATACTTTAAATAAACATATATACCAATCATGCAATTCCTCTGCAGAATAAGTAATTCTGTATATACAAACATTTAAAGTTGTTTGGAGAACCAGTCATTTGTCCCAGGATGGGGGCAGTAGTTTTTCAGCCTTCATTTTCTTTTATTTTTATAGCAGACAGCAGAATTATATTGACATGGATATTGACTTTTTATACATTTTATTTGAAGAATACTTTATATTTTATTTATTTTTACTCTTTAATATGTGTAAGTATATCAAGATATCTTAATTCTTTGACACTCTAGGAAAATTTTAAAAAGCAAAACAGAAAATGGGTCTTTTTTAGGGCAGAAATAAGAATCTCAGGGACACATACTTCTAATTTAGGCCAATATGTTTTAATCACAAATAGGATTATGCACTTAAGTTTTTACCAGTTGTTAAATGTAGATTTCAGACTTTAAAAAAAAATCATAATGCATAATATCATTTTCTTGACAGGTGGTATCATGCAAAGATATGCCTCTTTGTACTTCCTGTTGGATTTATACATAAATTTAAACTTGGTTTTTAGACAAAAAAAGAATATTCAATAAAAATTGTCAATAAGGAAAATCACATTTTACTTGATAGAATCCTAAATATTAATTCCTACAGATAACCTCTTCAAATAGCCACAAAGTACCTCTTTCCACTCTATTTTGGATTCTCCTAAAACTGTGGAAGAGGAAGTGCTTAGAATCTAGATTTAACTTTTGACTAGTTTGAGTTGGTGTCACACTATATGGTTCTGGCTCAAACCAAAACAAACCTTGCAATCCACTTACATATTTAACTAACTTATTCATTTACCTTTTCATAGAAAAAGGCTTTAGTTCACAAAACCAAGTCTCTGGATCAATCTGCTGCATTTTCAGTCACCACTGGTTCTTATTTGGATTTTTTCCTTTTCAGAAAAGGGCTCTTTCAGTTTCTGAACTATGACAATGATAGAATGAAGTTTAATAAGATTTAATGCTATGTTTTCTGTGGTACAGAAAGGGAATTTATAATGCTGTCTACCAGTCCATGATAAATCCATGACATATAATTTTATGCTATAATATATAAAAGGAGACATAAGAAATATTATATTTATTTCATTCGCCTAGGAACACAAGTTTCTCTCTCTCCCAAAACCTGTGAATTGAAAGGGTACATTTCTGTAAAGGCAATATGGCTTAGAGAATGTTTACCTTTATTCCAATACTTAATTAGGTCTGCCTGCCTGCCTAGCCAATTTTCTTAATATCTCATGCCAACAACTTCCCTTCTCAATCCCCAATCCTGCTTTTCTTCTTCCTCCTCCTCCTCCTCCTCCTCCTCCTTTTGCTGGAAGGAGGGAAGGGAAAGTCTGTTCATATTGTATGGTTCTGTGTGAGGTAAATCACCAATATAATCAAATGGGGGATCCCAACATTTGTAAGTGTGTCTTGTTCGAACAACAATCACTTTAATTTGTACTTATTATTCATTAATTTTCCCTGGCCATTTTTTGAAATGTGGCTTAGTTTATACCCACAGATCACTGTTAATGCATGGATATTTACAGGGAATGGTAAATCTCTAGGTGTCAGCTCGAATTGGCAATCATAAATTAATGTGGTATGGGAGCTATATAACAGTTATATCTGACTTTCTTACACTCAATTGATTAATATAGTCAGTGCAGTTAATACATTTAATTCATTTATGTGCCCCTTATCGTATTATAAGAAAGGTGTAGGCTTCTTTAAAAAAAGTTGGGCTTTCAGTTTGGTATTATAGGTTTTGCTTTAAACTTAGCATGCTATGTTGATTAAAATATTTTCCTTCCAGTTAACATGCCTGTTAACTGATAAAATTCTTTATCGTCATTCTGTCTCATTCTGTTTTCTTATTTTGTGGGATGTTATCCACACAGCATGAACAGATGAGAATGGGGCTTGTATACGTGTGTGTGTGTGCTATGTATATGGTTTATATCTAAATATTGTATCAGGTATTACAGTAGCATATAAACGCAGTAAGTAAATAATTATATAAATAAATTTTGCTTCTCCATTTTAACAATTTTTTCCAGCCCATGCAGTTTGAAGAAGATGAGCATACCCCACCAGCACCTCCTAACCCGTTCAGTCATCTCACCGAAAAGGAATTGGAAGAGTATAAGCAGACAATCGAACGCAAACAGCAGGGCACTGAGGGTGGGTGTCGGCTCAAAGTTTCCATCTCCAGGTTAAGCTTTAAAGGGATTAGTTTAAATTCAAAAAACAATATTCAGAATTACTAATTTAATTTAAAGACTTTAAATTAAATAATATGCATTAACAAGTTCCATTTTACCTTTCCTATATCTTTTTATTTGTGTTTAAAATGAATTCTCATTTTTGGATGAGTCTTATGTGAAATGGACATACAGGCATATGTTATCTTGGGGTAGAAGTGGTGAATTAGATTAATAGACAAATATCCACATGATTTATAGTATAAATCAAGAAGCTGAAAATTCCTGGTTTCCAGGATAATCTAATGTGTGTTAAGTTATCATATCCTCTTGACAGTGAATTGCTAGAAGATAAATTTGCAACTGAACCTATAAAATGTGTTTTGGCAAGAGCTTATTTTCTAACATATGGCATTAAATAGGACTAGACATGTTTGAATGAATAGAATAATTTGTGGGTTTTACAATTTAGCTCTTCCTACTATCACATTTATTAACAAATATTCATTTGAATTCTCTATGTATGTAAAAGATACATGTCCCTCTTTGTTGGGACCTGGTTCTTCCTTCTATATGGGAGTACTTTGCTCATTTGTTCCTTCAGGCAAGTATCAAATGGACTTTTTTTCAGGCGACTTTCCTTCCAGGATTTGGAAGAAGGAGTTATCCCTTTTATGTTGTCATCAGTGCAGTCTTGTTTATAGAGAATTAAATTCAGTTTTGATCAATGCAGTTAAAAATCACAAATAACTGTATCATAATAATAACTTTAACTGAAACCTCAGTAACTTACAAACACTTTTATCGTAAATAATGAAGTCAAATATATTAGTAAACCTATAAATCTCTCATATTTAATATCCAGTTCATTGCTTATATCAGTTATATATTAAAGCAACTGATTCCATTTTTTTTTACTTTTACCTTGTTCCTACTGTAAAATATTTCTAGGTGAGATGGCTACCCCACAGTTTATTTTCTCTCAATTCTTGACAGCTAACTTCCCCTTCATTTCATTTCTACCTTCTTTAAATTATGATGATGCTTGCATTTAGCTGTTTTCCAGATATGAGGAAGCCTACTACTATTTCCTCTATTTAGCCTGACAAAATCAACATTGCCTTTAACCCAGCCTTCTCTTTTTTAATTATCTATTTTTCATTCCCACATTTTTGGAATACTTTTTAGTAATCTTAGGATACATTTAAAATCATTTTCTCTTTCTGAAAACTGGAATAAACATAGATAATGTATCAATTGACATAGGATTATACATGTATAAGTATATATATGACTGGATAAATGAAAGTATTCATACACTTGTATTGCTTTTGTATATTATATTACTAATATAAAAGCACATAAGTACAATTAAGTACAAAAAAGCAGAATAATAGTTAGATATTTTTGAACCAGTAAGTTAGTTTTTAAAAGACATCATTCGTGAGCAAAATGGTCTGATAGCTATATGTTCTGTTGCCTGCACTTATAGCAAGCAATCTTCTAATCTACCAATTTCTTATTTTTGAAAGCATAAAGATTCAAAGGTAAAAATCCCTGTATTTTAGCATTTTGTTCACCCATTTTCATTCGAAGCATCTGATAAGGCTCTTTAATAATATGGGCATTACTAATTTACTGTTGTCTCTCACTAGCATTTTCAACACTAACACTGCATATATTGTTTTGACTACTTTAATCACAGTATTGTTACTTAAGAAGCTATGTTCTCATAGAATACTTCTAACTATTTGGATTCATCTTTAATATACTGTACATTTTAATAATCATAGCTTGGTAATAATGTCAGTTTATAATCCAGTGTTATAACATTTGCATGATCAGGTCAGTATGGCTAAACTGTCGCTTTTTTGTATGTACTAATATGTACTGGTTGTGTGTATGTGTGTTGTGCTTATTTTGGCATGGCTTTTACTAACTCAGGCTCTTGTCCTACAGATGCTGATCAGGAATTATTCTCAGATGATGGGTCCTCTGTTTCCCAAATTAACTCTCAAACTCAGTCCCCACAAAATGTCCCTGACAAATTAGAAGGTATATAATGTAATGTCATGTGCAGTATTACGACTCTGGAAGGTGTAAATGCTATTTGCCATTGCAGAATATTGTGAGCCTATAAATCCTTCCATACAGTCTATTTTTTTAATCCCAAAGATCAATCATAGAAAATATAGTCAAACTCTTAATATGTGAAGCCTGATACAATATCCATGTAAATTATTATTTCACTGGCCTAATCTCATTCATTTTTCAGAATAGGCCATCTAAAAAGACAAATTTCAGCCATTAGGTTAATTTATGTCCTATCCTTAATTACAGTTTCTGTGTTTGTTTGTTTTTCTTTTTTAAAAAAGCTTTGTTCCCTGCATTATGTAGTACAACTTGGTCTACTAATTCCAGTCTAACATAACAAACAGGTAACAATGCTGCTTAGCAAGGTGTACCTTCTAGTTAGAGGTATATTCTATGTGTCCAATTGTATCTGGAACTTGGTTAAAAACCTGATTCCAGACACCCAAGGAATATTAATGTTATTTAATGTCACTTTAAAATGAAGCTTTAAGGGGGGAAAAGTAATGCAACACAAAAAGTAACACAACACTAAGATTAAAAAGGAACTGAAGCTCAGAGTACCAAATTTTACAAAGTCCCAATTTTCTAAAATTCCCAATCCAAGATTGTATTTAGCCCTGTTTAGAATATTACACAACCATCTGTTCTATATAACCAAAACAGAAAAGAATAAAATATCACTTTTTCCCCCCTTCCAGAAAATAATGACAATTACCTTCAGGATTCTAACCTCACCTCTTTGGAGCTGCCAGTTGTTGTCATGAATGGCAAAGAAGATGTACATGATGTGGAAGAGGATCTTGCCCAGAGAGTCAGCCAGTTAACCACTAGTACTGTAGAGAATATAGAGATTACAATTAAGACTTCTGAGAAGATTGAAGAAACCCTTTCTCCTGAAGGCTCTCCTTCCAAATCACCATCAAAGAAGAAGAAGAAATTCCGTACTCCATCCTTCCTGAAAAAAAACAAAAAGAAGGAAAAGGTGGAGGCCTGAGGTTTCACTGACACTTTAGTCATACATCTAATCAGTTGTTAAAATGGTCAAGTAGGGTTATGCAAGAAACTGGGCCTTAACCTAAGTACAGAACTGGAAACAATTACATAGAACCTGGGCTTTTAATTAATTAAATGAAGAATTCATCTCTTAATTAGTACAAATAAAATTATTGTGAGAATTTTAAGTATTTAGTAGTTCCACCACAAACTAACACTGGCAGTTGGTCCACTATAAAACCACAGTAATTTCAAATATCCTTATCTAGCAAGTTAAACATGAAGATTTTTGTTGATTAAAATGTCTTCAGCAATTTCACTATTGAATGATTAAATAGTGTTTGTTTTTAACCTACTGCCACATTATGTAATTGGGTGGTGTTTTTTGGATGATCTTGATTTTGTCCCTGCCTCAAAGGGTGGTGTCTCTCTAATCACACCCTCACAAACCTTGGTCATTTAATTATATAGAGGCACATAATTTTAGAAGGGGAAACTGTAAAAGGAATTGCATTTGGAATTTTACAGACTCTGTGAAGATTACATTCATCAATAATAACTTTTGCCAAATATTCATTTTAGTAAGATAGAATTTTTGAAAACTTTTTTTATTCTATCAGTTGGGGGCAGGGAAAAAACCCTTATTTTTCAATAAAGGGGATTTTATACACTTAACATTGATAACTTCGTTTAACTATGGCAAAACAGAAAAAATTTTATATGTTGAAATTTTTGTATACCATTCAGTATAAAGTATTATAGGCATGTAAACCAAGCATTTAACAGTAGAATGTATTCAAGGATGCTTGGTGTAGAGTATACTTAAATATAATTCATGAATCCAGAACTTCTGACATCAGACATAAAGAGCATAAAAATTTACTGGATTCAATTCTAAATCTTATTATATTTTTTCTCATAATATTATTGAATGAAGAAAAATAATCTTGATAACCTATGATCTTCCAGAAGATCAGTTCAAGGTGTGTCCTAGTTTCATTTAGCCTTCCTGAATTATTTCTGCAGACATTTCTGTTGAAATCTCAAGGTATGAGATAAGAGCACAGGTGGCAAGTTTACAGAATGACAAAATTGGAGAATGAAAAGTTTATCTCACTAGGCAGCAAAATGTCACTCTTAGTATACTGTAGTACTTGTGACACTCCTGTAGCAGCTTTTTTCAGCCACCTGAAAAGCAGGAAGCCCAGTAACTGGGAGGAGTTTATGTTGCTGGAATGAGGCTGTATTGCCATTTGAGTGCAAGGATATGTAGATCCCATGATATGACTTGGATGCAGCTGCATTTATGTTGCACTATAAACTGATCACCTGGAAAAGACCATAACCAAATAAAAGAGATAAAACCGGAAAAGGGAAAGTGAGATGGAAAGATTAAGGGCATGGATAAAAAATGAAGGGTAGTTTGTGGATTATTTTTCATAAAATATATGTCATGGAATTGGGGGTATTTTTATTAAATTGATGGAACATCTGTTTTATATTTTAAAATTACAATAGAGGTTAATAGGATCATTTTAATCTACATTTTGCCTTCTCAATGAATCTTAGAGCAAATTAGTGCTGATTTGTAAGTGCTGATCCTGCCATTTGTTCTTCTTGCTGGTAGTTTTACTTTGTTTTGAGTTAAACAGAAAAAGAACAAATCTGTAAATACACACTAAACATGAAAAACTATGGCCTTTTTACATCCATAGGCACAAGAGGAAGTACATTTTAAACGTGAATGATACTTCCATATTACCGGTTGAAATATATTATCATATCTAGATGGTTGAATATGGCCAGGATGTTATTTGGCATGCAGAAACTGAGTATAGCATGTTACAGGGCTGGTGAGCTTTTGACTGTGTAAGTGTGGCAATGCAGCGCAAAAGTGAATCTGGAAATGATATTTTAAATATCTCAAAATACTGGAATCGGTGTGTTCTCTTAAAAAAATAGTGGGACTATCTAAGTTGCTTAATTTTTTTATGTTCTACATTTTTTGTGTTGTGTTACAACATATGTAGAAACAGTAACCTGTGAACTATGCTTTTCATAACTTTAAAATCTATATCTAAATGAATGCAATGTGCATAAATATTTTTTAAAAATACAACCGTGAACTATTTGCACCTTTTTTTTGCTAATGCCTCTATTTACTTGCTTTGGCATATGAATGAGCCAGCCAACTGTGTCCTGTGGAAAAAGATATATAAATGTTGTTGGAAATTGCTTATAGATGTAATGCTAATTAATGTTAAATCACAAATAAACAGTATTTTAAGTAGATGAGTGTAAATTATATCTTTTTCATGGCATTCTTCAGCAGAGGGGTATATAATGTGCAGCTCTTGAAATATATAATTGTAACCAGCTAGCTTTTTTAAAGTGGAAATTTAGAAAATTATTCAGAATTGCTTCAGATCTTGCCCAAGTGCAATACTTCTCTGAATTTCATTAAAATAGCCTATTTTTCGGGTTTCTATGTGAACCTGGGGAAAAATGCTATTTTAAGAATTGCATTAATGTTAATGAGTGCATTCTTTGTTTGGGGGCAATATGCTGACTCTAAACAACTTAGAGAAGGCTGTAAAGCACTGTGAAGTGATATATAAGTCTAAGTACTGTTGCTATTCTTTAAAGTTTCTTATATGGAAACCCAAAAAGATTAGGCTGCTTTACATTCCAAATAATTTGCAAAACTCACAACCCTACTATGCCTAGAAATTTTTATTAATAAATTATAATTTCTTTAGAATAAAATCATATAATAGTTATCAGATTACATATTTTGAATTTTAGTTGTAACAGGATTGTTGTGTTTGTGAAAGCTAGAAAAAAGGAAAATATTTTCTTGTGTGCTTTTAGTGCAATCCCTACCACAACTGCTTTGACATAAATTCCTAGCAGACGTTAACAAATTAAGAGTACCCTAGTGTAGTAATTGTAGTGATATTATCACACAGATGCAGTTGTATAATTCAGAGCTATGCAGACCATGACCATAGGGTGGCAGTGGTTCCTGTTTCTAATTTTGATGTATATGGAATTAATCCCTTGAAAGACAATTAGCAAGCTGCTTTCAAAGAAAGTATGTTGAGGGAAGTTCTGTGGGCGTCATTCCAGCTGCACTGCAAATAGATGAAAGAGAACAGCTGGCTTTTTTGGATGTCTGTTGGCTGAGTTAGGAACCCAGAAATGGAATGTTCTTCTCAGAGGAGTTTTCTGTCTTCTTATACCATAGAGATATTTTGCTTGATTTCTAAAATGATAAATTAAGTTGGTTTTACTAAGTCTGTTAGGTACCCGAATAAAATATTAGCCTCTTATAAGATGATAGAACTGACATGGTTAACATGCTAAACAGCCTCCATTTTAGGTCTGTATTCAAAATATTGGCATGGAAAATACTAAAACTGAAAAATGCATTGCAGTTCTAATGCAGAATGCATGTACATATTTCTGAAATATATCTGCTCCAAAATTATTAGCAGTTAAAACAATTGCTATGTATATTTTGTAAAAGCATTTTTATGTGTGCTTTGACACAATTAAAAACAGCTTTGAAATTAAGTTCATAGATAAATTGGGGCAAACACAGACTGTCATGCCCCTGTTGGAATCTGATTACTAGGGGAGGTCGAGCAGCTGACAAGGAGTGCAAGTGTGGCTCCAGTGGCTATGGAAGAAACTGGGGAGTCCAGCTGGGCCTTCAGAGGAAGACCCAGGGCCACCTCCTTTTCATCCTAGGGCATGCAGGGAGGAACGGAGAAGTGAGCAACGTGAGTTACGTGGGTTATGGGGGAGAAAAGGGCCCTGATTCCCTTCATTAGCTGCAGCTGGGAAAACAGGATTTAAAAAGGGCGTTTGCGCACAGCACCTTGCTGAAAGCAAAGCGTGAATTATCTTTGTTTGTCAAGTCTTATCTGGGTTCCGGTGTCCTCCCAACTGTGGTGGTTTCATTATCTTTTGAAGTCTGCAATTCCTTATCCTGCCCTGTCTTGTTAATTGCTGCAGCATGGTTTGTGTTGTTTTTTATTTATAATCTATATGTACTTTGGGTTCGGACTGAATTTCTTCCCTTTAACAACTGTTCTTGGGAGAGTTTTTTCCAGCCGATGATAACTGGACATTGGGGTCTAAGTTGGAGGCATTAAAGGGACTTTACCTACTTTTGTGACTTTGTTGCTTTTGTGCCACGCCCCGGGTCATCCCACTGACTAAGATTTAATATAGATTTTATACGGGGTGGGATTCTCCTGGTTTGGCTGAACAAATAGCTGCAAAGATCATCTGGGAGCAAACCAGTTTGCCCGACGATCTGCTGTTGGGCCTGCCTGCACTCCATACTGACCTTTATTTCCTGCTTTTGAAGCACAGCTGCTTCATGCAGCACAGCAGATTGCTGCGTATCAGTGTTGCAGACACAGGGAGAGTGCAGGATTGCAGGAGACGGTAAGTAGGAAAGCCTCTGCACATGCACAAAGTGCACCCACCAAGCCACACCCACCAAACCGGTGGTATCACATTTTGAATCCCACCACTGAGTTTATACCAATATAAAAACAATATATTTTTGGAGCAAGGCATTTCTTTCTGGGTGAAGAAAACCCTAAAGGGATCTGTAAGATAACAATGGAGAAGGACTTCTTCGTGTTGGTACTTGGATAAAATCCAGATTGTAGAGAAAACATGACCTAGAAAAAAAACACCTATGGATTGCCCAAATAATAGAAAGAAATAGATGACCATTCAAATCATACTATTATAATGCCAAGTTTAGAGTGAATTTTGTAAAATAGTTAAGACACCAAGCTACAAACTGGATGGCCATGAATTCTACTGCCACGAAACTAGCTGGGTGACCATGGACCAGTCATTCCTCTCAGCTGTAGGAAGGAGGCAGTGGCAAATCACTTCTGAATCTTGACAAGAATACTGCAAGAGACTTGTCTAAGTGGTCGCCAAGAGTCAACATTGATTCTAAGATATATAAATAAGATTTTTTTTTCAGTTTAGAAGAGACAATTGTCTGGAATGTTCAGGTTGCATTTTGTTCTTTTAAGTGGTACAGTTCATGCATTACTACATAATTTGAATATTCCCTTAGTTTTTGGATGATTCATATTTTACAATACAATATACAATAGCATTGAATATATTTCTTTCTGGAAGAAACCTTGGTTGCCTGTGACTTTCTCTGGATATCAAACATGTTGAATTACAGTTCCCGGTAGCCCTCACCATCAAGCATGTTGGTTAAGACCAGGTCAGGAACATTTGGAGTGTGACAAAACATCATCTGTTGTTTTACTATAATGTACAGAGCATAGGATCTTTTTAGACTTAACACAAATATACAAGCAGACATTGCATCACCCAAAAGATAACATCAGTGTGAGTGTGAGGTTTACTGCTTGTTTATATACAGTTTATATACTGGCCAGTGTTGGTGGCGATGTGATTTTCTTGCTGGTTTCTTGATTAGGATATTGTTTACTGCTTGATTGTCTGGTATTAATTTGTTTATTGAGATATTGGTTGTGGAAAGGATGTGTTCTGGTCTTTTTGTTTCCTTTTCTTAGCTTTTTTATTGTTTCTTTTGAATGGTGTATAAATATGGTTTATTTCTATGTGTCTGTTGATTAATTTATCTGAATGCCAAGCTTTCCTGGCTTTTGTGATTTGGTTTGGTTTAGAATGCACATGGTTTCCCAAATGAAACTATGTTGAGTCTGTCCATGTGTTGTAAGATATATTCATCATGTCTTCTAACTGCTGGTTGGTATTTTGGATGCACTCTGCTAGTCTTCTGCCTGTCTATCCTACATTGTGATTGTTACAGACTTCACTCTGTATGTAGTAAATGCCTCTACATTTTTAACTCATTTTTTCACCAACCACACAAATTTAAATATATCATTTTGCCACTGTTTAAGTGGTGCATCAGTTATCAAAACAAGTATTGTCTGAAACAAAAACATCATTCCAGGCAAGATATTTTTATCACAGAAATTTTCCTCAGCAG
Source organism: Naja naja (assembly GCA_009733165.1). Classification (NCBI taxonomy): domain Eukaryota; kingdom Metazoa; phylum Chordata; class Lepidosauria; order Squamata; family Elapidae; genus Naja; species Naja naja. The sequence goes on along the minus strand of CM019151.1, from coordinate 132,794,000 downwards.
TGACATTTGTAGCTTTTTTCATCTTAACATGTTTTTTTAACTTCATTTCATGTCTCAGCGTAATTATTTTGAGATAACTTACAATTTCTGTTTGTCATGGTGATACCCAGTTTTTTTTACTTCTCTATCTTAAAATTTGTTTTATTTATCAATTCTCTGTTCTCGTATTTTTAGTTAATATTTTCATCTTCTGTTTTTTCATCCTAAAAAAACCCAACCAAATTCTTTTTAATTTTCCCATTAGTGCTCAAATTCCCTTTAAATTATCTTCCAAAACAAACACCAAACCAAAATCCCTTAACTTTTAATTTTCTTTTTTAATCTTTACCCCTACAATCCTCTCATCTCATATCTCTCTTTAGTACTTCAGGAATCAATATAAACAAGGAAGGGAACAGTGGAAATCTTTGTCCTGTTTCTTTTCATATTTCACAAGACTTTGTTAGATCTCCATTGACGATTAGTTGTGTTTTTTGTAAAGTATAAATCAATTTTACCCATCTAATAACGTTTACTCCAAAGTTCATATTTTTAAAAACTTTGAACAGGAAAGCCCAGTTCAAATCATCAAAGACCTTCTCTCCATGTAAGAAAATCAATGTGATTTGTTTCTCCATTATATTTCTCCAAATATTCCAAAATGTCCAACTAAGATTCTCCTTTAACTGTATTTTATGTGAAGAGCCACATTGGTCTTCATGAATAAATTCTTGGAAAATTATTTTCAGTCTATCAGAATAATGGTAAGCAACTTGTAGCTGTTATTCAATAATGATATCAGCCTATAGATTATTGTAAAAGTCAAATCTTGCTCCTCTTTAGATATTGGTGCTAAACTGGTCTTTTCCCAATTCTATGACATCTTTTTTCCATATAAGAAAGAATTCATTGCATTTTGTAAATATTGTAAAAGTTCATCCTCAAAACATAACAAGGACTTGATAATCCATCTTGTCCAGGCATCTTTCCTGGTTTAATCTTCTTTTTTATAGCTTCAGAAACTTTCCTTATTGTTAATAGGTTATTTCATAATCTCTTTCTGTTCCTCTGTAACCCTCAATAAAGTTGGTTTCTTTAGGTATTTCCCTAGTTTGTTTACAAATTCAGTTTTTTTACACATTTCATTTTGTATTTCCATTCTTCTTACTATTAGAATAGATAACTGTCATTGTAAAAACTTAATTTGTCAAGAAATTATGTTTTGTTTGTTTTGATTGTATGCCTCCCAGAATAGTCTGTGAGTGAGATGGCAGTTTCTAATTTTGATACAAATAAACACTTATCTTTCTTGGAAATTTAATTCTTCTTCCTTTCTCTTTATCTCATCCAAAACAGCTTGTGTTTTCTCTTGCCTCTTTTCTTGAGTTTACTCTTATGCATATAACTTCTGATAAATGCTTTACTTAATCCTAAAAAACCTTTCTTAAATCTGTATTTTTGTCTAAATTATTTTCAAAAGCACCTCTTAGTTTCTTTTGAAAATCCTTTACTATTATTTCTTTTTGTAACATAGTTTTTAGTGTCCATCTAAAAGAACTGAAATTCAAATTCATAGCTGTATGATCTTAAAAAGTTATTTTGTAATACCTCTTCTTTAGAAATTTTAGTAGCCAAATTCCTAGAAATCCAGATTGTGTTTATTCTTGAAAAGGATCTATGTCTTTCAGATCCTTTTCTGGTGTATTGTCTTAAATTTTTCTGTCTTGGTCTGTCCACAAGCACTAAATGTCCATCAATTCAAAGAAAATTTTTGGATAATTTACTTGGAATGCTTTTAATATTTTTCTCAATTTCTATCCAATTGTGGGGTATCTCAACTGAAGGATTTCTCCAACTTATGAATTGAGAAGAGTTAATTTCTCTGTGTTGAATTACAGCTAACATTTAAAGCTTTTTTACATTGTTGTTCCATGAAAAATACCTAAGTAAGATTGTTAATAGGATCTTGAGCAAAACAAGATCAAATTTCAACCTGCTGTTTACTTACATTTATATTTACAAAGCTATTGACCAGTTTGCCATTGAATAGAAGTGTTGAATAAAAACTAAGAAAATATAGAGACAGCAAGGAAATTTTTTAGAACATTACATTTTGTTTTGAAATAAAATGCATGCCTGAAAAAGGAGCATGCCCCTTGAACAGTTTTTTAAAAAAAGACAGGAAAAAGAAAGTAAAACTATTATTGTCTGAAATATCAAGGATATTAAAACAGCTGAGGAAAGGATAGCTATGTACAGAGAGCAGGGTTTTTTATTAGTTACATTTCTGAACTGGTTAGTAAAGAAAACAGTCAATGTGAAATGGAGAAGTTCCCTGCTTTGTAGAACATCAGAATAGTCAGCATTCTTTGTAATGTATTCAAAGAATTGCTGGGTATTTCCATAGAAATTGAGGGGAAGAAAATTTGCTCTCAATAGCTTGCTGAAGGATCCCACTGGAACTAAATTGGGGATTAAGGGAGATGAAGGCTAACATCTATAAAGCAGATTGTTGGAGAAAACTGCTAGAGAATACATTTTTTCTGAGGTTACAGGCAGGGGTGGGATTCAAATTTCTTAACCAGTTCTGTGGGTGTGGCCTAATTTGTGGGTATGGCTTGGTGGTTATGTGACTGGGTGGGCATGGCTTGTATATAAATATAAATATTTATGTAAATATTGAATTTTTTTATTAAAAAAGAGCTACTTTTACCCAAAAGCAGGCAAAGCAGGCAGGCAGATTGAGTTGCTCACAGAATCACAGATTCACTTAGAGATCTATCTGCAATCGGGTTTGGTTTGGCTCTGCTTTTAGATTAACTAGAAAGCAAGAAATCCAAGGATTTCCTGCTTTATAGTTAATCTAAATCTCCCAGCAGAGCAGAACAGCTGATGGTCAGGGGGAAAAAAGGAAAAATAGCAACTTACCAAACCAGGATGGCTCGCATGCCAGGTAAGGAGTGAGGGGGAGGGGAGGCGCCAGCCAGTGGAGCGATTTGCTGGTTCTCCAAACTGTGGGCAATCATAACGTGTGTGCAGCATTTGCAAGAAATCATCAGATGTGCTGCCTGGACAGCTGACAAGCACTGCGTGCTTCCTGCTTTTTCAATCTCAGCTGTGCTGCACAAAGCAGCTGAGGAGGGAAAAGCAGGGAATAAAGGACAGCCTAGAGCCTGGGCAGGCGGGTGGGACAAATACCAAACCAGTTCAGGGTCAGCTGCTCTGCACAGGTACCGGTTTTATAGAACCGGGCTGAACTGGTAGCATCCCACCCCTGGTTACAGGAAATGTGATTTTACAACAAACCTAGGGGTGCAAAATCTATTGTCAGGAACAGAAATGCAATTTATCAGCCACCTTCCTATTTTACTATCTATGGTTTACAAACTTCAAGTACTAGATCTTGAGACCCATTAAGTAGGACATACTCGTAGGCCTGTTCTAATAAACCCTGATTGAATTAAAATAGATTCAAGAGTAAAAAAAGGGCATGATTTGATTTGATTTGAGATTTGAAGGCAGCTCAATTTAATTCAAGCCACTTTGAGTCTCAGTTTTTAAAAAAGACTGAGGGAATCTTCAAAATATTTGAAGCTACTTCAGTTTTTTGGCAGAATTAAGTGAAAACATGAACCCTGTCAGATTTCAGCCAGGCACTAAAATCTGGAACATGCATTCCCACCCACCCCTGCCTCCCTCCGCCTACCATGAGTACACTTGGTCCTTTTCCTTCTTGCTTTCCGCAAGGAGCCTTACACCATGCCTTTGGTTTTGTTTGATTCTAAGCAACCTTTATATTAATTCTTTGTAAATGATCTAGATGAGAAGATAGAAGGTGGACTCATCAAATTTGCAGATGACAAAGCTCGGGGGAATTGCTAATACTTTGAAAGATAGATTTAAGATTCATAAGGATCTTGACAGACTTGAGCATTGGGCCCTAGCCATCAACATGCAGTTCAGTAGTGAAAAAAGTACGGTATTGCCTTAGGCAGAAAAAACCAAATGTATAGATATGGAATAACAAGTACCTGGTTCAACAATACAGTGAGAGAGAACTGGATGTCCTAGTGGACCATCACTTAAATATCAGCCAGCAGTATGCTGTAGCTGCCAAACGATCCAATAAAGTCCTAGGTTGCATCAACAGAGATACAGCATCAAGTCAAGAAGAAGTGATAGGACTGCTCTACACCACACTGAGGAGACCACACTTGAAATGCTGTGCCTGGTTCTGGTCACAATGCCAAAAAAAAAGATGTTGAGACCCTGGAGTAGACAAGAGAAAGTGTGGAAAGTATGCCGACAAGAGCAACAAAAATTATAGAATCTAGAGATTAACTTGTATAATGAACACTTGAGGGAGCTAGGCCATTGAAGAAAAGGATTAGGGGGAGGAGACATGATAATTGTCTTCCAGGGGCTATCACAAAGAAGAGGTGATTGACTTATTCTCTGAGGTACCAGAGAGTAGGACAAGACTTATGGATGGAAGCATGTTAAAGAGAGATCCAACCTAGAAATAAGAAATTTTCTAACAGTGAAAACAATCAATGGATTAGCTTGCCTCTTGGGGTTCTAGATGCTCCATCACTGTAGGTTTACAAAACTAGACTGGACAACCCTTTGACTGGGATGAGATTCTTGCCCTGAGCCAGGGATTGGACTAGAAGACCTCTGAGAGCCCTTCCAGACCTATGATTCTATTAGATTCATTTCCTCTGTATCTCTTATAAGCTTGGTTTTTATTCCTCTTTGACTTTATAGATTGGGACAGTTGTCAAATATAATTAAAAAAAATAAAACTCAGGTGGCATAGCTGGTTTGTGTTTTGCTGCTTCTGTTCACATGGCTTCCTGGTATAATTCAGGAGGGTTGGTAAAGGGTAGTTAAACAAGCTTTCTTCCTAGGAAGGAGACATTATAGGCCTTAGTGCCCTGGGAGGTTGTATAGGGTATGGTAGCAAAGTGTGCCCTCTTTTGGGCAGTACTTGGGAGAATGCACATTATTTCACCTTGTAAGATTGTGCAATTGTTGCCCTTGATCAGTAGCAAGCTTAATCCATTTTGGAAATCAGCCATGAAAGAGTAAGACAAGGATGCCCCCAAAGGCAATACAAAAGGCAAGGTGGTCCTACCTCTGTTTAACTTCTCATATTGAGTACATATAAGAGATGTGGTTTTGTTCACAAGTCACTTCCTTGCCTTTTTTATGCCTTGCTGATAATCTAATGATCTAAGAGAAGCAGCAGAAATACATGGCACAAGGAGATGTGATGCCACAGTGAGAGATACTGCCACAGAGAAATTTTCATTCCCTTTTGAGATGTTTAAACTAGCATGCATTCACCTTTTATAAAGAGATTTAAACCTGGCCCCAAGCATGTAGATTTTAAAAGTAATGTTGGCTTGCTTGAGCCATATTAAGAAAACTCATTGTTGATGCAAGATTCCAATTGTGATGACAGGACCATCAGCAATCTGTAATTCCCATTAGTATAAGAAGTCACGGCTGATGCTGGCTAAGTTAAAGAAGCAGAGAGTTTTTTTAAAAAAGTGAATGAAGCCCAAAGTAATGCCAGCCATGCCAACTCAAAAGTGCTCTGACAGGAGACTTCAGTGAGGCCATGAATCGCATTGGCTGGGTGCTCATGTCACTGTCAGAGAATCTGTCTCATAGCTCAACATTATTCTCTAAATGAAGAAGTAGTAGCTGCTATTCTCACTCTGATTGCTTACTGTCACTGAAACAGCTGAAATAAAGTCAAGATGATCACCAAGAAGGCCAAGGAGCCTTTGGCAGTGTACAGTAAGCCCTCAATTAGAGCTTCTAAATGGGTTGTAAAAATTGGAGAATTACTAGATGATAACAGCATTTTCAATATTTCTTGAGGCAAAGTTCTAATCATCTGGATTTATGAAATCCAGATTTTTGCTACCTGCTAACTTGTTGAAAGATCTAGAACTTCTTTCCCAAAAATATTAACTCTACTAACATAGAAATATAAGTACTTTGCTAGAACATAATCCACATAATTTAGCCTTCTACTTGCAAGATGGCTTGTCCAGTTCTTTACTTCCAGTATGGGGTATTCAGATACATTTCTATATACAGGGAGGCAACTGGGCATGGGCGTGGGCAGCATGTGATGCATCTGGCCCGCGGGCCACAGGTTTGACAGCCCTGCCCTAGATGGAAAGCAGCAACTTCTCTTGTTTCCACTTAGTTTTACTATGACTGAACCAAGTTCTGGGTAAGAAAAGAATGCAATGTAAGTAGATGTATTTATCAGTATGTCCATGTTTTTCTCTCCCTAGAACTTTATGCTTACCTATGAAAAAGTTGATTGCCTCTATGTTATATGCTTTAAACACTTTAAATTAAATCGTCTGAGGCCAACAACAATTTTGGCTTTACAGTCTTCTCTTCTAGTGCATGATGTTGGCAGAAGCCCCAGTTTCATTTAACTTAGAACTCTCCAAGTGTAATATGGTTAGGTAAAAGAGGTCACAATAACAGCTGGCATACATACATCTTATTCAGAGTTAGTGAATGATTGCTGAAATCAGCAGAGACAGGCACCAAAAGATAAGGTGCTTGTTTACCTTGATACTCAACTATCTGACTTAATTGCAAAGTGTCTGCCCTGGTAAGATAATGCCACAGGAAAATATATTCCATTTTAGTTGCCATTTCAAATATGCATGTCTCTCTTCTACCATTACCACAAATCCACACACAAATCCCTATTGCCAGGCTGATCCTGTCTATCCCATCCTCAAAGCAATGGTTCTTTTTTCCAAATTTTCCTAAATTTGTGGCTTGGTGATGTGAAGGCAAAGATTGATCGCTGTTGAAGCTACCAAATCTCTACGCAATATATTTGATTTCTTACCCCAAAGGGTTCTTAGGCATTCTTTATTTTATATTCCCTATGGAGTGCCAGAAGTACACCAGATACTTTTTCCCATCTTCTAAAGTTGCTTCATCTGCTGATATCTGTTATTTAAAATTCCACAATGTTTCGTTAAATACCAAATATTGACTTTAAAAAACTTTCCTGAATTGACTTACAGACAAAAAAGTAGAATTAATACATTTCAAAATTAATTTTAAAAATAAATAACAAATAAATATCTTGTTCCAAAATATTAAAATCCAGAAATCACTGCTATTTTATAAAACTCTTGCTTAAAAGAAGATTACAGAAAATAACTGCATCTGTAAGAAGTTCCTAAAAACCTATGCTTCTGGAGATAAAGAGGACCAATGCAGAAAAAAACCTGCCTCCATGACCACTTAGAGTCAAATCTGAAAATTAATTAAAAGGCAACAGAAGTTATTGATTTAAAGACATGTTAAGCATGCCAAGTGCACATTTTAAAAGGAAGCAAAATGGTTGTGGGTGAACAGGAAGCAGTAACATAACATTTTTAAAAAAACAATTATTTACCTTTAAGCTTTATTTAGGAATTTCAGCTCAACTAAGCTGATCTTTCTTGTATGTTCTCTGCTGACTGTTGTAAAACTCCAGGTTTTAGTCTGCAAATGATAAAACTCTGGCAATACTTCATTTCAGATTCATGTGGTATTATAGTTTAATAATTCCTTCTCTCAACTCTACTCAGCATGATCTTTGCCAGAAAAATGTGTCACAGACTCACAGAATAAATGAGGTGGAAGTGAGCTTAATAGTCCTGAAATCCAACTCTTTTTTTTAAATAAACTTTATTAATTTTACAATTAAAATAAACAAACAACACATACATAAATGTGAGAAAGGAAAAAGAAACAAAGAAAAAAGAGTAGAAAGAAAAGAAACAATTAAAAACAATTTCATCCTCGACAGTTTGTGGGACCTTATTTTTATCCTTATTTTATGCCATATGTACAATTAATCCTTGATGCGAATATATAATCACTACTACAATTATAACTTCTTTTACAATTTATTATGTAATCTATCTTTGATCTATCCATTAGTACCAGCAGTTCCAGCTATCATAATACATTGATGTTTCTTTATCTTTTAATGCCAAAGTTAATTTGTCCATTTCTGCACAATTTGATGTTTTTTGAATAATCATTTCCTCTGATGGAACATCAGGTTGTTTCCAACATTGTGCAAAACGATTCTGGCCGCTGTCAAAATATGTACTATTGTATACTTCACTTCTTTTGGGAATTGTTTATTAAAGATCCCTAATAGAAAGAATTCTGGTTTAAATTCGATCTGTTCTTTTGTCATTTTCTCCAACCATCTTCTAATTTTCTGCCAATATCTGTGAGCCTCTGTACAAGACCACCACATATGGAAGAATGTTCCCTCCTTTTTTTTTCATTTCCAGCAATTCAGACTCATGTTGGGGTGCATCTTCGCTAGTCTCGAGCATGGAAGGTGCCATCTATAAAACATTTTATAGGCATTTTCCTTGTACTCTGCTGATTTTGTGATTTTATTATTTCTACTCCAGACCTTCTCCCATTCAGTTAAAGTGATACTATGTCCTATATTCCTACTCCAGGCTATCATGTTCCCTTTGACAATTTCTTCCTCTAATTCTGTGTCTAGTAGGTAATTATGAAATTTTGTTATATTTTTTTCCTCTGGCCCTAATAGAATTTTGTCTAGTTGCTGAAGTTTATTATTGATTCCAAATTCTTTCTTATCCTGTTTGTATCTACTCTGGACTTGAAGATATGCCCATCGATCAATTTGTACTCCCTGGTCGTGAAGATCTTACCACAGTTTCAAATTTCCTTGCGCATCCAAAAGATCCTTATATTTAATCATTTTAGTAATGTCCAGATTATTTGGGTGAATCATCGCCTCCACTGTTGAAATCCAGATCGGTATCTTTAAATAATGTTTTTTCCTTATTTTCTTCCAATTAGTCAGTAATGAATCTCTAATTAGATGTAGATTAGATTATTTTATTTATTTATTTATTTATTTATTTGAACTTATATGCCACCCCATCTCCGAAGACTCGGGGTGGCTCACAACTAAAACATGAGACAATAAATACTTAAAAACAATTAAATTGAGTTATAAGTCCAAATATAAGCACTATAAAACCCTTAAAAAGCCATCCCTCACCCAGGGGGGGTCACAGCCCGGGTTGGTCAAATAACCAGGTCTTTAGCTCACGGCAAAAGGTGCGGAGGTCAGGGGCCAGGTGGAGCTCCAAAGGCAGTTGATTCCAGAGGTCAGGGGCCGCGACAGAGAAGGCTCGTTGGGGAATTACCAGTTGGCACTGACCCGCCGACGGGATCCTGAGGAGTCCTTGCCTATGGACTCGCACAGGGCGACTGGTATTCGATATTGGAAGAGGACGCTCCCTTAAATATTGAGGACCCATGTCATGAAGGACTTTGTATGTTAACACTAAAAACTTGAATCTCACCCGGAGCGCAATCGGCAACCAATGCAGGCCACGCAGGAGGGGGGTAGTATGGGAGAACCGGGTAACTCCCATCACCACCCGCGCTGCCGCATTCTACACCAGCTGCATCTCCGGATGGTATGCAAGGGCAGTCCTAAATAGAGAGCTTTGCAGTAGTCGAGTCTAGAAGTAACAAGGGCATGAGTGACTGTGCGCAGGGCGCCTCGGTCCAGAAAAGGGTGAAGTTGTCGAACAAGGCGAGCTGGGCAAAGGCCCCTGGCAATGGCCCCCACCTGCTCCTCCAACCGAGCCGCATCCAGGAGGACCCCAGATTCCGGCGCTATCCACAGGGGGCAACACCTCTCCCCCTATGGCCAAAGATAATCTTGACTGGGCCGAGACGCCGATATGCACAGCCACTCAGTCTTGGCCGGGTTGAGTCGAAGCATGTTCCCGCTCATCCAGTTCCATACCGCATCCAAACACTGGGTCATCAGGGAGAGGGCATCGCTGATCTGGTTTGGGGTGGAAATGTACAGCTGAGTATCATCAGTGTACTGATGGAATTTCACCCCAAAACCACGGATGATCTCACCCAGCGGCTTCATGTAGATGTTAAATAAGAGGGGGGAAAGGACCGACCCCTGAGGGACCCCACAAGAGAGCACCCTAGGGGACGACCTAACCCCCCCCGCCAACACCGATTGATCCCGAGAGGTAGGAGGAGAACCACCAAGAACGGTGCCCCCCACTCCCAACCCCTCGAGGCGACGCAAAAGGATACCATCGTCGATGGTATCGAAAGCCGATGAGAGGTCTAATAGGACCAGGACAGAGGAAAAAACCCTGTCCCAGGCCCTCCAGAGATCATCCATCAGCATGACCAATGCCGTCTCCGTGCTGTAACCGGTTCGGAAGCCCGATTGATACAGATCTAGGTAGTCCGCTTCATCCAGGAAAAGTGGAACCTGCTGAGCCACCACACTCTCAACAACCTTTGCCAGAAAACGAAGGTTGGAGACTGGACGAAAGTTGTCTAACACGGTCGGGTCCAGGGCAGGCTTCTTCAGGAGGGGTCTCACCACCGTCTCCTTCAAGGCGGCGGGAAAAACACCCTCCTTAAAGAAGCATTGACAACTGCCCGGAGTCAACCGCAGGTGGCCTCCCTGGTGGCATAGGTCAGCCAGGAGGGACACAGGTCCAACAAACATGTGGTGGAACTCATTCGCCGCATAATCCTGTCCACTTCATCCTCAGAAACAGGATCGAACTCATCCCAGGTAACAATGGCCAGACTTCCTGCACCCCTTTCCTCAGACCACTGCAAATCAGAGGGCAACCCCCCCCCGAATACGAGCGATCTTATCTGACAGATATTGAGCAAACTCCTCAGCCTTACCCCGCAACGGGTCCGGCCCCCCTCCAAACGAAGGAGGGAACGGGTAACCCGAAACAGGGCGGCTGGGCAATTATCTGCGGACGCTATGAGAGTGGAGAGATAAGACCTTCTCGCCTCTCCCATAGCTACCAGGTAAGTCCTAATATAGGCTCTTAGCTGGGCCCAATCAGACCGGGAATGGGTAGACCTCCACCTGCTCTCTAAGCCCCTTTGATGGCATTTCATCTCCCGGAGCTCCTCAGTATACCAAGGGGCAAACCGGGATCCACGGCGTGTAAGGGGACGCATGGGGACAACCCTGTCGAGGGCCTCCGACGCAGCCCATTGCCAGGCAATTGCCAGATCCTCGGCAGAGCTGTGAGCAAGGGAAGAAGGAAAAAATGCCAGTTCTGCCTGGAACCTCTCCGGGTCCATCAGGCGCCTGGGGCGGAACCATCTAAGTGGCTCCTCATCCCAGCAGTGGAGGACGGCCTGTTGGAAGACCAGCCGTAGGAGATTAGAAATATCTCTGGCTAGTTTTCCTGATGTCCCATAAAAAAAGCATGCCACCCGCTCTGTAAGTTGTGGGCTTCTAGAACTAATATTATCTTATTAGTTAAGTTCACCCATTCCTTCAACCATACTAAGGAGGCCGCACTATAGTACAACTCCCAGTTTGGAAGTGCCATCCCTCCCCTGCTCTTCATATCTTGCATTGCCTTTAAATTTATGCTCGGTTTTTTTCCTTGCCAAATGAATTTTGCTATTGTCTTGCTGAGTTCTTCAAAATACTTTTTGTGTACTTTAATTGGTATTGTCTGAAATATTTATTTATTTATTTATTTATTTATTTATGAGACTTGTATGCCGCCCCATCTCCAAAGACTCGGGGCGGCTCACAACTAAAACAAGAAAACAATAAATAATTAAAAAAAGAATTAAACTAACAAGCCCCATTAAGATACAATTACATAAATACACGATAAAACCATAATAAAAACCACCACCCCCCAAAGGGTCACAGGCCGGCTTGGTTAAATAACCAGGTCTTCAATTCACGGCAGAAGGCGCGGAGGTCAGGGGCCAGACGGAGCCCCAGGGGAAGCTGATTCCAGAGGTCAGGGGCCGCAATAGAATAGGCTCGTCGTCGGGGGACCGCCAACCAGCATTGGCCAGCCGACGGGACCCCAAGGAGTCCTTGCCTAGAGGAATTTTGGGAGAATAGTCATTTTAATTGTAGCAATCCTACCTAATAATGAAAGTTGCAGTTTAACCCATGTTTCTAAATCCTTCTTTACCTGTTGCATTAATTTGTCATAATTATTTTCCTTTAGTGTCTTACAATGTGCTGTCAACCATATTCCTAAATATTTAACTTTCTTTATCACTTGTAATCCCATAACCTTTTCTAATTCTAGCTTCTGTTTTCCTGTTAAATTTTTAGTCATTAATTTTGTTTTCTTTCTATTAATTTTTAGTCCTGCAACTGCTCCAAATTGTTCTAGCTCGTTCATCAATTTTTGTGCTCTTTCTATTGGTTCTTCAATAAAAAAAAGTCATATCATCCGCAAATGCTTGCAGCTTATATTCTTCTTTTTTAACCTTTAATCCTTTTATATCTGGATTCTGTCTAATTCCCGTTAATAACAACGCTAATATGAAGAGCAGGGGTGAGAGTGGACAACCTTGTCTAACTCCTTTCTCTATTTTTATTGAACTGGTATATTCCCCATTTATTACAATATTCGCCTGTTGTGTGTCATAGATAGTAGTTTTAATATTTTCAAATTTGGTGCCTAAATTCATATTATAAATTTTTTGAATTAAAAATTGCCAATTTAAGTTATTGAAGGCCTTCTGTGTGTCTAAAAACACAAGGGCTATTTGTTTTTCGAGGTGGGCTTCATAGAATTCTAAAACATCTAATACTATTCTTAAATTATTCTTAATATGTCTGTTAGGGAGAAATCCATTTTGCTCTTCATGTATATGCTCATTCAAAATTCTTTTTAATCTGTTTGCTACAATGGAAGCAAATATTTTATAGTCAGTATTTAACAAGGAAATTGGCCTATAGTTTTGTATATATTGGGAATCCAAATCTTCCTTCAGGATCAGCAAGACCAATGCCCCCCTCCATGAGTCCGGCATCCTGGCTGCCAATAAGACATCATTAAAAACTTCCACCATAAGAGGTCCTATTTGTTCCCCTATTGCCTTGTACAGTTCCCCTGGGATCCCATCTGGTCCTGGAGATTTACTATTTTTCTGGTTCTCTATTGCTGTTTTCAATTCGGACCAAGTAATATCTTTGTTTAATAGTTCTTTCATCTCTTCCCCAATTGCTTTATCTTTCGTTTTATCTAAATAGTTTCTTATCCTTTCCTCCTTAACCTCCTCCTTTTTATATAAATCTTCAAAATACTTATGGGCAATTTTTTCTATCCCCTGTTGTGTATTTCCAATCAATCTTTTTTCTTTCCCTTTTTTAAGTTTGTAGGACAGCCATCTCCCTGGCTTGTTGGCATGCTCAATATAAGTTTGTCTAGTTGTATTCAAATTTATAATCATTCTTTCTTGTTCAATTAAATTCAGTTTATGTTTAGTTATTGTCATCTGATTTTGCAATCTTGAATCCTTTGGGGTACTTTGTAATTGGGTTTCTAATTCCTTAATTTTTTGTTGTAATTTGTTTTGCTGGGCATATTTTTCTTTATTCCTCTTGGCATTATAAGAGATTGTTATACTTCTTATTACTGCCTTCATTGTGTCCCAAATGTTTTGTTTCGTAGTTACTCCATTATTATTTTAATATTTAATATTGTTTTAGTTAACCAATTTATTGTATTGTTTTTAGTTGTGAGCAGAGTCCTTTTGGAGAGGGGGCGGCATACAAGTCAATAAATAAATAAATAAATAAATAAATAAATAAATAAATAAATAAATAAATAATTTTCCTTAAGAAATAGTTTAATTCCTCCTTAAGCTTATTTGTATATTCTTTTTCTCTAATTAACTGGGTATTTAATGTCCACCTTTTCTTTGGTTTTTTTCCTACCTTTAGATTACCTGAATTGGATTGTGATCTGCCCGTTCATTGGGTAAGATTTCAATCCCTTTTATTTCATTTGCTATTTCCCCATTCATCCATGCCATGTCAATTTGTGTCCATCTTTGGTGAGGGTTTGAGTAGAATGTAAATTGTTTTTTCTCAGGATTTAACCTTCTCCATATATCAATCAAATTTAACTCCATCATCATTTCCATACATATTTTTGGTAGCTCTCTTTTTTTTTTCCTGCTCCTCCCCCCATTACTGTGATCTTTTGGTAATCAGCAATAACCCTGAAATCCCCTATGATACAAATGTTTCTTTTTTCCAATCCTACTATTTTTTCATATAGATACTTAAAAACTCTTTTGATCTCCATTCGGGGCATAAATTACCACTAAAAGAATTGGGATAGCATTGATCCAGATCTGCAAAACCAGAATTCTTCCATCAGGATCCGACCATATTAATTCTACTTTCATATCCTCTTTAACATACACTGCGATCCCTTTCTTTTTCCCATCATCTGCCAGTGCGGTGAATAACTTCCCTAATTTTGGGCATTCTAAATACTTTTCGTCTGATTTCTTTATATGAGTTTTTTGTAGGCAAACTATATCAGCGTTTTGTTTGATTAATTTAGCTATTGTCCTTTTCCTTTTTATCATAGAGTTTAGACCATTTATGTTGATTGATAATATTTCTTTTCTTCTTCCATTATTTAGTTATGTTTTGCTCTTTGTCTTGTGACTGCTCCAGTTTCTCTTTGTGCCTGAAAATGTATTCTACCTTCTTCTCTCTCCTGTTGTAATTGATTATGAAGTCCAACTGTTTGGTCAATATAATAACTATCTCTGATAAGTGCTGTTCAGTCCCCATTTGAAAATATCCAGATACTGGAAATCCACCACTGTCCTTGGCAGATTGTTGGACTACTTAACAGTTCTTACAGTCCTTTAGAAATTTGAAAACTGTTACTGTATTATCTCTTACTCTTCTCTTTTGCCAGCCAAATTTACTCAGCATAAATATATGTGGAATTCAGCAAATTTAGCCAGCATAAATTAAACAATGCATTCTCATGTTCAACTACTGCTACATTTAGGTCTTTCTTGTATGCACTGTTGCTAGTCTTATACATCTTGTTTGTCTGTTCCTTTGTTTTTCTAGACAGAGGAAGGACCTTATATTTATAACAAATGAAAATTATTCTATTGAATTTGGCTCATCAATCAAGCTTGTTGATATCAATTTCTGAATTTGCCATCTAAAGTATCATCCTAGTTTGGTGTCATCTGCAAACCTGATCAATCTGTTATAATTTGTAGATTAAATGGCATTGAACTAAGGATAAAACCTTGGAGACCTCTCTTGAAACAACCTCATGACAATTGTTTTGGCTGTTCAACCACTTGAAAATCTGCCATAGCACAATTTTATGCATATCATATTTATCTCTCATGTCCACAGAACATTTTGAGAGGTTTTGTCATGCATTCTCTAAGACGATGTTCCACTACTTCTACAGCATTTCTATGATCTACCAAACTGGTTACTTTGTCATTAAATATATATATATTCATTTGTAGGCAGAATGTAACTGCGATCTAATCTAGACTAGACATAAGACCAGACTGAAAATTGAAAATTGATGTCCTTCAACCAAGATCTGTGTAAAGTGTTACATTTAGGACCTACATACAATATGCACTGGTGACATCACAATAGAATATTATGTACAGTTCTGAACATATATTTCCAAAAGAATATTTATAGATAAGAACAGAGAAGGGTGACAAAGAAGCTACAAGAATTTGAGAACATCTGGAAGAAACTTCAGAATGTCAGCATAGTATTAGTGTTTGGTACGTAAAAAGATGCCATAAGGAAGAAGTTTGAGATTTATTTTCCATTTCTACAAAAGGAACCAGAATTAAGAGGCACAACGAACAGCTATTTAGATTAATTTAAATATAAAGAAAATTTCCAAATGGCAAGACTATCAATTTAAGAAAAGAGAAGATAGCTATCTTTCAGGAATGGTTTAGTTTTCCTACACTTGTAGAAAGTTGGAGGAGGTGATTCTTGTGGTTCCTTCCAATTGTACAATTCTGATATTTGTTTATAATGAATCAATAGCTCTAAGTCTTGGTGACCAAAGTAGCACACACAATTGACAAACTAACTTTTTAGCACAGTGGTAGCTATTTTTGTCATTGCATAATAAATCATTCCAAAAAATATTTTGAGCATAGCATATCTGGACAATGCCAGATGGAAAATGCAGTTGTATCATTTATTATGGGCTTGGGACCCAAGGTATCACAAGTCTTAATGGGGCATTTTTTACAGCTGTCATATAAATTCAAACAGAGAATCTGTCCCTTCACTGTCCCACTATATAAAACTCTGCTCTCAAGTAACCTATATTTAGAAAATAACAACAAAACCTGGGGTGATTCTAGACTGCTTTCAAAGACCACTCAGTCTGAATACTCAAGAGACAATACTTGAAAGCAACACAACTGTCACAAGTTATCTTCAAGTATCCTGTCAAGACAACTATGTTTACATGTTTACATTCCTGGATCATGTGCCGGCTCTGAGGACATGGCTTTCATTTAAAGCACTGAAAATATGGGCCAAATATATGCATGCCAATGCAAAGTTGCTTGGACAAAACGCCTTTTCTCCCAGAATAGATCTTCTGTGCTATTATTCTTTTTTTTATTTTATAAATTTTATTATTTTCCAAAAACAAACAAGACAAACAAACATAAAAATTAAAAAATAACAATTTAACAATTTCAAGTGTGTCGGTTGGTCACAAATCTCAGTGCTATCTCCTCACCATCAATACTCTCTATTACAGCTATGCAAAGCAAATGAGGTAATGGAAAAAAAAGAAAATACAACCACCTATTTTCTATTTGGAGAGATCTCAAAAACTTATGCATTTTAATTCATACATTACCTAAATTATCTCCTCTATTAACCAATATCATTATTGTTAACTCTCTACAGTGTTATAATCTCTATATTATATTTTCATTCAACAATTTTATTTGTCTCCATTATATCATATATTACCAAGCTTTTTTATCTAACCATTGATAACACATATTCCATATCTTATAAATGTTTTTCTTCTTGATCTCTAGTTTCAAATGTTAATCTACTCATTTCAGCACAATCCAAAATTTTCTTAATCACTTCCTCCTGTGCAGGTATCTTGTCATTTATCCAATTTTTAGCAAATACAATTCTAGCAGCTGTTAATACATTAACAATCAAATATTTCAACTCTTTGCTGAATGTCTCTGGTAAAATTCCCAATAAAAATATCTCAGGTTTCAAGTCTATATGTTGTTGTGTCATTTTTTCCAACCATGTGTGGATTTTAGTCCAATATCTTTTTGCATCAGCGCAAGTCCACCACATATGGTAATAGGAACCTGGTATCTGGTGACATTTCCAACACTTGTCCGATTTATCCTTAAACATTCTTGCAATCCTTCTCGGGGATAGGTGCCACCTGTAAAACATCTTATACAAATTTTCTTTATATGCAGTTGACATTGTCATTTTATAATTCTGATCCCATAGTGTTTGCCATCTCTCTAAATCTATCCCATAACCAAAAAATTTTCCCCAGGCAATCATTGTTTCCTTAACCTGTTCCTCTTCCATTCTAACTTCTAATAAGTATTCATAAAGTATTTTAATTACTTTTTCATTCATACCCATCAAAATGTGCTATTATTCTTGATTGTGGTGTTCCCTCTTTTTTAGATGAGAGAAATAGGGGAGGGAGAGAGAGGGAGAGAGAGTTGTTTTCCTTTAAAATGTGTAGCTATAACTCTCAACAATGGAAAAATTATCAAAGCAGATAGAAGTTGAGCACAAAAGCACTGTGCTCAAATTGTTCCTTGGCTAAACAGTTCCTCTGAGTAGCAAATATGTCTATTTCTTGGGAATGCTTCATCTTCATCCCTTCCCCCTATACTTTTTTAAATGGGTGGAGATAACGTTAATATCTTCTATGTCTTCAGCAGTTTCAGGCAGAAGGCAGTGATATCAAATGATTTTGGTCCTACATTTCATTAATTAGTTGCTATTAGAAAATTGGGTGTGGGCTTCTACAATATTGTCCTGGTTTTACCAAATTTTCCATATATATCTTCTCATTTTGGAAACATGTTTTGAAGCCTAAATCTCTGACCTACATCTTGGATTGCTGTGGCAGTGTATGTTTTGGCACATAAATACATTTGGACTCTAATGAGCAAAGAGCTTTGCTCAACTCCAGCTGGATTTTTAAAACATTTCTTTATTCAGTAGAATTGCTTCTTGTAGCAACACCCAGTTCTAAAACAAAGGATAACCAACAGTACAGTGTTTCAATTTTGCTCATGAAGAGACTACCCACAATTGCACACCTTAATCTGACTGCAAAATCACCTTTTCTCAACATTTATTTCTAGTTATTTTATTGAAAATTGCAATTACAAGAATAAAAAATGCAAAATTTTTACAATAATACAAACTTTAAAAATTAAAGAATGAAAAGAAAAAATAGAAGATGTAGAAAAGAAAAAGAAAATAGAAAAAATAAGCAAAGGAAGAAAAAATAAGAAAATAGTAAAGAAAGAAATGATACAAATAATTCTCTCTTCATCACAAGTATAAGCAATTTTAGTAACTTATCATTTTTTAATATACAACAAAATATCTCTTCTTCCCATATGTCATGTCTTATCTATAAAAAAAAATCCCCTTGTTACTTCAGTTCTGATCAGCAAAAGTCCATTAAGGATTATCCATTTTAACCTTGATCAAATAAATCAACTTTATAGTCCTTCATTTTACTTTTAACAATCTTGATCTTTAACCCTTTCAAATAATGTCTTAAAATCTTGGTTTCTTTTCGTTTTTTTCTCACAAAATTCTTCAAAACTTGAATGAATCTCTTGTTAATATAAGAACATTTTCCAGGTCACTCTTTTGGTTTGTGGTTTGTACTGTATATCCCTTTAAATTTCCTAAAGTGATTAGAAAAGGAAGTATTCAAACACTGTCCTTTTAAAGGTGCCAATGGTGGTTTGATTGAGATAGCTATTCTGTCATCTTCCAGAGCTTTAAAGAGACACTGGAGACCACTATCTTGAAATCTCTTTATGAGAAGCAACTGTCTGGAGCACTTGTGGTTGAGAGAGAATCCTAGAAAAAAAAGGACTCTTTTGGGTTTGAGATTGAAATGATAACAGTTATACTTCCTCCATCTCTCGCAGAGAGAGATGGGGTGCTATGAATTGGAAAATGTCGTCTAACAGTACCTAGGAAGCGCACAGGAACAGGAAGCTCAAGTTCAAAGCCCAATAGAAGGTATAAAAACCCCTCACTCTCAACTCCATGTGGTCAGCTGCAGCAGAACCACCCATGTGATAGATAGCTCTACTGTGGTTCTGTTTAATCATTAAATCATCTTTCCAATCAGCTTCCATGTTTCCAGTGTCTTTCTCCCAGCTTGGAACTGAACCAGATGGATATTTCTCCCAACACAGGCTTGAATTTTGTTTAGATATCTGTGGCATGTACTAATTTTATAGTGATCCTGACAAGCTTGGGGGGGCAGAGACCTGAACCTGGGTCCCCTATATACTTTGTTAATTTAGCTCTTTAGCTTGGCATTTTGTAGCCCAACTATGGCCACCCACTTTCTGGAGAGCTTAAATGACCTCTCTGCTGAAGGGTTTCACTTTATGAGCAAGAGTTGGCTGCTGATAGTTATCGTTGCATTTTAGCTATTTTAATTCCTCAAGGTGCTCTGGTACTCTGCCTGATCTGAAACTCTGGATTACAGGTATTGCTGATGAAAAGGAAGGTATTCAGACAAAATGGTTTAGGTTTCCATGATGGCTGTGACTGTCATTGATCTTCAGTGTGTATTCCCCTATTTCTAATCTAATGATTGGTATTTAGGGCAGCATTTTGCAAGCAAAGAAGCTTTTTGCATTTTTGTACAGGTGACTTACATCAGTTCATTTAGTGACCATTGAAGGCAATTATTTGAAAGCAATTAGTTTACTTTGTTGTCATTGCACCTTGTACAACAAAATCAAACACCATCTTCAGTGCACATCATGACCATGAAAACATATATCCTTCACACTCCACACATTGAATTGAAAACTCCCAACACTGCACCAACACTGCACTATACAGTAGAATTCAACAGAGCTACTGCCCTGGGATAGAAGCTGTTCTTCAGCCTATTTGTCCTTGTTTTTATTATTCTGTACCGTCTACCAGATGGTAATAGTTCAAAACAAGGGTGCCCAAGATTAGATGGATCTTTGAGAATGTTTTGAACTTTTTTTTGTAATCAAGTTTTTTTATTTCAATCTACATATACACAACAATACATTAACAGTGTAGCATCAATATAGCATACATTTTAGTATAGGCAAAATTAATAATACTAATCATATTTCTTAATACACATATTCACCTTAAATCATAATCCTTCCTTGCTTATTTTAAACATTTCAATACTCTCTAATGCCAACCACCCTATCAGTTAAACATACCTAGTAATTTCTTTATTCAATTTCTCCCCAATTTTATTTTATTTTTAAATAAAAAATTCTCATTTGGCAAGCAGTATGGTTCCGGGTTTCACATCTCAATACAAACATGACCATAGTTACCTATTCATTTTATTTATTCAATTTCATTTCACATTATCCTTATTAGTGTTAAATATTAAACTTATCCAATTCTAATTCATGTTATAACTTGTTCCATTTTTCTTAAGATATTCTCATATCCGCACCTTCCGCACCTTCCGTCGCGACCTAAAAACCTGGTTGTTTGAACAGGCTGGGCTGTGCTGACTCCTTGGGGAATGGGTTTCTTATTTATTACGGGTTTTTTAGTCTAATTCGGCTTGTTGTAATTTAATTCCATCTTAGCTAATTTAACTTATTGTATTGTTTTTATCTGTGAGCCACCCCGAGTCCTTTTAGAGAGGGGGCGGCATACAAGTCGAATTAATAAATAATAAATAAATATCTTATTTTACAATGTTATCTAAAATTCTTATCTCATTTCTATGTTCATTTCCCATATTATCTTTTTCTGTCACATTTTCAATTTTATCAATCCTTATTTAATTAATTCAAAATTGTCCCCTCTGGTTAATTTAGTTTAGTTTACTTTATTGTCATTGCACCTCATACAAAGAAATCAAACACCATCTTCAGTGCACATCATGACCATTACCATGAAAATAAACACAAACACACATCCTTCACCCTCCATACATTGAACCGAAACCCGCCAACACCGCATCAATACTGCATTATACAGCAGAATTCAAAAGAGCTACTGCCCTGGGATAGAAGCTATTTTTCAGCCTATTTGTCCTTGTTTTTATTATTCTGTACCGTCTGCCAGATGGTAATAGTTCAAAAAAAGGGTTCCCAGGATGAGATGTATCTTTGAGAATGTTTTGAACTTTCTTAAGGCAGCAGGAGCTATAAAGCTCTTCCAAAGAGGGGAGAGGGCAACCAATGATCTTCTGGGCAATGATGTTAACCCTCTGGAGTGATGTCCTATCTGCCACTGTGCAATTGGCAAACCATACAGAGGTGCAGTAAGTTAAGATACTCTCTATGGTGCAGTGGTAGAAGGTCATCAGCAGTTTTTCATTCAGTTGTTGTTTTCTGAGAAGTCTCAGGTAATATAATCTCTGCTGGGCCGTTTTGACCAGTGCTGCAATGTAAGCACCCCAGGTCAGGTCCTCTTTTATGGTAACACCCACAAACTTAAAACTGGCCACTTGCTCCACTCGGTCTCCATTGATAAGCAAGGGCTGGATGTCTGATCTGTTCCTTCTATAATCCACTATAAGCTCCTTGGTTTTATTGGTGTTGAGGACCAACTTATTGTCTCCACACGACAAAAGCAACTGGTCTACCTCAAAGTTACAATGGCACTGAAAAAAGTAATTTATGACTGTTTTTCACACTTACGACTGTTGCAGCATCCACATGGTCATGAGAGGCCGGGCGAGGTGAAGTGCCCCTCGATATGTGTGGTGTTGAATTGGCCACACCTACCCAGTCACATGACCACCCAGCCATACCTACCCAGCCTGTAATTAGGGCAGAGAATCGGTTGTTAAATTATTTGAATCTCAATACTGGGTGAGGAGGTTAGATGGCCTGTGAGATGTTATTGTTACTGCAGAGTGTTTATTTGGTTTGTTCTCTGCAACTATTGTAGATATATTCCAACCCTTCCAACTCTGTTATTCTAAGTTTTGATCTGTAGATTGTTTTATGCTTGTGTGATCACTGGGGGCTTTTAAAATTGCTTTTTAATGTATTTTTAGCCATTCAGAGTTACATTCGCAAGATAGTTGGCCATATGTATCAAATAAATAAATAAATAAAATAAGACACCAGCCACAGTATTCTTTTTATTCAATTAGATGTTCTCTATAGTACAGCATTGCCAAATTTATTTACCTGGGTTTTTGACAGAAGTTGATGTTTTTAATGCACAGTGCAACTGCTTATTCCTCATTTAATGTCCAATTCAAGATAGGCTCTCTTGCTTTACAGCACAGCACCAGTGATCAGCTGCCAACTTGCCCAATAACTGATCAATAGATCAGCCTGGTAAACTGAGAGAGATTCTTTGCTTCACTGAGCAACCTTCCAACTCACCAATCAACTTCTGAGGGGCTGATTTTAACAGCAGGATTTTAAGGAGGCCATTCGTTTTGCTGCCCCAACAAATCATTTCCTGAGGCAGCAATTGTTTATTTTTTCATGCCTATTTTTATTTATTGGTTTTATTATTTCAGTGTGTATGGCCACCTATCTCAAATTCATGATTCTGGTCAGTGGTGGGCAGGTAAGAATAATTAAGAACTACACAAAAAGCACAGAATAGTATAAAAACAGGCAAATATAATCAATACAATGGAATGCAATTTTATGTTTTAGCTAATTAAAAAGAACCACCATGGCTGCCAAATTAACACAACCACTGAACAGACTCTTCCACACATCTGGATTTCAAAAACTCAGACAAAACCACATTTTAAAGGCTTTGAAAAAAGCCAGTAAGGCCAGAATCAATCTAGCTTCCAAGGAAATGATGTTCCAAAGGGTGGGTGCCACACCTGAAAAGGCTCTCTTTCTTTCTAATTCCCTGATTGGTGAGTCTCAGGGAATGCCTCTTTTGATGTATCTAATGGGATGAGGTAATTTAATCAGAGAGGTGCAGCCTCATATACATGGCAGTGGGAGTTAGGGAATGTGAGGAAGATATGCAATAACAGAGTCAATATTTTTTAAAAACATTTTGAATATCAAATTTTTATTATGTAACTTTAGAGTGCCAATTTGCTGTAGTGGTTAGAAACCTTGCCAGGAAAACTGCAGAAACCTGTTCAGGATGTCTCCCACAACTGGACATAATTGAACGGTAGAAAAAAATAATAACTTTAAAATGGAGTGAATAGAATCTCTTAAAATTACCATTTAGTTTAATTTCTTTAGAATACTTTCCCAGCTATCATAGCAAGATAACTCTTAAAAACTTACATTGTACAAAATCTCAGTAGACATGCCTCTCCTTCCCTGAAAATAACTGCTGCCATTGCCATTTGACTATTTCCTTGGGCTAGCACTCAAATATCTCTCAAACAGACTCATGCTTTAACCATTCTCCCCACATTTATCTCTTTTTCTTCATCACTGTCCTGCAGAGTTTAAACTTATTCTCTGAATGACAGCTCCAATATATAATCATCACAGTTTGTCAGAAAATATTGTGATAGCATAAGTTCTTTTTACTCCCTCTTATTTTCCCTTTTGATCTTTTCATGTGTTCTCCTCCTCCACCTCCACCTCCACTACCTCCTCCTCAGCATATACTAAATTTTCCTCAAAATAAACTGCAAATAATTCCTTACAGGAGTAATTTGAAACTGGAATATATTTTCACATGAGAAAATACATTGCTGCTTGTTTTAATTCTATGCATTTTTAGGCTTCTAACTAGTGTAAAGTTTATTTCCCAAATTTTTGGAGATATATGCTTTTTTCTCTCTCACTCAAAATATCAGTGATTACTTGCTTCTTTCCCAATTCCAACTCTTATGTGGAAGAATAATTGTCATCCCCTAATGGCAGATGTTTTAGAAGACTACATGTAAAGTGTGAAAATACAACCAACTAAAAATATCTTAAAAATAAAACATTTTTTATGGAAGTAGCTGAAATTTTCTGGATTATAAATTGTGAGATATCTGTAACATTCCTGTATGTGTGAATCCACCTCAGTTCCTCAAAGACTGCTGATGCTGCTATGTGACCAGACATCTTATGATCTCTCCTCTGGGGCTCCACTGCATCACAACAAACTAATTGTCAGTTTCAATGTTGCCTTCTCTCCCGATTATTTAGGTGGGTATCATTTATTTTTCATTGGTAAGTATATAATCATATATCCAACCCTTTCATTATATTCAGTTGACATCCACTTCCCCTTGGATTTTGGCTTCAATACTTGTTTAAAAGGAAAGTGAAAAAATGCCATAATCTTAAAAAAACCACACAAAAAACCAGAAGTCTGCTTTTTAAAAAACAGATTCTTAAAATAGCAGGTTATTGTATAGGTTATATTCATAATGGATCAGGGTTACTGAAATGCTTGGAGATTTTGATGGCATTGCATCTTACCATTCATGTGAGATATATACATACTAGAAGGAATTTATAAGTACCTACAAAGATCAAAATTCTCATGGGTTCTAAATTTCTAAAACTTACAGTGGTTATAACAGTATTGCTAGGAATTGGAATGGTGTGATAGATGTCAAATTTTTTATTCACGAGAATGTTGGAGTAGAAACAGAGCCAAAAGAACATTGTACTTTTTCTGCATTCCTAAATGCTTCTGTGTGATCATTGCATTATTTGGACATTCATATGGCATAAAAATCCATAAAGGTTTTAAGTTCTCCTGAACTATTTAACAAATAATCTGTTAAGAAAAGAGAAAACGGCATCCTCCACTCTATCCACAAAGAGGACAAATTTCTATTGGTTTACTTTTTTGTTTGTTTCCTTGTTCATCAGTTTTGATAACTGAAGAACAATATGACTAGAAAAGAATAGAAACCAGCAATATTTTAGTTAGAATATACTTAGGTTATAGTATCCTATCATTTTGGACTACAAATATTGGACTACAAAGTTCATGATTCCTGACCAGTATATTGGAAAAGCATGTTGTGGAGGGGTTCGTATCTCTTTTAACCTGTCTGGAAGAAAAGCTGAATTGGAATGCAGTTACTGTTTCAAAAGATCATAGAGAAAATTTCATTTTTTCTATCATAAATATAGCAAGATGGGTAGCAAACAAATTTCAATAGCACTTAGACTTCTATACTGCTTCACAGAACTTTACAGCCCTCCTTAAGCAGTTTACACAGTCAACATATTGCTGGGTCCTCATTTTACCCACCTCGGAAGGATAGAAGGTTGAGTCAATCTTGGGCTGCTCAGAATTGAACTCCTGGAGTGAGCAGTGATTTAGCCCTGCATTCTAACCACTGCGCCACCACAGCTTTTACTAATGGTCTGTAATATGACACAGGGAGTGGCTGTGGTAAAGAAGTGAGCCAGCACTTAGGGGTCTCTTCCTTTATTACACTTTTCTTTGTTTTAAAGTGTGCCCCACAACAGTCTAACAGAATGTTTATAATGCATCCATGTTTTATCTGTATGTTGTCATTTCTCTGGAAGCTAAACATGGCATTTATATTTAGGTTTTTCTTTATCTCTCTTTAATTATTTTTATAAATAACTCAAGGCATCAAACACATCTAATACTCCTTCCTCCTCCTATTTTCCCCATAACAGCAACCCTGTGAAGTGATTTGGGCTAACAGTGAATGACTGGCCCAAAGTCACCCAACCTGCTTTTGTGCCTAAAGTAAGATTAGAACTCACTGTTTCCACCCATAACAATACTGAATCAGGGTGTACTGAGAATGATTGGTCTAGAGTCCCCCAGTGAATTCTGGAGTTGAGCCTGGGGCTGTCCAGTTCCAAGAGGATACTGTAACCATTCACTAGGCAGGTTTTCATATGTATGTGTACATAATTGTGAATGCACTCTACAAGTCTCTTGTCTATACTTTTTAAAGCCTCCTCTTATTACCCCACTGTTATATGGATGTCTTTCAGATAGAAGTCTTAAATATTTCTATGTAGTGCAATAAACCATGAATTTTATTTATTTAAAGGTGTGCAGGTTAGTATGAGAAGTAGAAGATTACATGAATACACATATGTATAAAAAGAAACATGTATACGTAAGTTCCAATTTTGTATTGGATGATCACATACAGGTAGTCCTTCATTTAGTGATTAAAGTTAAAACAGCACTGAAAAAAGTGTCGTACAACTGTTTTTCACATTTACGACCATCACAACATCCTCATGGTCATAGGATCAAAATACGGATGCTTGATAACTGACTCATATTTATGACGGTTGCAGTGCCCTGGGGTCACATGATCACTTTTTGCGACCTTTTGCCAAGCAAAGTCAATGGGAAAGCCAGATTCACTTAACAACTGTATTACTAACATAACAATAGCAATAATTCACTTAACAACTGTGGCAAGAAGTGTCGTAAAATGGGGCAAAACTCAATTTACAAATGTCTCACTTAGCAACATAAAATTTGGGCTCAATTGTCGTCCTAAGTTGAGGACTACCTGTAAAATTATTTAAAGTCCTTTGTGTTTCACATTCAGTGTCAGAAATATGTGTTGGATCCTACTGGGTGTAAATATAGCATCTGCCTGCAATTCTTTAAAGCACCCACATAATGTGGCTGCTTTAAGAATTGCAGACAGGTGGAATATATATGCTTCTGCATACTCTAAAGCAGTGGTTCTTAACCTGGGCGATATCGCCCCAAGGCGATTTTGTTTTCAGGGGGCAATGGAATGAAAAGGCGGCGTGGAGGAAGGAACAGAAGGGGTGATATGGGGATGGAGCGAGATATATTGGGAGAGAGAGAGAGATCTATATTGGTAGATAGGTAGGTAGGTAGACAAAAAGACAGACAGGTAGGTAGATAGGCAGGAAGGCAGGCAGGCAGGCAAACAGACAGACTTTTTGGATGGATGGATGGATAGACGGATGGATGGACAGACAGAATGTGAGAGTGGCAGCACTTTGGGAAAGTGGTCGTGGCGGCTTTTCCCAACATGCCGCATTCGAGGCGCCAGTTCAGATGCAATACAACAGTCAAAGGGCCGGCGTCTCGAATGCCCCCCTGCCGCCTCTTAGCGCCTCTCTGCTGGCCCCCTTGGGGATGCTAAGAGTTGGCAAGGGGGTGGTTATGTTGGGGGAGGGGGCGATGACAACTTCCTCAATGGCTCAAGGGGGCGATTCTTTCAAAAAGGTTAAGAACCACTGCTCTAAAGTACTTTCTGTAATTCCCACCAGCTATCACATATTGTGTATTCTAGAACAGTATTTCGCAACCTTAGGAATTTTAAGACATGAGGATTTCAACTCCCAGAATTCCCCAGTCAGCATGGGGAAGTTCCCCAGCACAGTTGTCTGGGGAATTCTGAGAGTCAAAGTCCACATGTCTTAAAGTTCCCAAGGTTGAGAAACAGTGCTCTAGAACAAGGTCAAACTAGATAGGTCAGGAGTGAGCAATTGGACCTGGCACTGCCAGAGACTCTTTTTGTGGCCCTAAGAATATCCCTGCACACTATAAGTGCTCAAAAATGATAGCACATTTAACTGTTATTCTTAGGTGGAAAATGCACCAGGAGACTGTGAGTTCTTGCCCTGTCTTAGGCATAAAAGCTCATCCCACCTTACAGTGTTGTTATCTGGGAAAAATAGGAGGAAGGACTGCCATTTATGTTCATCACCTTGAATTATTTATAAAAATAATAAAGTGAGATAAAAATGGAATACATACGTACATACATGCATGCATGCATGCATATAATAATATGATACCTAATTAAAAAAATCAAGATTCTTTTCCAAACATCCCTAAAGTTAGCCCCATCCATTTTGTGGCCGTCTCTTCCTGAAAGACAGTAAAGTGTGATCTGCCACCACAGGGATGGAGGAAAGTGGGCATTTCCCAACAAATTAATTCCACCTGTTTTGGTTGTGTGGTTTTTTTTTTACAGCTCAGCCACAGTAGCCAAGCCCACTGAATTTAAGGGGCTTTAGTTCCAAGAAAATGGGGTACTAACCCCCCACCCCATCCACAGTGAATGGTAACTTATACTTTGTCAAAAGGGGGAAATGTTAAATATAGTACATGGGGAGTAATCAAATTAACTACATTTAGTTAATTGAGTTTTAATTAAATATAAATTAAATCATAGTTGCTTTGTCCTGGCCAACTATTTTTTACACTACTGTAGTATGACTATTTCCCAGCATGCTATTCTAAGCATGCCCAACCCTGGAATAATCAGTTAAAGCCTAAAATTGTCGTGTCTATTCCACACATGCATCAAAAATAAAATAAAACAGAACTCCACAACTTCCTTTTCTGTTAAGCTTCCTCATCTAATGTCTCATAGGTCAAATTTAGCATTGTTTTGACCAGGTTAGAAATCGCTTTCCAGCTAAAAGTAGCCCTTGGCTGAACGTACTGGTGCCACATTCCACGGTCTGTAATTGAATAAAGGTTTCATTTCTTCCCTGGAGACTGAAACTTGTGGCTTCCTGACAAGGATCTGCCCAGCTGAGGGTGTACACTGACAGCATTTTTTACCCTTTGCCCCTTGAACTGGTAGCGAGAAGAAGTAGATGATAAGGTGTTTCCACAACACCTAAGCCCCATTTGTCTCTCTGTTCTGCAGCTGCAAGTCACTAGCACAAACTGACCAGCTGACTGGGGAAAATCCTCTAAAATTGAAAGTAAAGTTTAGGAGAGCTTTAGGTTTTATATCTGTCTTTCTTGGTAAGCCTCTGTAATACAAGAAATACTGGATTAAAATGCTGACAGCAAAAGTACTACCTTTCCTTTGTCACAGTTTATTTGATGGATTTTCCTCCTTTTAACTGAGACTTTGTTCACCAGCTACAACTCATGCAGCATTCATGTCTGTTCAAGGTAATCAGCTGAAAAAGTAAAACAACTCAGGAAACTATATAAACTAATGGCCCTCTAGATATTGCAGAATTGCAACTTCCAATCTCTCTCCTCATTGGCAATATTGGCTGACACTGCTGAGAATTGTAGTTCAATATCTAGAAGATCCAGATTGCTTAAAAAGCACAAATTGTCCATATGTAATTGGGGCAATCATAATCAAGCATGACTAGGATCTATATTCCCTTTGATCTGTATAAATATTCCATTTTTACAAAGATTCTCTGGTAAGTAAGAGGTTTATCAAAAAATGTAAAGCTATGCTTTAAAAGTCTTCTGAATCTCTCTAAGCTGATTTTTTCATAAACTAGCACAACATAGACAAGGTAGTGCCCATAGAGAACCTACATGACTTCCATCATCTTCCTTGTTGCATATCGTTCTTTGTACCATACTTGGCATTTTAAGAACCTTTTTGTAATAATTGTAACTAAAAAAATAGGAAGGCACCATGTCACAAAGCAAAGTATTAGTCTATATTATCATAGTGTTGCCCTTGAGTCCCTTGAAAAACCCTGAGGAACTAATTTGTTTTCCCATAAATTAATATTTTGGGTCATGCCCAGAGGTGGTATTCAGCCGGTTTGCACTGGTTCTGGCAACCCGGTAGCAAGAATTTGGCGTGGGTTGTGGAACCGGTAGCGACTTTGGCTGGCTACACCCCCAAAATGGTATGGTTGCCTGATGGTCGCTCGCCCCTTCCGGCTGCTCAACGCTCGATGCTCGAGTCGCTCATCTTTTCCGGCTGCTCGAAGCTCGCCCTGCCCACCCCACCCTATATATGTTGCCTTCGCCATATGGCCCAGTTAATCACCTCCCAGTTGCCTTGTTGATACCTGGTCAGCTCACCAAAGATAAGTAATGAATGCTGCCCGCTGGCCGGGGCCCCAGGAATGCGCACTATTCCTTGAGTCCCTGGAACTGCCAGCTGTCTTGGCTGGGTTGGGGAATGTGTGATTCCCCAGCTCCAGCCTCACCCCGGAGCTGCTGCCTGCTCACCACCCGCTCTCCCTTAAGTGCGATTCGTTGCCCATTTTCCCCTCCTTTAGAGGCCCAGGCCTGGCCCAGGACTGAGAGCTACTGAGCTCCCCGCCAGCTGGCATCTCGCCCCCCTCGCTGTGGCAGAAAGTGAGTGATGGGGGTGGCAGCGCTGCTACAGGAAGCAGCCCTGGGAGTCCCCACCTTCCCTTTCAGAGCACGTCAGAAAGACGTTCCTCCCGCATTAAGTCAGCTCCGGCACAGCCCCGCCTCCCAGAAGAGCAGCAAGGTGGGGAGGAAGGAAAGCCCTGGCCTGCCCGTTCTGGCTGGCAGCTCTGCTACCCTTGCTCTTCCAGGTTCTGGCGCACTGGCCGGCTTGGACATGGGGCAGTTGATTGCCCAGCTAGCAAACGCTGCCCTGTCCACTACTCCTGCCACCACCAGGGGCCAAGAGGGCAGTGGTGGTTCACTCGTGCAGCCTTGCATCCCAGAACAGCAGCAATGGCAGCTACAACAGGGCAAAAGGCAGGAGCAAGAACCACCACTGCCAGGGTCAAGGGGATGGCAGTGGTTCGAACATGCAGCCCCACTGCCCCAGAAGAGCAGCAGCAGCGGCAGGCACGGGGCAAATGGCAGGAGTAAGAACCGCTGCTGCTGGGGTCGAGGGAGTGGTGGTGGTTCAAACATGCAGCCCCACTGCCCCAGAAGAGCAGCAGCAGCGGCAGGCATGGCAGGCAGAGCAAGAACTTGGGATTGGGATTCAGCAGTTCTTGCTCCTGTCTCTCGCCCTGTTGTGGTGGCCACAACAGATCAAAAACTCTACTGAAGCACTAGAAAGACAAGCAGCAGCAACAGCAATGGGATTCACTTCCCATGGATAAGAGATGAATTACACCCACATGCTAAGAGAGGGCAATCAATGCAGCTTCATTCTAGTCACATTCTAGTCTTATGTAGCCACATCATGACATGCATTCAAGCCTAACAATTGAGTTAACCTGTGTGATAGTGGAAGACTGATATTTACTATTAAGTCCTAATGTGGGGAGCCTAACAATCCTTGCAGCCAGGAGGAAATAGACCAAATATGTAGGGTAAAATGGGTTATAGCAAATGTGTCATTCAACTCGAGATTTTCAACTTTCTAGGTAATCATTACTGTGCCAATGTACAGGAAGTCCTCAACCTCTGACCACAACTGAGCCCAAAATTTCTGTTGCTAAGTGAGACATTTGTTAAGTGAGTTTTGCCCCATTTTATGACCTTTCTTGCCACATTTGTTAAGTGAATCACTCCAGTTGTTAAGTTAGTGATACGTTTGTTAAATGAATCTGAATTCCCCATTGACTTTGCTTGTTACAAAAGCAAAAAACTCCTGAATACTGTAACTGTCATAAATATGAACCAGTTGTCAAGTGTTTGAATTTTGATCACATGACAATGGAGATGCTGTAATGGTTATAAGTGTGAAAAATAGTCATAAGTCACTTTTCTCAGCACCGTACCTTTGACCAGTCACATGCTTCGTCTCAACCCGGCCAAGACTGAGTGGCTGTGCGTACCGGCATCGCGGCCCAGTCAGGATTATCCATCGTTAACCATAGGGGGAGTGGTGTTGCCCCCTGTGGATAGGGCGCAGAATCTGGGGGTCCTCCTGGATGCACGGCTTCGATTGGAGGAGCAGGTGGGGGCCGTCGCCAGGGGGGCTTTTGCCCAGCTCCGTTTGGTTCGCCAACTACGCCCTTTTCTGGACCGCGATGCCCTGCGCACGGTTACTCATGCCCTTGTTATCTCCAGACTCGACTACTGCAACACTCTCTATTTAGGACTACCCTTGCATACTATCCGAGATTGCAGCTGGTGCAAAATGCGGCGGCGCTGGTGGTGATGGAGTTTCCGGTTCTCCCATGTTACCCCCCTCCTGCGCTGTCTGCATTGGCTGCCGGTTGTGCTCGGTGAGATTCAAGGTGTTAACATTAACATACAAAGTCCTCCATGACATGGGTCCGCAATATTTAAGGGAGCGACTCCTGCCGACATCAAGTACTAACCGCCCTGTGCGATCACATAGGCAAGGACTCCTTGGGGTCCCGTCGGCTGGCCAATGCCGGTTGGCGGTCCCCTGACGACGAGCCTATTCTATTGCGGCCCCTGACCTCTGGAATCAGCTTCCCCGGGCTCCGTCTGGCCCCTGACCTCCGCGCCTTCCGCCGTGAATTGAAGACCTGGTTATTTAACCAAGCCGGGCTGTGACCCTTTGGGGGGGGATTGGCTTTTATTATAGTTTTATTGTGTATTTGTGTAATTGCATCTTAATGGGGCTTGTTAGTTTAATTCTTTTTTAATTATTTATTGTTTCCTTGTTTTATTTGTGAGCCGCCCCGAGTCTTCGGAGATGGGGCGGCATACAAGTCTCATTAATAAATAAATAAATAAATAAATAAATAAATAAATAATAAATGAACTGTAAGTCAAAGGCTATCTGTACATTTTGACTTAACAAGAAAAGCAAGATCTCAAAATTAATAAGAATCTAGAAGTTAATTGGAGGAAATTGCCCACAGTAATAAAAAATAAAAAACACTGTAAAGTTTTTACAGTTTTTAATGTATCCAACACAGAACTCAAATATCAAATGCCTTATTCCAAAATCTTCATTCAATGGCCATTCCAGTGCAAAAATATCTCAGAGTAACTCATAATGCATTTTAAAGTGATAATCTTTCGTCTTCTTAAAATTGAAGCTACCATTTATACTAACCCCACACTGAATCAAATGAATGCAAAATGTTAATGTTAACTAAATATTAATATGACTGGACAGTCAAATGAACAAAAATGGGTTTGCATAGAATAGATGGTTAAAAGCTATGGCACTTTTTTAATCAAGTGGCACAATCATGTAAATATCTACATTGACAGAATTTCTAAATTCAAGTCAAAGAATAGTTGTGTATTTTATGGAATACAAAAAATTGTAAAACTGCATTTATCCAGGTAATCCAATTCAACCGACCAAGTAATAAGCAATTAAGAAAAATGAAATAGCTTCTGAATATCTGAAAATTGGGGTTGTGTTCTTCAAATATGCTGGTGACATATCCTCTGGGATAAGCATCTATATAAGCTTCTCATGAAGATTTTAAAAAACGAAATTATATCCTCTCCATGCATTGAGTGATGTTAAATGACCTTCTTTCTATCCTCCACAATAAGCATTTTTTCTCAAAGAGCAGATCAATCTTTCTATTCCTAAGTGGGGTGTACAATTCACCTTTTAGCACATAGACTAAGGCTGATTTCATTCACTAGGGACTCACGTCATGGACATTCAAAACACCATTACATCAGTCTAAAAGGTGGAGTTGATACCATTCACAATATGAAAGAATATCCAACAATTTACTTCTCTTTTATCTTTAAAAAAATCTGTAACTCATGAGATGCCTTTCCAAATCTATTAAAAAATTATAGATTAATCCCATTGGATAATTTCCCATTATACAGGTTTTATCTGTCATTCAATACCCTGTGCTGGGAAGCCACACACTAAAGCCCCAAAGAGTTATAACAATAGAGAAGCATGCCTGTAGATATGGTCATATGTCATGCTAAGCTATAAGGTACTGTATGTTTGATCCTAGGTTATCTAATGTATAAAAACAGCCATGGTGGTTTGTAAACCATGTGTTTATGGTTTGGTGCAATATAGGAATCTAACTAATTGTCTTATTCAGTAAATTCATACTCCATTATTTCCAATCTCAAATTCTTCACAAGTGTGAAGTAGTCATAGTTGACTTTATATCTTTATACTCAAAACACAGAAACAGGGAATATCATTAGTCAATCGGTGCAAATTCTCCAAGTGACCAAATAATATCCAAGCAGCCTCTTCGTGATGATAGGAGAACACAAATAATACCCAAGCAGCTTCTTAGACCCCCAAACTACCACACAACCTGGAAATATTCAAGTCCTTTCAACTATCAGGCGCAAGAAATTAGGAACAGGAGTAGAGTTCAAAGCACTAAAAGTTTATTTCATGCTACGTATACATAAGAATCTGGTCTACTAATGGAATTCATGAGAGGCTAGACTTCGGTCTTTGTGGGAATATAGCCACTCCAAACTGATGGCGCATTTGAGCATTGGGCTCCACCTGATGTGCATTGGACCATTGGGCTCCATCTGATGATGATCATCAACTCCCAGTCTTATTAAAAGGAAATCAAATATATTGCTAAGAGCCTACATCCTTTTCAATATATTTGTTTGCCACAAAGAACAAAAATTGAAATCTGATTAACTGCAATGTATATAAATCTTCCTGGCTGCAAAAACCCCATTCTTCTGTCACATGTAAAAGTCTTGAAAATCATGAACATGAGCTCATCGCATGATAGTGTTTTTGTAACCAGATGCTTTTCCCAATAGCTACTGTATAACTATAGCTGCATGTTTCATCAGTAGCTGGAGATGCAGGATGGTGAGGAGATACAATTTGAACTATCTCTGCAGATTGGCATTAGAAGCAGGATGCTGAAGTTCTGTTGAGGATTGAAATAGGTTCCTTGAGTCTAGGAGGCTGGAAGATATAGAAAGCCAAACTTCCCACCTTGGAAAAATACCTTTCCTCAAGTACTTAGGCTGGCAGTATTACAAAGTGAAAGTCCAGTTCCATTCCAATTTCAAGTAAACTAGTTCAGAGCCAAAAAAAATTGATTCAGACCAACCAACATCCTTAGATTAGACCAGTCTGCAGCTGTTCCTGAACAGCTGCAAAACCCTTGTGTAAATGTGTCTTCAGTTAAAATCACTATACATAAAAGCAATATATGCACCCAATGTATATCTCTGCTCTCCATACTAATTATCCAGTTAACTCCCAACCCAAAAGTGTTAATGACATTACCCAGCTTAAGGGAGGTTGCCTCAATCTTACATACCTCAGTTTTCATTAGATGTAATAAAGATGTTCATTTCAGAATATAAGATAGATATCTCTTGCCCAGGGAAACTTGCCTACCACTCTCCATAATATCTTTCCTGATCCAAACAAACATCAGTGCTTTTCAGCTGCAATATCTAAACCCATTCATTAAGCAGAAAGCTCATATTGAATTCAATAAGAATTGCAAAATGAACAGCCAATAAATTGTGTGCTCAACCTGATTTAAATGTTTTTATCATTTGTAGTGGCTATTTTTCTACACTTGCACTGTTGTTGATTTCAGTATTGTTAAATTTAGTGCTTTGTTGATATTATTATCAACCTATTGGTACTTTTTATGTGTTAGAAATGGTTGACTGCAGTGGGAACACCAATCTAGCAGCAAAGGTATGATGTATAAGTCACACCTATAAACACAGTAAAGGGTGCCATAACATTAAAATCCCAATGAGGACTGCTGCCCTTACCTATTATTGCAAGATTGAGTCACCCAGAAAATTGCTACAGCTCTGTTGCAACAAATAAGTAGATCTTTATGTCAGTATTTGCTCAAACAAAATAATAAACTACCATTGTTAAATACTAATTATTTCTATACAATTTTGTAATGCATATACCCACATCTCCCAAAAATGTCAATCTCCAATTTCCAGAAACCCCCAAAATCATGTGTTAATGTTACATATGAATATTTCCATTTTTTGCACGTATGACTGCATTATTACAAGGGAAAGATTTGTTTTACACAGTACATAGTTAAAGCATGAAATTCATTTTCATAACATAGGGTGACAGTCACCAGTTTAAAAGCCACAGAAAAGGACTAGGCAAATGTACGAAAGGGAAAACTTCCATTGAGAATATGCTACTTATAGGACCAGCTGTAAACTTCACAAGCCTAGCACCAGACAACAACAGGAGACAATGGCTTCTTGTCCTGCTGTAGATTTTCCAAAAGTAGTTGGTCAAACACAACGGAAATTGGAAAGGTAGATTAGATAGGACTTTGGACTGAGACAACAGGATTCTTCTTGTGTGACTTTAAACACATCCTCTTGTATACAGCACAGAGCATAATAACTGCTCCCCCTGTGCACTAGATTATATGAAACCAGTACAAATTTGCCTATTTAATTTCAACTGAGTAGAATTTAAATCCAAGCTCACTGATCAAAGAACATCATTTTATTTAAGAGCGTTGTGCAGACTTTGAAATTAATGTAAAAAAGGTTCTCTGAACCTGGGTTTCCTATTCCTTAGAGTAGGCTCATTTTTAGTCCACCCTTTTTTGCAGAAATCTGACAAAAGATGCACTGATCTAAAACTTGCAAAAACAGAGTATATTCCTTCTACTAGAAGCACTTTTTGAGATCCTGTATAAAAGCTGGATTACATGGGCTATTTCTACGATGTTGTCTTGACTGGAACATTTGATCCCTCCATCTAAGTTCTGTTTGGGACTTTCCTGGCTAGCTTCTAACCTCCCAAGATTACCAAGTGCCTCTGTCTACAGATGCTGTGTAAATAAATATATTTTACAGACTAGTAAAGGAAAAGATAGAGGAAATGAAACATTTCAAATATGTAGTGTTTTAGATTTCCAATGTAAAAATAAGATTTTAAAACCAAGTATTCCAATGTACAATATAGGTAGTCTTCAACTTACAACCATTTGTTTAGTGACTGTTCAAAGTTACAACAGCATTGAAAAGAAATTGACATGATCATTTTTCACACTTACAATCATTGCAGCATCCCCATGGTATATGATCAAACTTTGGACTTTGGCAAATGGCATGTATTTATGATGGCTGCAGAGTGCCAGGGTCATGTGATCACCTTTTGTGACCTTCTGACAAGCAAAGTCAATGGGGAAGCCAGATTCACTAGCAACCATGTTACTAATTTAACTGCAGTGATTCACTTAAAAGCTATGGCAAGAAGGACTGTAAAAATGTGGCAAAACTCACTTAACAGCTGTTTTGCTTAGCAATGGAAATTTGACTGCAAGTTGCTATAAATGTAAATGTAGCCTGGTTGCCAAACACCCCAAGTTTAGTCATGTGATCATGGGGTGCTGACTGTTGGAATTTTGAATCCAGATCATAAATACTCCCCAGATAGGTCTGCCATAACTTTGACAGTTGCTAAATGACTGGTTGTAAGTCAAGGACTACCATTTACTTATGTGTACATCTGACTAGATTTACTGGAGCCTCTTGTTGAATAAATATGTATAACCTTGTCCTAGTTACTCCCTAGACTCCAAGATAACCATGTTTTCTTTGGACTCCATGATGGGAAAGCATATGTTTACAATAAATTGTTCATTTTGCTCTTTGGGCAGCAACTGACTTCATTTAGAAGAAGGCAAAGGCGAACCACTTTCATATTGTGGCCATGAAGTCTATATGGACATACCCAGGTAGTCACCGGAGCTGATCTTATCTAGAGGTGTCTTTATCTTGCCCACACACAGTGGAGAGTTGCTATGGTGGCATATACAGTACATTTCTTCATAGTGTTTGAGAACATATATCACTGCAGGGCATGAACTTTCCGAACTATCCATCAGTCTCTGAAAAACACTTTCTTCCCACAAAGAAGAAGCCTTTCAGCCTTTGGTGAAAGGAGAAGCCAATAGATTGTAGATGGGCCAAAAAGTAAACTTTGGTTTCCACAGCTGCCTTCTGGCAGGCTGATTCAGTAAAGGCACTTTAAGGAGCAAACAGTAACTGACAATCTCTGATGCCACGCAAAAAGAGAAAGGCCCTTGCAAATTGCCTGGGGAAAAAAAGAAATCCACAAAGAAACTACAGTGGAAAAAAGAGAAGCAATTACACAGCTGATCATAGCTTTCTGGATTACATATTTTGGTTGTTAGGTGATGTCATATTATATAGACTGTTAAGTAAAATAAAATGAAATAATGAGAATGGCTCACCAGGACCAAATGACTCCATTCTAATGTGACAAAATGTCCTTCTGTGAAGGAGGCAAAGGATAGAAATGACATAAACTAAAATTAGAAAAAGAAAAAAAATAGGAAAAAAAGGAAAGTGGACAAAACGGTAAACATCAGCAATATTTTTTCTTGTTGCTATGTGGCAAAATCCCATGACTCTTTTGTGACCTGTCATTTATTTTTTGTTTATAATTGTACTTTTCCTTAATGTTTTGTAGCTCTTTGAAGTAATGCATACCTCATCATCGCCCCCAGATGAAAGAAGGTTGCTTTGTGAACTACCAATCAGCATTGTGAACCAACAATGTTTTCCAGATCCTAGGACTGTGAGATCCAGGTGTCTTCTAATTAAGATTCACACTATGAATTGGCCAGTAATATAAATTGAAAGAATGATTGAATTTGCAACGAATAAATTTACAAATACTTTGCATGCTGCATCTTCAGCTTATAAATGTGCTGTTGTGTTCCTCTTCTCCATGCGCCTCTATCATATTCACACATGATGGTTACCTTTGCTTTAAAGGAAGTCATTACACTCCTCAATATGTCAGAACTGTGCAGTATAGATTGCAAACCTTTGGAGGGGATTCTGAAGCCCACAGTGTCATGTCTATTGACAGCCCTCCAAGTACAAAGAGCAGAAGCAACCTGCATGGCTTGTTTCCAAAATAATGTCAAAAATTAATCAGTGTAAATTTATAACCATATAAACCAAAAACTACACAGCATGTTTAACATCTCCTAGCCAGTTGGTATAGTGGTTAAAGCATCAGGTTAAAAATTGGAAGATCACTCATTCTAATTCCACTTTAGGCACAAAGCTAGCTGGGTGACCTTGGATCAGTCACTCTTTTTCAGGCCTAGGAAGAAGACAATAGCAAGCCACTTCTGAAATCTTGCCAAGAAAATTACAGAAATTTGTCCAGGTAATCACCAGAAGTTAACACTGACACACAAGTAAACAAAAAGAGAGACAGAGTGTCAGAAAGTAGAACTTTCTGGAGTTACTATGTAGTTTACAAATTAGTAGAGTTTGATAGGGTGATCAAACCTACCAATGACAGGGTGGCATTGAGCACCTCACTGTGATACTGTAGGATACGCCCCTAAGTATAAAAGGGCTGTCAACTGTCATTTTTCTAGGAGAGAGAAAAATAAGAGAAAGAAAATGAGGAGATTCTAAGGGAGATTGGAGATACTGAGAAGATCCAAGACTCTGAGGAGATATTAGGATCTGACAGACTGAGGTCTGTGTATGAGAAGATATAGCCAAGAGATCTGAGAGAAGATCTATAACCTAAAGAGAAAGGGACTTTCTAAAGAGGTTAGCTATATCTAAGAAGAGGTTATGAGAGGAAGAACTGTGAATCCCTCATAGTGACTTCTAGTTCCTTGAAGGACTATTTAAGAGGAACGAAAGAAGAAAAGACTCTGTATATATTTAAGAATAATATATTTATTGATTATTCTGTTATAAATAAATCTGTTTTGATCTGACACAACTTGGCATTGCAATTTATTGAATGACTCTGTGAAATAGATATAGGTTTAAAGATCCAGGCCAAACTCAATTAATATTATTTAACACAGAGACAGATAGAAAATCAGATAGATGGACACTACTGAAAAGCAAATAAGGACATCATTTTAGTTTCTCTACGTAGGCCAGAATTAAGAGAGTGTCTTTCACAAAACAGTTTGGAGTAGGCAAAATGCTTTATGAGGCAGATCAAATTTGTGAGACAGTTTTGAAAAAAGATAAACTTAAAATGAAAAAAATGTGTCATTTTAATTTAGTATGTCATTTTTTGTTTTAACAATAATATTGCAAATATTTTTAATTTCACATATGCCTTTCATTTGACAAATCTAAACCTTTGTTTTTGTAGAGATTAGGCTCAAATATAGAACTGTTAAATTTTAGACATTTTATTTTGCTATTGTTATTTCCATTATACACATTGCTTTGTCAGTGTTATTTGCTTTGAAAATACATTGTTTCATTTATTTTTATGCAGGGTCGAATGTTTTATTGTACAGACACATTTGAATACCCCTTGAGAAACAAACATAGGTTTTACACACATCTTTTTTAATACCAGTCAGTGTGTTTTAATTGGGAAGTGAAGTTGGATGGACAATCTGGAGGTGTACCTATCTGAAGCTTAACTTATTATTTAAAATAATTAGGCAGTTCAATATTTTTCATTCAAAGCAGAAAAATTCAAACAGAACTGCAAGAACTATTTTGGGTTCACCGCATACTTCCAGTTAATGGACTTTTGTCTTCAATGGATTAGGACAAGAAAAAGA
Source organism: Naja naja (assembly GCA_009733165.1). NCBI lineage: Eukaryota > Metazoa > Chordata > Lepidosauria > Squamata > Elapidae > Naja > Naja naja. Next base: position 132,753,758 of record CM019151.1, on the reverse strand, counting down.
AAAAAATGTGTTCTGCTATGTTACACAGGAGGCGCTTAAAGGAATATTTTGTTCCCTGGACCTCTTAAGGTATTAAAAAGGCTTATATCTTGTGACTGTTCCATGTTTCTAAATAGTAACAGATTTTATATCTTAGGTGTAATTTTTCCTCATTGGACATGTGTATGGATCTACACACAGAGGCTTACAATTTGCTGTTATAACTGAGGGAAGCAATAAAACACATGTTAATATTTGAAAATATGAATTTCCCAATATTGATTATTTTCTGTTTTCCAGAACATATTGTTCTGTACAATGAATTCATTGAGATTATCTGAATTTAGAATAAAGATGTAATATTTAATACTTTATTTAGTAAAGTATTTCCCTAGAAATATGTCCCTGATGAATCATGTCAAATCTACAAGTTGTGATAAATATCTAGTTAAGCAAAAATTAGATGCAAATCTATATATATAAAAGCCAATTACCACTCACTCATCACCAAATCTCCAGAATCATAAAGCCTACAAACTTGAAATTTGGCACATATGTTCCTCTTGGCTTCTAGGTGTTCGCTAAGAAAGGATTTTTTGAAATGACCATCAGATCATTACTATTTTTTAATACAGTAATTAACACGCTCTGATGCTAAGGGTTCTACTCAGGGGTGGGCTTCAAAATTTTTAGCAAAGAGTTCTGTCTGGTTGCTGGGTGGGCATGGCCATGGTGGGTGTAGCCTAGTTGGCCACCTGTACCACAGCAGGAGGGGGGTTGCCCTCCTGGGCTTTAGTGGCTTTCCTCAAGCCTTTGGGAGGGTGAAAACAGCCTCCCAGTGCTCCGGAGTCTCTCTGGCAACTGGAAATGGGCCCATTTCTGGCCTTCCTGAACTTCCAGGAGGCCGTTTTCACCCCCCACAAGCCTCTGTGCATGCCCTTCATCCAAAATGGGCCACGTGGGGACTCCTGGGAGCAGCGGGGTGGGGTGTGTGGGGCCAAGCAGGTGTAGGATTTGGGGATCTGCAAACTGCACAGATTCTTAGCTAGGGGCTCTCCTAAACCCCTGCAAACCCTTAGCAGCCCACCCCTGACTCTACTCCCCTCCCAACCTGAAAAGAACTCTGTTCCAACTGCCAGTTGCCTCACATTCCATAACCTCAGTTCAAACAGGCAGATGTTCCACTCCTTCATTCAGGAGCAATCTGGGGAGCCTTACAGTACTAAACATCAGTATCTCACCAAAATGTCTATGCTTCCACCTAGTGGAACTGCTTCCAGATTCAAGGGGGTAAGCATGAATTGGCAAGCAAAGCCAAGCAAAAAATATCTATGAAACATTCTAAACATTCTAAGAGAAAGAAGAATGATGTAATAAATTGGAGTGAACGTCAGCTGAGCTTGCGAAATGGAATTGAAGAATATGTGTAAGGAAGTAAAGATATAGGTTTAATTATCAATGAAAAGATTAAGACATATTTTATAAAGTATGACTTGGTGTCAGTTATATTGTTATGGGTGCATATGAAAATAAGAATCCATAGATCAGCAATAATTATGCGTTATGCTCTAGTGAATGGTGAATGGTTTAGAGAAAAATTGTGCAACCTTCTGAAAGAATGAGATCTGAGTGAAATTACTCTCTAGGTGACAATAGTGAATGGTGGGAATGAAAGAGAAGATGAAAAAAATAATTGGACCCATTACGAGGTCCAAGAATGAATAACAGTGGTGAGTAGCCATTTAGAAAAAAGTTCTGTTTGTTTTGAATCCATGATTTAATCATAAAACTATTCATACATACAAATGGTAAAAGAATTAATATACATTGAAATACATAATTGATTTGATTGTTTAGAATCATACGTGGAAAAATTAGTGAAGTATACACAAGCTAAATAGAGGCTCACATATGTGTGAAGAATAATTTCTTGGTAGTGTCAAGAATGGCTCCTGGGAAAAACTGAACACAGACATAAAAAGAAAAGGGTGAATGAAACAAAAGCAGAATAATTGCAAGAAAAGAAAGTGTGGTTCTTGGATTAAAAAATAAATCTTCCAATGGAATAAATTAGGAAAAAGAAAAAGAATGTAGAAACTGTAGGATCAGAATGAAAAGTAAGTTGGTCCTCAATTTAGAACAGTTCATTTAGTGACCGTTCAAAGTTACAATGGCACTGAAAAAAGTGACTTATGACCATTTCCCACAGTTTCAACCTTTGCGGCATCTCCATGGTCGTGATTGCTTGGTAATTGACTCATATTTATGACAGTTGCAGTGTCCCCGGGTCATGTGATCACCTTTTGAGACCTTCTTATAAGCAAAGTCATTGGGCAAACCTTCACTTAATAACTGTGTTATTAACTTAACTGGAGTGACTCACTTAATAATGGCGGCAAAAGAGTCGTAAAATGGGGCAAATTCACTTAACAAATGTTTCACTTAGCAACAGAAATGTTAGGCTCAATTAGGGTCGGAAGTTAAGGACTACCTGTATTATGTTTGTCACTGCACAATGGGATATATTTTGTTTTGCAAGTATGACAAGCATGGCACAGAAAAACAAGACAGTGGGGGCTTTTATGCTTTTTTACTATATACAGTGAAGATAACCAGGGGTGGGATACTACTGGTTCAGCCTGGTTCTATAGAACCCGTAGCTGCGAAGAGCAGCTGACACCGAACTGGTTTGGTGTTTGGCCCATCCACCTGCGCAGGCTCTAGGCTGTCCTTTATTCCCTGCTTTTCCCTTCTCAGCTGCTTTGTGCAGCACAGCTGAGGTTGAAAAAGCAGGAAACAAGAGGATTTTCAAATGCCACATACTGAGTGCAGTGCTTATCAACTGTCCAGGCAGCACAGCTGATGATTTCTTGCAAACGCTGCACACACGATTGTTGCCAGTTCAGAGAACTGGCAAATCACTCCACTGGATGGCCCCACTCCTCCCCGCCCACTAACTCCTTACCTGGCATGCGAGCTATCCAACTTGCCTGGTTTGGTAAATTGCTATTTTTCCTTTTTTTCCCCCGACCATCAACTGTTCTGCTTTGCCAGGAGATTTAGATTAACTAGAAAGCAGGAAAGCCTTGGCTTTCTTGCTTTCTAGCTAATCTAAAAGCAGAGCCAAACCTTCCTTAGGACAGAAGCTTTTCAGTGCAGACTCAGGTAGCCGATTGCAGATAGATAGATCTCTACGTTAATCTGTAATTCTGTGAGCAACTCAATCTACCTGCCTGCTTTGCCTGCTTTGGGGTAAAAGTTGCTCTTTTTTATATTAAAAAATCAATATTTACATACATGGTGTGTTGTGAGTTAATTTTGTGAGTTTGCTTGCTAGCAGATTTTATAAGTTTGCTTGCAAGCAAATTTTATGTGACAGACTCAGATAGCCGGTTGCAGATAGATAGATCTCTAAGTGAATCTGTGATTCTGTGAGCAACTCAATCTGCCTGCCTGCTTTGCCTGCTTTTGGGTAAAAGTTGCTCTTTTTTTATAAAAACAAACATTTACAATATTTACATACAAACCATGCCCAGCCAGTCACATGACCACCACACCACACCCACAAATTAGGCCACACCCACAGAACTGGTTGTTAAGAAATTTGATCCCACCCTTGAATGTAACCCTAGTGTTCACCCAGGGTCAGATTTCCTCCTTCATCTCCCATGCAAAGACTATCCCCTTTCATTCCATCTCCAAAGGGCCATAGTGGCACAGTGGTTAGAATTCAATATTTCAGGCTAACTCTGTTGACTGCCGATTGCCACCAGTTTGGCAGTTTGAATCTCACCAGACTCAAGGTTGACTCAGCCTTCCATCCTTCCAAGGTCAGTAAAATGAGCAGCCAGATTGTAAACTGCTTAGAGAGGACTGTAAAGCACTGTGAAGGATATATAAATCTAAGTGCTATTGCTATCTCCGCCCTTTCTGGGCTTATCAAAGGAGACAAATTGGCTGGATTTACTGTAAAGGAAATCCTCACTTAACTAGGGTAATTGGGACCCAGAATTGACCTCTTCTCCATTGGAGCAAGAATTTCTTTCAGCATCTTCTTACTCAGAAACCAGAACTTCATCTATGGTCGATTACCTCTTCCTTCCTATCCTGGGTCTTAGGTGAAGACCTCAAACCTCACTGCACTTTTGCCATGCCACATCGAACTTTTATGTATCCTTATGCCCTTTTCCCTGCTCTGCAGCAGTACTCCAATCCTTTCTGTGCTCTCACCTATCCTCATCAGAAGCCTCATATACCTTCATGCCACCCCTCAGCAGCCAGGGTTTTTTTTTGGCCAATCAGCCTGATTGGGAGCTACCTGGGATTTGCAACTTCCTACCAGCTTCCCCATTGATTTGTGGGAAGCAACAAGGAGGAGGTCCTCACTTAACAATGGCAATGGAGACTGCCAGGATTGCCATTGGTGAATGATGTGGTCATGTGATACCACACTTTACGAACATATTGCATAGTGAAGGCAATCCCAATCCCTATTACCCATTGTTATACGAGGACTGTTATATGTATGTCATCTCTCCATTTTTTAATATATTTATAGATTAATATAGACATATACGTTACTGTGCTGTTGACTGAGAACCCAAATGATTTGAAGCAAATGTTAGATAAACTATAAATAAATAGAATGGATTTGAAATTAGTGTATCTAAGATCTTAACACCAATAAGACCAAGGAGCTTATAGTGGACTACAGAAGGAATAGATCAGATATCCAGCCCTTGGTTATCAATGGAGCAAGTGGCCAGTTTTAATTTTTTTGGTGTTATCATAAAAGAGGACCTGACCTGGGGTGCTTATATTGCAGCACTGGTCAAAAGGGCCCAGCAGAGATTATACTATCTGAGACTTCTCAGGAAACAACAACTGAATGAAAAATTACTGGTGACCTTGTACCGGTGCACTATAGAGAGTATTTTAACTTACTGCACCTGTGTATGGTTTGCCAATTGCACAGTGGCAGATAGGACAGTGCTTCAGAGGGTTAACATCATTGCCCAGAGGATCATTGGTTGCCCTCTCCCTACTTTGGGAGAACTTTATAACTCCCACTGCCTTAAGAAAGTTAAGAACATTTTTAAAGATCCATCTTGTTAGGTATTAGCATACTTACGCGTGATTGGAGGATTCCCCGGCGGTGGGAAATTCAACGAGCTGTCACTGGACACAAGCCGCAAGCAGCCATCTATAAAAGGTGCCACAGTTTCTTCCGCGAGCAGTTCTTTTTCCTGTATGCCTATAGAGAAATAAAAAGCTGTATCAGAACGTTGGTGTCCTGAGTACGTCCACGCAATCCAACACTGGCGATGAAGGTGGGATACTGAGACATGAAGACCAACAAGCATGTGGTGACCAAAGAAGTCCGGAACCAAACCAAAACGAAATGGCCGGGACTAACACACTGCCCGCACCATTCGATCCCACAACCGAAGACTGGGAATCATACGTCGATCATTTCCAAATGTTCCTCGAAGGGAACGACCACGTGCAATATCCAAACAAAGGAAGAGAGTAGTATTCCTGACACACTGCAGACCTGCCATTTTTAAAATGGCAAAAGCATTGTCGGCACCGACCGATGTAAAGACAATGGCATGGCCTGACTTAGAGCGACTCCTACGGGCTCACTACACTCTGTCTGTATCCTGCCTCATCAAACGACACGAATTCTACCGGCGAGACCAAAAAGGTGAGAGCATAGGCAATTTTGTCGCATACCTGAGGAACATCGCTGGGGCGTGTGAATTCCTGAACATGGAGGAGGCCATGAGAGACCGAGTAGTCCTGGGACTGAGAGATTTAATACTGCAAAGCAGGCTACTGACAAAGCCTAAGATAACACTAAAGGAAGCGATCAAAGAGGTGACCGCAGTGGAAGCAACCAAGAAATTGGCAGCCACCATGCGGAAAATGAATAAGATACCACAAGAATCGACAAAAGACACAACCACCACACACCACGAAGACATTGAGTCCAAGTTGGAAGACGAAGGAGGCAAAGAAGGGGTTAATCAACTCCACTCAGAAAGAGACGAGAGGCCGGAATGGAAAAAGAAAAGAGTTTCGCTGTGCCGGATTAGAAGGGAACTATCCATGATCAGAATGCCAGTTTCTAGATGCTATCTGCCTCTGTTGCGAGCGGCAGGGACACATTGCACGAGCGTGCAGAGCAACAAAGAATTATTCCCAGAGAAGAAAACGGAGCCCAAACACCTGGGACAGAGAATAGAACCAGAAGCAGATGGAACCAGACCACAAGGAATAGGTGAGGGAGAGAGACAACTGGTGGGAGAGATAAGACACACCAGACGGTGACCGTCGGACACTCAAATACCACAAACGCCTGAAAAGTACATGTCCAAGTCAAAATAGAGGGACAAACATGTCAGATGGAAGTGGATTCCAGCTCATACTTGTCAATGGTATCCTGGGACACTATAAAGAGACTAATCCCAAGCATAAGCAGGAACCATCTTGAAAAACAAACCCTAACATTGAAAGACTACCAAGGAAACCAAATTCCCATATTAGGAATTGGACAATTCAGAATAGCATTCAAAAACCATTCAAAAATCCTGCCATTAACTATAGTAGACCAGGACTGGCCCAGTTTGCTGGGGCTCGAATGGTTTGAACCATTGGGAATCAAAGTCACTGGAATAAACAGCATCGACGAGATTGCCTGGGAGGAGACCCTGATGACCAAATTCCAAGAGGTATTCGACAGAAAACTAGGCAAGTACTTGGGGTCCCCAATCTCCTTTAATCTAGACTCAACCATAACCCCTATAAGGTTAAAAGCAAGGCGGGTCCCCTGCGCACTCAAACCTAAAATAGATGAACAACTAGATAAACTTATCACCCAATGGGTTTTGGAACCAGTTGACCATGCAAAGTGGGAAAGCCCTATTGTCACACCAATAACACCGGATGGGTTTGTGTGAATCTGCAGGGACTACAAGGCAACCCTGAACCACTCACTACAACAAAGTGCACACCCCATCCCCGTAGTACACCACCTACTGCACTCCCTGGCGGGCAGACAGTCGTCACTAAACTAGATCTTGCACAAGCCTACCAACAACTACCAGTAGACCCCGAGACAGCAGAAGCCCAGACGATCATGACACACAGAGGGGCATTCAAATGCAATAGATTACAGTTCGGGGTCAGCGTTGCCCCAGGGGTATTCCAGAGTTTGATGGAATGATTACTACAAGGGATTAAAGGGGTGGTGCCATACTTTGGCGATGTCCTTGTATCAGCCAAGGACAAAAGACAATTGCCTGAGGAAAATCCTGCATAAATTCAAGGAAGTGGGACTCAAGGTAAAAAAAAAAGAGAAGTGCCAATTAGCAGCCAGCAGAGTCAAATTCCTAGGATACCTGATAGACAGCGAAGGGATCCACCCCACTGAGACCAAAGTCAAAGCAATCAAGGAAGCCCCCAGACCCATGAATGAAACTGACCTACAAGCATTCCTAGGACTTATTAACTTTTATAATATGTTCTTACCGCAGAAAGTGATGATTGCAGAACCACTACACAGATTGCTTGACAAAAAAGCAACCTGGTCCTGGGGCAACGGGAGGAAATGGCATTCCGGGAAATAAAAAACCTGATTACATCCGACTATGTATTAATACAATACAGTGAAATGCTTCCAATAATCCTAACCTGTGATGCATCACCTTTTGGCATAGGCGCTATCCTCAGCCACGAGTTACCCAATGGAAAAGAAGCCCCTATAGCATTCTACTCAAAGACTCTATCAAAACCAGAACAGAACTACAGCCAACTAGACAAGGAGGCACTAGCCGCTGTCACAGCAATCAGAAATTCCATGAATACATTTACGGAAGAACTTTCACTTTAGTAACAGACCACAAGCCTCTCCTGGGCATCATCACAGGGAACAAAGCCACACCAAACATACTATCCTCCCGAATAACAAGGTGGTCCGAATTCCTAGCCGCATACAACTACAAACTAATTTACTGACCCGGAAAGGACATAAACCTCGCAGATGCACTAAGCCGCTACCTCCTACCAGACATAGAAGACCCAGCACCCACCACGTACACCCTTTTAATAGAGATATTAGAAAATCTACCAGCAACAGCAGCAGACATTGCGAGGGAAACAATGCAAGACAGACTCCTGGCATGAATATTAAACTGGGTAAGGAAAGGTTGGCCAGAGACTGAAACTAATGAAGCCGCCAAACCTTTCAAAAACAAATGGAACTTTCGATTATTAAGGGATGAATACTATGAGGGGACCAGGTAGTTATACCTGAAATATTAAGAGAAAGTGTACTAGAAATGCTACATGCAGGGCATCCGGGGATTGTAAAAATGAAATCCTTGGCTAGGAGTTATGTGTGGTGGCCAGGGATGGATAAAGAAATAGGAGACTGGGTGGCAACTTGCAAAAGCTGCCAAGAATCTAGGCCAACACCTCCCACAGCACTTAAACATGAATGGAAAACCAAGGAGACCTTGGTTGAGACTACACATTGATTTTGCAGGCCCAACTAAAGGACATACATTCCTGATAGTTGTGGATGCTTACTCCAAATGGTTAGAAGTAAGCATCATGAAATCCGCCACCACAGAAGCAGTTATTAGTCAGCTCAGGAGGCTTTTTGCAACACATGGGTTGCCAGAATTAATTGTATCCGACAATGGGGCCCAATTCACGGCAACACAATTCGAGGGATTTTTAACTAAAAATGGGATAAGGCACGCACTAACAGCTCTGGGACACCTGTTGATGGATGGACGGGCAGAATGGATGGTAAGAAATACAAAGGAGAAATTACAACAATTAGGGCCAGGGGACACACAAGAAAAGATAGACAAAATATTAAGTATATAACATATAACTCCCAGTGCAAAAATGAACAAGAGCCCAGCCGAACTACTAATGGGGAGAAAACTAAGGTCACAACTGGACAGGTTACACCCACATACAATTCAGAAAGACCAGTAGACTCCTCTAGCAGAACCAGAACATTCCAAATAGGGGACTTAGTATATGCAAAAAACCTCACAGGGGACCCTTTGTGGATACCTGCAAAAATAACCCAGATAACTGGGCCCCGGTCATACAGGGTGGAAACCACTGACGGTATAAACTGGAAAAGACACATAGACCAGCTCAGATCCAGGGCTATGAGAGATAACAAAAAGGAAGAAGAGGGGGGAGACCCCGCACACAGACATAGCATAGCCAAGGAAGCAGGGGGAGACCCCGCACACACCCAAAACAGAACCAGAATTGAAGGGGGAGACCCTTCAAACTAACAAAAGATAAATGGAAGAATAGGGGAAGAACCTTCAAACAGAGAAAACACAATCTGGGAAGAGGGGGAAGACCCCTCACAAGAATATAACAAAAGCAAAGGGGGAGGGGGGACCCTCCATCCACAGGAACACAAACAGAACAAACCCTGACAATTGAAAACACACAAAAATCACTAAGAAGTGTAGCCCCAGTCGGAAAGTGCAGACACGTACCTGAAACCAAAGAACAAGGCAGCAGAAGCAGGCCGGAACAAATCCGGGAAGCGGGCCCTGGTGGGAGCGGCATGGCCAACTCGACCTTCCAGGAGGTTCCAAGGGAAAGGACAAGAGCAGCGATAGATCCACCTGAACAGCTTGAAGTGAACCCGCGACTGAGCTGTGCAGGTCCAGTCGCACCCATAAAAGCCCCGCCGACTTACGTGATTACATACAGTAGGCAAGACCAGATTGGGTGGTCCAGATCAAGTGGAGAGGGGTGTTAGGTATTAGCATACTTATGCGTGATTGGAGGATTCCCCGGCGGCAGGAAATTCAACAAGCCATCACTGGACACAAGCTGCGAGCAGCCGGCTATAAAGGCTGCCGCGGTTTCTTCCATGAGCAGTTCTTTTTCCTGTATGCCTATGGAGAAATAAAAAGCTGTATCAGAACGTTGATGTCCTGAGTATGTCCACGCGATCCAACACATCTCATCCTGGGCACCCTTTTTTTTAAACTGTTACCATCTGGCAGATGGTACAGGACAATAAAAACAAGGACAAATAGGCTAAAAAAGAGCTTCTATTCCAGAGCAGTAACTATATTGAATTCTACTGTATAGTGCAGTATCAGCGGTTTTCAATTCAATTGTATAGAATGTGAAGGGTGTGTGTTTGTGTTTTATTTTTATAGTTTTCTTATGGTATGATGTGCACTGAAGATGGTATTTAATTTTGTTGTACGAGGTGCAATGACAATAAAGTAAATTAAACTAAGTATGTATCTCTGACAGGAGCAGTAGAATGAATGAGTGCGAGGTATACATAAATAGTGAAAAGTTTAAGTGGATGAATTTCTGGTATTGGTAGAATGTTTACTAAAGAGGTAAAAATATGAAAAGGTAGTTAGTGACTACTTCAAAAAATGAATGTTTGCAAAAGAAGTTACAGTTTCTGCATCACTTCTCAATGTCTTATAAGAAAATGGGAATTGAGTATCGTGAGAAACAAAAGTTAAGTAGAGTGAGAGTGAGGTACTTATAAAGTATGTGTGATAAAAAAGAAGAGAAAGGGTCAATAATAAATGAGCATTGAATGAACATATCATAGATTGAATACAAAAATGAATGACCAGCATGAAAGAATTATGTGACGGGTAAAGAACTAAGAATCAAATAGAAGACCTAAGGATGAAATAGAAAAATATATGACAGAAAAGTGAATAGGTTACAAGACTGTGAAAGTGAAGTTGGATGGAGTTGACATTTACTAGTTTGCTTATTTTATTAAATTTAGGTGTTGTCTGACTCTAAACAACTTTGAATGTCTTACAATAACTTCAGAAAGCTAAGAAGGAAAAAGCATTGTGGTGAGTAGAGAATTTTGAAGTATGTTTCCCAATTGTTTTCTTTTTCTTATCTTGAAGGTTTAATTTCTTTGGCTTAATGATCTAGCCTTCCAGGCCACATTTATAATTATGGACTACTTTAAAATATGTACTGTATACACAACTGAGTTACTGTACATTGTAATATGTTTTGGCCAAGATTGGAGCACTAAAGATGCATTAGACCAGCTATGTACTGTATGTACATGCACATGTGTATATATTTTTAGACTGCATATAGTCCTTGATATAGGAACCAGAAAAATCATATCAATTCTTCTATATTTATATCAAAGTTAGTCCTAAAACATTGACTGACATTTTGCAATTGATTGGCAGCTATTCATAATGCTCTTTTACGTGTAATTAAAACAAGTCTCCATGATTGGCATCTTAATATAACCATTATGTAAAGGCACATTGGTTAAGGAAAAGAGAATAAAAGCTCAGTGAACTTTCAATATGTAGTAGTATAAAAACAAGATTTTAACAGGATCCTATCATGGCAGATACATAGCAAATATAACTATTATTGCCATACTTTCAATTTGATATATATTTAACTTCATGGGAGTGCTGAACTTATGTTAGAAATTACTGAACTGGCATCTATTCTGGTCAGAAAACTCATAGTCAAAATTAGATAGAAAATATTACAAGAAAAATAATGTTTTTGATATATATTGAATTAACAGGTAGATAAAGTTGGTAGATAAAAGTAGATAAAGAATCAACAGGCGACAAAGAACATTTTACATCTCAATTGAATTAGATATTTGATGCCTGTTTTGTATAAGACAGGATCAATAACTGGGAAATATTTTTATATGAGGATATCATCATCATCACCATTTTAGCCATTGTCTATCCACGGTAGGATGAAGGCCTCTTCGCATTGTTTCCAACCAATAAGGTCCTGAGCTTCCTTATGCCAGTTGCACCCTCAATACTTGCTGAGGTCATCGATCCATCTTGTTTTAGGTCTCTTTCATGGACGCTTTTTATCAAGTGGGATCCATTCCATGACTGCTTTGGTCCAACTGCTATCAGTTCTTCTTTTTATGTGACCAGCTCATTTCCATTTCAATTATTTTACTCTCTTGATTATACCATATACTTTCGTTTGTTCTCTAATCCATGTGCAGGTCTTTCTATCTTATCTTGTAGTTTTCATATTGATTGTGAGGTTAGTATCTGTGTTTCACCGGCATATGTTAGAGCAGGAAGCACACACTGATCGAAAACTTTTTTCTTCAGGCATGGTGGGAGGTTGTTCTTTAAAATTATCATTAGCTTGCCGAGTGCCTGCCAACCACATTTAACACTCCATTCAATTTCTTTTATTGTGCCACCTTCCACTGATATCCAATGGCCAAGGTATATACAGTGGTCTACTACATCTAGTTCTTCTCCAGATATAATCTTTTTCTTTCTTTAGTGAATTTATTAAACATATGGTGATCTTGAATTAGTGTTTGGATATTCTGGGGAAGATGAATTATACACTCCACTAAGGCAGTTGATAGTTTGAAGTACTCCTGTCCACCGTGGCAGCCATTTTGTGAGAGTATAGGTAGTCCTCAACTTATGGCCACAATTGAGCCCAAAATTTCTGTTGCTAAAGAAACAGTTAAGTTAGTTTTGTTTCATTTTATGGCCTTCCTTGCCACAGTTGTTAAGTGAATCACAGCAGTTGTTAGTAACATGGCTGTTAAGTGAATCTAGCTTCCCAATTGATTTCCCTTGTTGGAGAGTCGCACAAATTTATCATATAACCCTGGAATACTGCATCCATCATAAATATGTTGCCAAGCATCCACATTTTGATCACTTTACTATGGGGATACTGCAACAGTTATAAATGTGAACAACAGTCATAAATCACTTTTTCCAGTGCTTCTATAACTTCAGTCACTAAACGAATGGTTGTAAATCAAGGATTAACTGTACCAATAATTTAATTTTAAGATTCCAAGTGCACCCATTAATAAAATAAAGTTGGAAACGCCTGAAATAATTATTTCAAATGACATCACAGATGCCTAACTGGAAACAGTCCAATCTATCCTGATACTATTTTTATTTATAGATTTTGCTGTATTTGAGGTGATGACAGCACATCAAAAACTGGTTAAACCTCTCTGATTACAGAAGACAGGGAAAACAAGGATGAAGAATATGTATCCTAAAAAAAGTATACCTATAATATGTGAAATGTCTTTTTACTTATGTAATTTTAATATGTCTTTCTTGTTCATTCTTCAGTAGAAGGGGGAATGAAGTATGTTGTCTATGTCAATCTCTATTGTACAGAAACAGCATTTCCTCAGAAATCAAAGTCTTCTTAGAGTGCTTTAAAAGTGTGATATTTGGACATACACACTCTACTGCTAGTATGATACTATTCTATGCCGTGATATGAATGTCAGGAGTAATGACAGAAACATCATCAAGATATTCTCCCCTCCTATGTCTATGTCATATTTGCTTGGTTGTTTAAAGCATTTATATTTAATTTTTGCTTTTTGGTATCTTGATAGTGCAAGAGCCAGTTTGATATAGTGGTTAGGCTAAGACCAGGAGACTGTATGTTCTAATCCTGCCTTAGGCATGAAACCAACTGAATGGGCCAGTTACGTTCTCTCAGTACTAGGAAGGAGGCAATGACAAACCACTTCTGAAAAAGAAAACTGCAGGAACTTGTTCAGGCAATTTCTGAGAATCGTACATGACTGAATAGAAGAAGAAAAAATCTCCCAATGGTGTACTCTGTGATACTTTGAAAGTAATTTTGGAGTTCTGTGATCCACAGCATCAGACATATTCATGAACTGAATGTACTGTACTTACAAGCCATCCTGGAGTTATATGACCACTCATTCACTAACCATTTGAAGTTACGATGGTGCTGCATGAGTGGTACTTATAATGAATCCTTAAAGTTCTGGTTGTCCCAGCACCCCAAGCCATGTGATTACAATTCAAGAACTTGGAAACTGACTTACACTTATAATGGTTGGTTGCAGTATTCCATGGTCATGTGATTGCCATTTGAAAACTTTCCTACCATCTTCCAAGAAACAAAGACAATAGGGAAGCCATCAGGGAAGGTCACAAGTTGCACCTGTAAATCATTCCCAGTTTCCTGCACATTGTCCTGCATTCCAGAGCACTTACAGTACTCAGCTACTCTCACACAAGGGTGTGGTAGCCACTGTCCTCCTTCCAGAACACCTATTCAACACCTGGATGCAGCAACTATTTACCTACCTGCCAGTCTGTTTGAGATCTGCCTGGGACATGTGACTTCTTCCTGTCTTCCCCTTTGACTTTGCTTGTGAGAAGCCGTCAGGAAATTGCAAGGAAGTCCCTGCTTAACAACAGCAACAGGAATTGCCAGGATTGCCATTATTAAATGATGCAGTCATATGTTGCAACCACATTGCTTAGTGGTTGAAAATCTGGTTCCAACCATTGTTAAGTGATGACAAGTTGTATTTCTTGGAACCAAAATAATTCAAGTGTTTTATGCTGCAGCAGCCTGGAGGTTGTGAGAAGTTCTTTCCCCTGTTTAGAAGAATTCCTGTTTCATCATTAAGCTTTAAGTATTATAAAAGAAAAGTAGTATAAGAAAATAATTACTGTAAATATTATCTCCCACATAGGCAGTCCTGGGATATTTTGACAAAGAACCGAATACACATTGTGTGAAATAAAGATAGACTGGAGTATGTGCAAAAGTACATTTATTTCCCTTTAGTATAAACTGGGGTAGGAGAAGGGCAATGCTTTTTACTTCTTGTTTTGAGTTTCAAGATGAGAGTGAATCTTCTTCAAACCACTTTTGAAGCACCAGGGAGTGGAAAAAAGCAGTATGGAAATGCCCTAATATTCTTGGTGCTACTAAAGCAGAAGCACTTTGGTAGTCTTCTAATGTTGCCAAAAAGCAGCCCCAGCCCTTTTGGAAAATTGTATGAATCTAATATGGGAAGGGGAGGTTGTGAGTACTCAAAAAGATTGCCAGAGATCTTGACCATTCACAAAATGGCAAAAATGTCTTCCATAATAAATGTACTAACTTTTACTGTAACAGACTTTGGCTGCACTCAGGTGACCTATCAACAGCATAAAACATATTGAACATTTTAACTCTTTCTTCCCATCCAGTGGTTGTCCAAATTTTTGCAGCCCTGATTCAGTTATCTTAGGATGTATCCACTTAAAATCACAAAATTATGAGAAACAAAATCGGTGTTGCTCTTTGCCATTTTTTCTAATACTTCAAAAATGTTCCGTATTAGATCAACTTATCTTCATCTTTCTTTCTGTACAGATGGACACATTTACAAAATACAATTTACAAATTAACATAGTTATTTTCTTTGGCAGTATGCCAGCCCAAATGGAATCAAAAGCATACCTGGAAAAGTAACTGCCAAACATAGTGATATTTCCTTTTTCCTCATATTTGGCCACTTTTGTATGCTTCATCAGATTCTTTGCAACTATTGTTTATGATTCAAAGGTGCAATAAGGAAAAGTGATTTATGACCTGTCCTTGCACTTGTCACCACCACACCACCCTCAACATCATGTGATTGCAATTTGGAACTTGGCAACCAGCTCACATTTATGAACTTTTATAGTGTCCTACAGACAAACGATTGCCATCTGTGATCTGCCCAGCTAGTTCCAGCAAAACAAGCCAATTGGGAAGGCTGGAATCACTTAACAACCATATGATTTGCTTTATAACCACCCTAAAATGGTAATCAAATCTGATCATTCACATGATTTGACTTACAATTCTGATCCCAATTGTGGTTATAGGTTGAGGAATACCTGTATAGTATATCTCTGGATTAAGGTTTATCATTTAAACAAACAATAACACAATGCCAATTATATTCATATGACTATGTTACATTTATCACAGGCCTTTTTTTTCTGCCCATAAGCGAATGGTCTCAAAATGAAGTTCATATCTATCAGATGCAAATCTATCTTTCCTAGGCTTAAATTTTTAGTGAAAGGTTTTCTTTTCTTCTCTGGTCTAAAGAAATATAGGGGGGGAAGCCAATCTTTTATTAACAAAATCAAGTCTGGAATAGCAGGCAACTAAAATGATTCTGTTGCCTTCCACATGAATATTGAAGCAGAGATGGTAACTCAGAGATTCTGTCAAGAAAGCCTTTAGCAGCACAGCCATCAGAACCAACTAAAAGAAAGGTTTGGAATGCTATCAACTTTGGGTGTTCCTCCATATACATTTTGCGCAAAATCATGCTTGTTTCTTTTTTAGCTTTATTTGTGATCTAAGATATCAGAGTTTAGTATTTAGTGCATTGTGTGACTCCAGTCCATTTGGCTTATGCAATAAACCATAGTTAAGTAAACTGTGCTTCAAACAATCTAATCAGTGGCACATGTCCTGTAATGAGACAATACTTGGCTAAAATTTCCAGGCAAAAATGAAAACTAAAAGACCTTTTTGAAGCTTGTCCACTGAAGTGATATGCTACTTGCCTCAAATATTGCCTTGGTGGTGCAGGCTATTAAATGCCTAGCACGTAGTTCCAGCTGCCTGCAATTACTGTAGGCTCGAATCCCACCAGGCTCAAGGTTGACTCAGCCTTCCATCCTCTCTGGGTAGGTAAAGTGAGGACCCAAGATTGTTGGGGGCAACAAGCTGACTTTGTAAAAATGCCGCTTAGTAATAAGCAGGCATATACAATGGAATGAAGGCTATTGCTGAGCACATTGGGTTGTGCTCCAAACATTGTAAGATGCCCTGAGTCTCCGGAGAAGGGCGGCATATAAATATGAATTAAAAAAAAACATTAATGCCATTTTTCTGCACACAAAAAGTATTTCTTTAAGGCAAGAGATACCAGCTATATTTTGTTGGGTATAACTGAAATAGAAATGCAGCTAAGGTATCTAATTTGTACCGAGAAATAAGATCATTAAACAATAAGAGTTAGCACAACATAGAATTATTTTTCTTAAAAAAGAAGATTCCAGACTAAAGGGCTTTCTTATTTCTACAGAAAAAGCCATTTTCCAAAACAATATTTCACAACCAATATTTCTTTTCCTTGCGTTTTCCAGTATTCTGGAGATTCCCAACCAATTAGTAGCTGTGACTGTTCCTGTTCTCCAACCTCTTCCCTTTTCTGTCTTCAGCAGAGAGAGGTGGGGGAATATGCGTCTGCATAGGATGTGATCCTAAGCCATGCTTCATTCGAGGAGCTGTCCATTCTGTTTGACAGGAGAGACTTTCTTCCTCATGAGGGTGTGGGTTTATTGTCCAGCATGAGGTGCTGACAGGCAGGTGACATTCACAACAATAATCATAACACTAAGTGAATTCAAATCGGATATGTTGTAAATATGTTGTTTATCTTTTTTTAAACAAAGCACATGGAGTTTAAGTGATTGTTCATTCCAAAATGTGGGCAATCTTTTTTAAATGTAGTCTAACATGTTCATTTTTCAACTTTATCCCATGGATTTTCTCAATTGTCAGCAAGATATATGGGCACTTTATGGGTATTTTCTTCTTACCCATCATTCCCCTTCCATTTACCCCATTGACCGATTTTGAAGCAAGCTGTAACCTCCTTTGCATAGGGAGCCATTTGGCTTTTTTCACATGATTTTATATGTCTGAGGTAGTGTATAATGATCAAGTGTAATTTTATGGGTTTCATCCCAATTGTGCTTGCCTCTGCTTCCCTTGTTTCTTATGGTTTTGAAAGTGACGTACAGTATACTGTACCCTATTGTACTGTAAGTAAACCAGACGCTTCCATTGCCACTTTTAAAAAAATGTACACAGAAAAATGCTAGCATTAGGACCTACGCGGAGTCTTTGAATCAAGAGGTCTCTTGATTCATTCAATCTCTCTTAGACATTCACACACATACACACAAACTGCAACAAGAGGAGGAAAGTCGGCCAAAAGGGCTTTAAACATTTCAAAGTTTCCATTTGCAGAAGCAATGGGGAAACGTGGCAGGCCAAGGAAAGAACTCAGATGTGAAGGTGATGCTGGGGAAGCTGTTCTAGGGCAGCAGCAACTGCCAGTGATAGATAATACGTCCAGGTGCCCGTTCAGTGACATTTTCAACACCAGCAGTGAGGACTCCATGGAGAAGATCAACACTTTCCTACAGAATGTGCAGATTTTGCTGGAAGCAGCCAGCTACCTGGAGCAAATCGAGAAAGAAAACAAAAGTAAGTGGAGTTTTGATTTTCATTGGCTCCTTCTGCTGCTTCTTTACATGCAAACATGCATTAAATGCTAGGCATGTACAACAACAGAAAATAAAGAAAATGTTTATGAAGATGCAACAAGACAGACTATAGAGCTTGAACCTGCCAGTTGAGACTGTTTCAATCTTTTAACCCTGTCCTAGGTCCAGTGGAATTTATATGCGTGCCAAGGGATTTCATTAGAAAATATTCTTAGTTTGTTTTTGTTCGGTTTTCTTAAAAACAAAACAAAAACATCACCATCACCACCACGTTAGTTTTAAAGTGATCCAAAACAACGCTGTCATGATAGAAGTACATTTTGATTTATGGATATGTGTGTTTGTGTGTTTGTGGAGTGTCATGTCCCCATAAAAGGCTCTTAATGTGTCAAAGCGGGGGTGGGGGGTGTCGAAAACTGACCAAACTAGGAGATGGGGGAGGGGAGACCACGCAAAGCAAACTTTATGATCCTCTGGGTAGACAAACAGAAAACACTTTCAGGTTTTTTTGAAGGAATGGCAGGAAAAAAAGGCTTGTTTATCATTTTCAACTCTCGCTTCCTTCTCCTCCCCCCTCCCCCCTGCAAACCCAAGAGATCGTGATTTTCTCTCCTCCTTAAAGAAAACCTCGCCGAGTAATATGTGAAAAGAACAAAAGGGGAAATAAAAATACACACACACACGCATATTCCTCCCCCCTTGTGGAAAAGGATTTCCCCAACACCCCTCCCCCTCCTTGCTAATGTTGCCGTCAGCGAAAAAGAATAATCCATACAGAAACGCTCGTTTGCAGCGTCTTTTGAGCAGCCTCCTGGATAGAACAATAACAAGCCAGGAACAATTTTTTAATCAGCAGGGCTTGCGTTTCATATCTAGTTTAACAACAGCGAAGGTCAGGAGGAAGAAAAATAAAGAAAGCGTTGCATCGCGTCAACCGCTGCAGTGGGAGGGGGGGGAGAAAGGGGAGAATCTAACTCTCCTCTGGCTTTGAGTTTATTTGTATGTGTCAACCTCTCCCCCACCCCGCGCGATGCTTTGCCTTACAAATCCGCCGTACAAATATGGGTCTCCCCCACCTCCGCTCCCCTCCTGTCACCCCCACTCCGGGGTGTAAATTTCCATTGCAGTTCAAGTAGCTTAGCCTTTTGTTGACCGCCCTCTTTCTTTCTTTCTTTCTCCCCTTGCTCTTCCCCATCTTTTTCATGAGTAAGTGGAGATGTGGGCATTGTTTCCGGGAGGACGGGGTAGTCGTTGCGAAGACTTCACAAAGCCTTTCTCTCCCCCCCCCCTTCCAGTTTTGCAATGGCTAACACGCTCGCCTGTCATCAATGGGAGGTTTTTTTTTTAAACAGCGCCCTTTGGGCTTTCTGGTCAATCCGGTTCTTGGCGCGGCACCCTGACTTTTTTTTAGGATTGAGGTGCAAGGGCCTTTTGGTTTCCGCGCAACGCGATCGCTCAAGGAAGAGGCCGGCTGCCAAGTTAATGGACGTATCCGTCTCCCCCCCGCCGTCTCGGGAAGTCACGTAGGCAAAGAATGAACTAGCCAGGTAGCCAAGCGAAAGGAGGCGGGGAGATGGCGTCGAGTAGTCCTCTAAGCAACTCGGCCAAAAGTGAGACTATAATCAGTTTATATACCGGCCATCTCGTTTCCTCAGAACCGGAGATGGTGCGAATAGAACTAGGTCAAGCTTTGCCTCCGTTGTTTTCTCCACTCCCCGAAGCCAGACGTGCACAAAAGCATCCCTCCCCCCTCCCCCGCCACTAAAGAGAGCTCAGTGGGGTCTTTAGGCGTTTTCTCTTTTTTTCTGACTTCGCCAAAAGCTGCCCCGTTTTTGCTGCTGCAGAAAACAAAGAGACAGAGAAAGAGGAAAAACAAACGTGCGCGCGGCGTTCGCAATTTCCCCCCAGTTCAAGCCAAGTCAAAAGCCACAAAAACTACGGCACAGCCCCTTGCCTACTTTAGGTAGGAAACTCGGCCGCCTAATTGTTTGAACGCGGGGCAGAGGGTAGGTGAACTCGGTCGTAACCGTTTCCAAGAACATGTTTTTTTGTTACTTCAGGTGTTAAAATGGTTTTTTAAAATCGGAATAGTATAAGAAACGGGTCTCCTCCGCAGCAGGCTAATTTATCTGCATTCACCCCGTGTCCCCTCCAGAAATATTTCTACCCTTTAGAAATCCGAGATCCTGATGAACAATGTCATCTCGGATCTGTAAGGTTTTGGATAGTCTCCAAGTCGTTTGAATAAAACGGGAGTAAGGAGGTAGCCTCATCTTGGTGTCAGCAATAACATCTCGGTGGAAAACACAACTCTGTCGGGCTGCCAACGTGTGTGTTTCCGTGGCTCCCCCCTCCCCATCGAGGAACAAGACTCGCGGAGACTTTGCACGTTTTAGAAATCGGCAGGCGGATTGCTATTGCTCCACATTCTGCGCGTTTGGGAGTTGCAGCGATTTAGGCTTCAGGACAACCCACGCGTTTGAATTTTCCGTAAAACTTTTTTTCTTCCCCCGTGGGAGCAGCCAGGGCAAGTCTTTTTAAAAAAAACGTAAACAAGGCATGCACATTTAACAGCCTCTTGAAATCCCAACCCCCACATCCTTCTTAAAGTTTCACCCAGGCAAAAACAAACGGCGCTGCCTCGGCTGCACTCTGATCCGCCTGGCTAGCTTACAGTATAATCAGTCTCGGCTCCTCCTCCTTCTTAGAACCACATGGTTTCCACATGGAGACAAACTCCTCTCTTTCCATTGGCTGTACTCTAACTCGGGGGGCGTGGTTATTTCAAGCCATTCCGCCAATGAGCCGCTCTCTTATCCCTATGATGTCACGCGTTGCTGAGCCTGAAGATCAATGGGAGGAGTCTGGAATGGAGCGGACTGTCCTTGTTGGGAGTTGTGGTCAGATGATGTCATAGTTTCAGGCTTAAAGCGACAATGCTTTGCTTTGCGCTCACAGCGTTTCCAAGTTGAAGATTCACAATAACAATAAGGGCCTGAACGGGTGCCACGAATTCCGATCCTTGCTTGCTTAGGCAGCGATACGGGCAGTGGCAGATTCGTACGAGATTGCAAAACAAGGGATTAAGCGTCTTTCACTTAGCCTTTACCGGCGAAGTTATTTCTAAAATATTTGCCCCGATATGTATCTGCATAGATACAGGGAGAGACATTTATGCTTTGTTAAGGCATATAAGTTATTTATGTTTGAAAGGCGTGGGGTGTTATTTTTTTCCCCTTCTGTATTTACTTTTCCTTAAGCAGGATTTATATCATTCGAGTTAAACTGTCAGAAACGAATATGGCCCTCTAAAAGTTTCCAGGATGCTTGCAGTCTTACAGCACACTTAGCTTTTAATTTATTTAGTGCAATGTCAAAGGCTTATGAGTCCAGGCCATTATTGTAACTGCTGGTATGGAAAGGACAGGCTAACTTGCAGTTGCCTCTTGATTACCAGTTGCACATTTAGTATCGTTTTTTCCCTATACCCAACGAAACCATGGTTGACCTGGAATTTAAGGGAAACCTGCAACTCTTTTATGTTGCTTATTGTTTGCTTTAGTGTAAATTGGATTACCTGGCATGCAACTGTTTGTTGGGTATTTACATTTCTGTGAACAGCAAAACTTTTCATTGTACTAGAAAGTTGAGCAAAATTCTGTGCAAAAAGGCAAGAGGAAAAAATAGCAATATCAGTAACTATTATTCTGCTACTTGCTTTCAAGCACCTAAAGCTTATAAACGCAAAACATAATAATTATAGGCATAATCACAGCTTCATAAATCCATTTGACAATTGGTTTAATAATATTAAAAATTTGTGCTGATTGAAGTTGTATTTCACATTGTAGGCCATCACTTTTTTATTATAAGTGTGTTTTAAATAAAGCAATTTTATTTGCAACATAGTTCTATTTAGTATAACTTCAGTTTGTGTAAGAGTTTCTCTGTATATCCAAAGGGACAGGTAAAAGAGAGCTTTCTATATTCAGGAAAGAAAAAAAGTTGTAGTAGCTATACTAGAAATCAGGAAAAAATATCTCTGGATTCATTATGGAACAATTTACTTATGCAAAAAATGTTTTGTTACCTAGGATCTATGCAAGAATAATTATTTTCTCCAGACTTCGCTAATCAATATGCCCAAAGCTATCTATAAAAGCTTTTAGTTATTCATTTGGGAGGTTATAAAGAGAATCACCATGATTTTAACAATGATTTTTAAATATGTGACACAGGCAACTGCAACTGTGTACGTGATGCACCAGGGCTACATTTCAAATTTTGAGATATCCACGGTTGATTAAGAGAGGTGATTTTTAGGAGTTGAATTTCCAGTTGCTCTGGAGGGCAGATTGGTAAAGACTGATTGAAAATAATGCAACAAATGACTTCACAAACTTTATAATATTATACTACAGACCTAAAATTGCCCAGTTTTATTATTAACATTAATACTGCATTTGGCTTTCCATACCATTGACAATACTGCATTTTTTCTGATGTATACTGATAAATTCATTAACAAGAAAGTATTTTATATATTAAAGTGTGCAGGTCTGTAATGAAACAGCATAATGCATTACTGTTAAATTTTGTACTCCACTCCTGCAATTACAGTGAGTTGTAAAATATCAAAGCTTTAAAACATGCGGATTTATAAGTGCTACTCGGCTCTTCGATTAAAATATATAAATGAAAAGTATTTAAGTTCTGCTTAAATATTGATTTTTCAAACTGGCATGATAAGGTAGCACCTACAAGTTTTGTAATAAATGTTAAACTCTGGTAATTTTTTAAAGATCATTGTCAAAATCTCACTTTTTAGCTGGAGGCATCTGTAGCTGTGAAATCGAATAACTTTTCTTTAAAAGTTGTTCTTTTAGAAGTCTGAGTAAAAAGAACTAAAAAAACCACAGGGTAATAATTAGGTGACAATAGCAAATGAATGCCCCACAAAAACAGAAGGAATGAAACAGTAAATTCACATTAAATTTCTGCTATTAATCATCCCTTTAACAAATGCATTAAATGAGAAAAATTGCTATATAAAAACTTCGTTATCAATATGGTTGTGTGATGCTTTTGAACTTAAGACAAAGTGTTCAGAGTGTGTAGGTATGCACAAAGCAATGTGTTTTCAGTTCTTTCAAATCCTTCCCCAGGATTGTGCTGCAGCTGTCTGACTGAAGCTGCAGTGGTAGGAGGTAGCCTCAAAATCCTGGGAGGAAATATACTGATTTTTCTGTGGGGTTCTGTGTGAGAATTCCTGCACGCTGTGAAACTTTTTTTGTCTTAGAACATGAAATGTTGCATAGCCATATTCACTTAATGAAGAAATCTGCAACGTGAATATAAAGTTTTAGCATCCTTCTCTTTGAAAGCATGAGCGGGAAAATGGCCCTGAGGAAAGAACCGCAAAGGATTGCTCATGAAAAGTGCTCAGCTACTGGCAGGGATGTCCACAAGGGTCAACATGGCAGCCATTACCAAATAATCCAAGCTCCCGCCCCCTTCTTTACATGGATCCAGTGAATACATAAAAAAAGTTCAGTCCATATTGCCACCATTTTGATGCTCTTTACTTTCCCTCCTGATTTCTTGGAAATTGTTATAAAATCTATTATGAGCTTCATGACTTTTATTTTTATGAAAATGCATCACGTGGACTCAACTTTTTGCAGAACACTGGGCTGTTTTAATGTTACTCATTTTGCAGCCATCAAATTCTTTGTAGGCCACTAGCAATTTTTATACAGCTTAGAGGTTTGTACAAAGAATGACATTGTTTATCTTCAAGTAGAAGCATTTCACTAATAAAGAGATTGTCTAGAACAGGGGTGGGCAAACTTTTTGACTTGAGGGCCACAATGGGTTCTTAAACTGGACTGGAGGGCCAGAACAAAAGCATGGATGGAGTGTTTGTGTGAACTAATATAAATTCAAAGTTAGATTACTTCACGTAGCCTTCTGGGAGAGCAAGAGAACCCTCCGCTCTTTCGGCTCCGCGGGCCGGATAGAACAGCCGAATGGGCCGGATCCGGCCCCCGGGCCGTAGTTTGCCCACGGCTGGTCTAGAAGGTATAGCAAAATAATGTGTGGCTTCAATTACAGTGCTAGCCATGAAGGGTAACCTTACTTGCTTTTTTCATATGCCACTCATATATAGAGAACTTACTATTTACATAAACTATAATAACAGTTTATTCAGAATAAAAGAGATGCTTTTGCCTGTAAACGTTTGAATTTTACCATCTGAATAACTAGGAAGGAAACTTGATATTATCCCAATGCATCAGGAAAAGAATTAACGTTTAGTTAATGTACATTATTGCTTATATATGCTTTGATATTGTTGAAATAAAATAGAAGATTGTAGTTTAAGTTCTTTCTTCGCAATCACCTTCTCTTAATTCATAGGCTAAAATTTTGCAGTTTTTGGTAAAGTTGATGTAGTGTAGCCTAAGAGCAAATAAACTGGAATGTAATAGTAATTATTTATTTACTTATTTATTTAGGAGACAGATCTGGCAGGAGCAAAATTATTAAGCTACTGGAAATCGTATGTTATTCTTGAATTGCACCTGGTATGGAATAAATGTGATGCTTACAAGGGTTGATCCATTCTTTGAACTATTTTGAAGAATAATATAGTATTCTTTAGGGAATAAAAATACATGGTCATACATGGTCCTATCTGTCTGTGGTAATCATTAGCAGCAAGCACATTTTAATGTTTTTCAAATTATATTTTATATTTTATGTTTCATTTTCTTCCTCTATAATCCCAATAGCCTGCCAAGTAATGTTGTTGGATGTAACTGAGGGAAAAATGTGGATAAAGTATCCAAAGGGAAAAGTATTAATTACAATGATGCTTGATTAGTAATTATTGCTGGATTTGGAAGTGAAATATGGTTTACTCATGCTAACTTGTAAGAATATCAGTAGAGTTAATGCTCTTTGGGCTGCTACTAAAGTATCTTTGGAAGATCCCTTAAAGAAGTTTCCCAAAATTTCTTCCCAGACTTTTGATTTGCTTTCTCTAAAAAGCTATGGAACATCACAAGCTACAGTTGTATAAACAAGGGAATTAATATAGGCTAACAGGTGGATTGTGAAGTAGCAAGTTTGGATAACACTAGATGACACTAATGAGTTTTCCCTCTTTGCTGCCATCTAGGAATTGTATAGCTGTTTGCAGTCCAGATTTGATAGTCCCAGTAACCTCACTGTTAGCTTTACTATTAAATTGACATGGATAGAATTTCAATATAAATAAGCCTATTGACCTACTATCATATATTATTGTTATACCAGATCGAATATAACCATGAAATATGGTTTCCCAAAATTGTTGGGTCTGAGGCGTGGTAAGGTTTTTGGAGTTGGGTGTTGGATTGTCACTGCTAATAATGAGTGGTGATAAAATGATATTTCC
The DNA here is from genome assembly GCA_009733165.1 of Naja naja. Taxonomy (NCBI): domain Eukaryota; kingdom Metazoa; phylum Chordata; class Lepidosauria; order Squamata; family Elapidae; genus Naja; species Naja naja. The sequence goes on along the minus strand of CM019151.1, from coordinate 132,728,168 downwards.
TGTAGAATGACCTTCCCCAGGTCAATGGCCTTCCAACTCTATTGCATTACAATTCTTATTCTCTCCAACCAACACCTATCATATGCTGCCTATCAGGTTAGATCCATGTAATTTGACCTCATATCTTTTGCATGAAATTCCTATGGGAATATTTATTCTTATGACATACTGAAGTGCAGGCAGGAAAAAAAACATCTTAAGACTCCTGTGACTGCATTAAATAAGAATTATTCAGAAAATTAATTAAGAGAGAGATCATGTGATCTGGTCAATTTTGGAAATATAACAATAAACCACAATAAAAACTTATTTTAAAGAGTAATGTCATTCTATTTCACAAATCTTTTATGATTTATAGAGAAAATCCTTTATGTATTCCTATGAAATCCTAGAACCAAATGATCTACCACATCATGATGAAAGTTGCCTATGCAAAAATCTTTAAACCACTAAGTAATATGATTTAATTTGGTTTCTATTGACTTTATGCATAAGGTGTTTCCCGAGCTACTAGCGCTATCAATCAAAAGCTACCATGTAACTTTTTTTTAAAGCTAACTACAGTACTGTACTTTGGAAAGAAAAAAACAATGGAGAAATTGATGGGAAAAGAAAGATTAGGTGAAGTGTGCCTTGGGATCCTTTTTACAAGTTAGTGAATAAGGCTGAATGATTATGTAAAAGCTCCATCTAGAACTAGCCTTACTGTTCATGTTTACTAATATTGTGTAAAAATAATCACATTTTGTTTACTTAGGATTGTTTTAACGATAATTGTGGAAATAGATCTGAATGTACCATTGAGTAGTCTTCACTTCTGGTGACTTACAGGTGCCCGCTACATTTTTGGAAGTGGTTACCATTGCCTTTTTCCAAGGTCTGAGACATAGTGACTCAGCTGGCTTCATGTCTAACGCAGGACTAGAAGTCATGACTTTGTGGTTTCTAGCCTAGTACTTTAACCACTAACCCCCTTAATATAGCTCTCTGTTTACGACCTGGTCATAATTTGGGGTAGTCAGGGCAACTGGATGGAGCTAAGCATTTACTGGCCCAAATGGCATCCAGCCAGTAAATGATCTTATATATAAAATTTGAAGATTATTAGCAAGAAGTGCTTCGGATTTCAGGCAAATGCTACATATTGCCTCTCTTGGACCTCAGGGACCACCAAACTCATAATTTTAAATCCCAGAGACTAACCGGTTCTGTGGGCATGGCCTAATTTATGGGTGTGGCTTGGTGGTCATGTGACTCGCTGGGCATGGCTTGTATATAAATATTATAAAAATGTATATAAATATTGAATTTTTCATTAAAAAAAGAGCAACTTTTACCCAAAATCAGGCAAAGCAGGCAGGCAGATTGAGTTGCTCACAGAATCATTCAGTGATCTATCTATCTGCCATCGGCTAGCTCAGTCTTTCAAATTTGCTTGCTCTGAGTCTGCACTGAATAATAGATCCTTCCTAAGGGAAGTTCAGCTGTGCTTAAAAGCAGAGCTGAAGATGTAAAGACTAGCTAGAAAGCAAGAAATCCGACATTTCCTGCTTCCTAGCTAATCTAAATCTCCCGGCACAGCAGAACACCTAATGGTCGGAAGAAGGAAAAATAGCAATTTAGCAGGCAAGGAGCCTTGGTGGTACAGGCTGTTAAATGCCTAGCACTTAAGTTCCAGCTGCCTGCAATTAGTGCAGGCTCGAATCCCACCAGCACAAGGTTGACTCAGCCTTCCATCCTCTTGGGGTAGGTAAAGTGAGGACCCAAGATTGTTGGGGGCAATAAGCTGACTTTGTAAAAATGCCACTTAATAATAAGCATGCATATACAATGGAATGAAGGCTATTGCTGAGCGCATTGGGTTGTATCCCCAAAATTGTAAGCCGCCCTGAGTTTTCGGAGAAGGGCGGCATATAAATGTAATTTTAAAAAAAATTTGCCAGGTAAGGAGTGGGTGGGGCGGGTTCCCACGGGCCATGTGGGTGGCGCAGCCTTGTGTTTCTGCACAGCCTGGATAAATTGCTTTGGGGGGGGGTGTGCTCTGGGGATGAGATTTCTCTGCGGCCCACCAAAATTTTCTCACGGCCCACCAGTGGGCTGCAGGTTTTTTTCTAGCTTTGAGACAAACCTGAAAAAGGACCACTGTTTTAAGGATATTGGTTTTAATGAATTGATTGCTTTAATCAGTAACCCCCTTTATAAGGCTCCTATAGAAATCTGAAAAAGTCAGACTGCTGTCATAGAAAGGTTTTGCTATGTTGCACCACTGCAAGTCTGAAGCACTTCTTAGGTATTTTCGTATGTACTTAACATGGATGTATGTTTACTTATTTATTTCAGGAATAAAAATTATGTTGCTTTACAATGATTCTTTTTGAAACAATATAAGATGAATAGTTTTCTTGCCAAGGATAAAACTGAACATATGTTTATTTGGTATCTGCAAAATACTTTCTGTATTCTATTATAAAGTATTACAAATTGCTCAGTTCAGCTTTTCATTCTGACCAGTTTGCACATCGTCTTTTCCAAACTTTTTATATTTCTCTGTGTTTCAATTAAAATTCAGTTTGCCTAGCAGTTTATTTCTATTAAAATTCAGTTTCTCTATACAAGGAGATACGTTTTTGGTGGATTCTATTTTTTCCTAGTATCAAGTATGATTTATTAGTAAAGTGAGGAATATTCATATATTATTTGTTTTTAAAAACAGAAACTATGCCTACTGTTTTTCCTGAAAACTTTGCTACTATTAAGTTTATAATTATTCTAATCACATCACAGGACCTGTTCGCTCCAGTACATTACTCAAGGAATTTTTTTTTTGAGGAAAAAAAATATTTTAGACATAGTTCATTCCATAGGACTCTAAACATAATTACCGTATTTTGCTGCCTGTAACGATAATACAGATTTGATCTGAAGTTATTTCACATCATATCTCTTATCCAATATGTACTTTTAATTACATTTTAATGGAATTTAAACATCAAGCAAACCTGTTTTCAGTTGCAGATTTACTTTAATTTCTAAAAGATGATTTGATTATAAATTGTATTTTTAAAGTTCCTTGAAATAAGAGATAAAACAAAACAGGCACGTAGTATAGACTGTTTAATTGACGGATTTATTATGGCTACTGTAATAATGAAAATGCAGTTCCGTGGTACCTTTGTCACTTGACGACTTAAACTGCGCCAATGGAGCAAACACATCGATATCAGTGGAACTTCTTTCCGAGTATTTTATGCAATTAACGGTTTGAGGCTTAACAAATCCCACAACTGATTATTTAGAGGGGAAGGCGCAAGAGAAGCTGTCCATTAATCCTGGAATTTTGTTTATTATTAGACCAACCTTCATGGCCGCTATTTTCTGTAAACAAGAGATTTCCCCATCTTATCTCCGTGTCCGTAAAGAGTGGAGAGCTGTTTAAGCTTTCTTCGGTCCGGGCAACATGCGTAACGTGAAAAAACGAAGCTTCCCATAATGCAAACGTACACACGCGCCGGACTTGCGGGTAGAGGAAGCCGAGAACTACATTTCCCAAATGGCATTGGGGCTGAAAGTCTCATGTGCGTCCCTCCCCCTCCATGATTTCTAAGCGGAGGTAAACAAACTGTGAAAGAGGCAGGGACGTACAGTATCTGCTGCAGAAGGCGGAGAAAGCGATAGATCTTTGGGGGAGAGGGCTTGCACGATGGATGCAGGGGCAGCATCGAGATAGAGGAGGCGAAAAGTGTGGGGCCACGAAGGAAAGGGGCAATAGGGAGCAGAATGCAGGAGTAGATTAAGAAGAGGTTAGAGGACAGATTAAATGTTTGGGGCACTGAGAAAAGGGTATGAAGCTGGGTCGGGCGCAGTGCTAGAGATTTGAAGGAGAAGAAGACGAATAGCCAAGACCAAAGGGGGAGACAGTCGGGATTAGAGTTGTGGGAAGGGTCTCTGTTATTGCCTAGAGGTAAAGGAAAGAGATCTTTCTGAAGTAGGATGTGGCCATGAGTCAGGGTAACTGCTGCAGTAGTTGTTCAGTTCTTTTTTACGCCTCACTGATTAACTTCGTAGAAGCAGGACAAGAGGCATCCTTTCTCCAAGTTACTCGTTTCCTACATTATTCTTTTTCTCTCTTGGGAAAATTAGAGAACTAAGGTCTATTTCACCCATAGTGCCAGGGGCAAGGTAGCAAAGTCCTCCTTCACAGTTGTTCGGGAAAGATCTCATCCATCCCAAGGGCTATGGAGCGGGTAGAGATGATCAACATCCAGCGCCTTTTGGAGGCAGCCGAATACCTGGATCGCAGAGACCGAGGTAACACGTTTTGAGGAATGGGCAGGAATTGAGGTGACCCACCCTCCTGGAAATAGATCCAACTTGTTTTGAAAGAAGCAGTTGCTTGGGGAGAAGGGAAAAAGTGGGGGTAAAGAGATTCACATATAATAGATGGAGAATTGTGAGCAGAGTGGCAGAATGTTTTTTAATGTGCTCTGGATTTGATCAAGAAGTTTTGATACAGACTTTAAAGTTGTCTTGAAACATACACTGGACTGCCAATTTGGGGTAGTGATTAATGTATACAAACTGGGAGACTGTAACTTCTAGTGCTGCCTTAGGCATGAAATCAGTTTGCTGACTTTGGGCCATTCACTCTTTCATAGCCTTAAGAAGAAGGCAATGGGAAACCACTTCTGAAAAAGAAAGAAAACTGCATGCAGTCACCAGGACTGACTCAAAGGGATTTGGACTCTAAGCTAATCAGCCTTATCTGAACAGGTGCATTGCCTGTGGTTTTTATGTCTGAGTGTACTCACGTTTGTTTAAAGCTGAGAGTGCTGCCTGAGAAGTCGTTCAGGACTCTGCTGGTGTTGTCTTTGGAAAATACTGTTTCTTACTCACTGTTCCTTCTGTTTCCATTTGATCATAATTTATGCAGAGTGTGAACATGGGTATGCCTCAGCCTTCCCTTCCATGACAAGTCTTGGGCTGCAGGACCCAAAGCCACTGCAGAGACTGAGCCGGTCAAGAAAGCATAGCAGCGGAGGCAACAGCACAGGCACCACAAACAGGTAACAGTCTGAAAAGGACTTGAAAAGGGGAGATTGTTACAATATATAGGCACAAATACTTCATGTATCCATCAGGGAGAATAGATTGTATTTTATTTGGCACTTTTGCTGGAGTTCCCCTTTCCTCATAATCTTGCTTCCCCAGCCCTTGATGATCTGCAAGTTTGTGGCTTTTAATAGAAGGATTGACCAATGTGGTATTGTGTTAGCTGCCTCTTTAAATCTTGCAGAACCAGCTTGTTAGCTGAGTACGTAATGCCTTGTTCCTGCAGGTTCCCCACGCTCATTTTATATAACTTGCATCATCATTGAAAGCTTTCCTAAGTAGCTGATTTTACTCTAGAGAGACTAATATTAATCTAGGGGGAAATCCTTTGCATTTTTATTCTGAAATGTCCCCCACTGTATTCAGTGGAGGTATGGGGATTCCACGCCCCTCTGCCCAGGTATGTATGTTAAGTCTGTAGTTTAAATATTTTGACTTAAAGAGCAAAAACAGACGTGGAGTTTTAGATCAGGTCATATTTGCTTGAACACCATTTGAAGATGTTATTTTATTGTGTATTATTTTTGTGCAGACTTTTTCATTTTTGGTAAAATGTAATTTATAATCTGATGAATTATGAAACCTCATATTAAATAGTGTATAAGTTTAATAATAGAACCTGCTTTTTTGTCCCTCGTGTGGCGTGTTCTATGTGTGTAATAATATCGGTCTAACAAACCAATTGATGGAAAGTGTGAGCAAAACAATTACAATATAATAGAGTTGTGTTCCAGGGGATAAATATATTTTGTAGATTTTTTATTTTTTATTTTTTTAAAATTACATTTATATGCCGCCCTTCTCCGGAGACTCAGGGCGGCTTACAATTTTTGGGATGCAACCCAGTGTGCTCAGCAATAGCCTTCCTTCCATTGTATATGCCTGCTTATTACTAAGCGGCATTTTTACAAGGTCAGCTAAATGCCCCCAACAATCTTGGTTCCTCAATTTACCTACCCCGAGAGGATGGAAGGCTGAGTCAACCTTGAGCCTGGTGGGATTCGAGCCTACAGCAGTTGTAGGCAACTGGAACTTAAGTGCAGGCAATTAACAGCCTGAGCCACCAAGATATCACCAAGATTTGCAGACTGCTTTATGCCAAAGGTTCACTTACTTGATTACAATATTTTCCAAAGATATAATCTTTCTGTTGGTGATATATGAGCCATTTTAATCAAATATGACTCCACTTTTTGAACAAAAGGCACTTGTTTACTTATTTAACTATGTGATTTGGAGAATTTACTAAAAATCATTGTTGCAGAAACACAATAACATTAAAACTAAATGATGCCTTCAGTCATTTCCTAATACTGCAGTGCCACACTTGTAATATCTGTAGTGATGACATTTCAGCTGCATCCCATGTCAAATGTAACAAAACAAAAAGTCACACAGCTTCATGTACAGGTAGTCCTCAACTTACAACAGTTCATTTAGTGACCATTCAAAGTTACAACAGCCCTGAAAAAAGCGATGTATGATTGTTTTTCACACTTATGACGTTTGCAGCATCCTCGTCACGTGATCAAAATTCGGACACTTAGCAACTGGTTCATACTTATGACCTTTGCTGTGTCCCAAGGTCATGTGATCCCCTTTTGCGACTTTCTGACAAGCAAAATCAATGGGAAGCCAGGTTCACTTAACCATTTTATATGCAGGAATTCATCTAACAACTGTGACAAGAAAGGTCAAGGCAAAATGGTGCAAGGCTCACTTAACAAATGTCTTGCTTACAACAGAAATTTTGGGCTCCATCATGGTTTTAAGTCAAGGACTACTGTTCTTCCACAGATAGGAGTTTTGCCTTAGGTGTTGCTAATGAAGGAAAAAGGACCTCAGGGACTTTCCCCCCTTAATAATATGGATATGGGAAAATGTAAGAATGTGCAAAGATTTCCCTTGATTTTACTCTTTTCCTTTTTTGTGTGCATATCTTACAAGTATTGTAAATAAACAAATATGGATAGAAGAAGCAAATTTCGAAGTGCCATCCATGAAACCATCAATGGAATTAATTTTATTTATTAAAACATTTTTATACTGGCTAAATCACCAGGCTCAGAATAGTGTGCAAAAGCAAAATATCATTAAAACATATATCAAAGAGCCTGACACAATATAATGTGACCCCAAAGAACATATAGTAAAGGTATATAACAATCATAATGGCAGCCAAGTCACCACTCATCAAACTTTTTCTTGCCTTGTGAGTTGTAATGAGGGAGGACCAAGCATAGCCCTGGAGCTACACTGTTTAAAAATCATTAGGGCTATTATAGAGAAAGTCATATTTCTGGTTCACAACCTTTGCACCTCCTTTGCAGGAGTTTAAGGAGTCCCTGACATAACAGGCTGAATCATTTGGGAAAAGTTGGAGCCTGACATAATTCAGAGCCATTCTGTAAAAGGTTTTATAGGTAAAAAGTAGCATTTGAAAGTCTGTTGGTAACCAGTGTGGTGATCAAAAGTTGGTGTTAATTTCTGAGTTGTCTTCAAAAGCCATCACATCTAGAGTACACTGCATAGTCATTCCATGTGGTCATACTATCATGGGTTACTTCCATCAGAGCTTCCTGATCTTTTTTACAACCAGAGTTAAGACTAGTGCATGAGCCTAGGCTGAATGAAGGTTTAAATAAATACTCCTATTATATTAATATTAATATAACTGCTACATTATTTATTTTGTATACATTTATATGTATATAAATAGTATTCATTCTTTAGCCAATAGTCTTACATGGGAGTTTATGAAGATCAGTATTACATATGTAACAGTTCTGATACTTAAGTGTTTTAAAAGCAAGACACAAGGAATCATATATAGGGCAAACAAAAGAAAAACTGGGACTCTGTTCTCAAAAATTACCATTCTTATAACAATCACCCAGGAGAAATATTTCAGGTAACTGAGTAGACTTGCTATCCTTGGCACAGCTTTGGTTGGTATCTTAGCAGGAAATAAACTTTTACAGAGCTCATTTATAATAGGATGTGTAAACCTGCCATTCATGATGACACATGGAAATCTGTTCTTTCAGTATATTTTTACACTCTGGTCTGCTGCTGCTAAGTTTACTGGTGTGACAAACATGTGGTCTGTACAATTTGGTTTGCAAAATATATGCTTCAAAGAATTTGATACACAATTGCATTAATATTTGACTAAATTTAGAATAAAACTAACGGATCCCAGCATCAACAGCTGAATTCTGGGATTCGTGGTACTGACCCATATTTATTTTTGTGAACTTTTTGTTTTGTTTCATTTGACATGGAAAGCAGCTGAAATGTAATCACTACAGATATTACAAATATGGCACTGCAGTATTTATTCCTTAATAGCAGTAGCTTTTAGTTACATGTAATAATACACTATTATAGTAAATAGAAGCAAATAATAAAACAATCAATTAAAAGCATCAACAAATAAAACAGTGGTGATAAACTTGTTAAAGTACTCCAAACAGAACCAAGGCAAATTCAGAACTTCGTTTAGATAAGACAAGAATACATTTTATCATTTCTGTTGAATCTTGCTTTTTTGACAGGGAAGACGACAACAAATGGTGAAATAAACTATTTGTGGTTTTGGAATTAACAGCTACAGTTGTCTTATTTGCTCTTTTCCTGTTTGGCTTACTATGACTACATGAGTTGAGAAGGGAGAATTTTCCCCCCCGAAATTCTTTTTTCTTTCTATCATAATTTGCACATTGCTGAGGGCACTTGAAATTTTCTTACTATTCTTATTTTAATTTTTTATCTTAAATCACTTCCAAGTAGTTTCAACTACTGTAGCTAGTCTCTGATACTAAAACTGAACACAGTATACATAGGAACTAGTTTTTGAAGTGATATAAAATAAGCACCGTAATCTTCTTTTCTTGGTCAATTTTTAATTGCTTCAATTGGATTTATATGGGAGCAAAGGCTGGTAAATTGCAGTCTCAATAGCTTTTCCATAGCCAAAAAATTGTTGCATCGCAGGAAATTAAAAACAACTCCACATGTATGCAAACTGATGCTTTTTCGAATGTATAATCAGGGTTAATGAAATTTAAATGGGCTGTTGTATAATCCAACAATCTAACTGGGTTCAGAAAAGGACACGACAAATTGAGGATAAGAACACTGACAGCTATTAGTAGAAACAGGAGATACAACCTCATGCCCAGTTTATATACAAAAAATGGAAGCATGCAACTCAGAGTGAATTGCTTTCTACAGATCTGGAATGGTTGTAAAATTCCATCCAAACATCTCAATGGTGAAATGCTAAATCAATGTAATGTTGTAATATTTGAGATCTTCTTTTTTTTTCAAGAATGGCAAAAAAAGACTGGGAAAGAATAGAAGTGGGGGTGTTGTGTGTGGGGGGGTATGTGCATGTGTGTATGTCTTAATTCTTACTGTGACTATTTCTAATATTCAAATCAGCTTAAAGCTTGTGTTTAAAACTGTTTTTAAACAAAAAAAGTTTTTAATAGTTTTTTATTTATGCATTTCTTATTAGCCTTTCAAAATCATTGTATTAAAGCAAACTACAATATAAAATTGTAACATTCATATATAATATTTAAAAACAAACGAATAAAAAAATGAGACCATAGAATCTATTCATCTAAAACCCAAAGAGAATAAATAAGCATATATTAAAATAAGTCCAGTTTTAACGAACCACATTTCTCTTGGAAGGGAGTTTCTTAGATTAATGATAATATCAAACACAGCTGTCTCTTTGATGTCTCTCTAAATGGTGGGCCAATAAGTAGGTCCTTTAGTTGGTATGGGAGAGGTAGAGGTAGTTGGTCTGTGGAAGAGGAAATACCGTAGAAGCAGAAAAGGAAGAGCTGCTGGTGATATAGGAGGAGTTAGAAACAAAGAAGGCAAAGAAGGCCATTAATAACAAAAAAAGGTTTCCTACCTCTTAGCAGGGGGAGAGAAAGGCAAGTTCTTTCATTACTCCTTTCCCCCCAGCAAAAAGGGTCAAAATTACTCTCTTTTTGCTGCTAATGGCACAAAAAATTGCAGTGATTTTCTCTTCTTTGTGGTGGTGGGGATGCATGCTTACGGCTTTCACTTCTGCATGAAAAAAGGGTCAAAATTGCTGTGTTTGGTTGCCATTAGTGAAAACAGAGCAATTTTGAGTATGATGGAGGTATTTGTCCATGGGCTGTCATGAGGTAGGGATATATATGTATGTGTGTATGTATATGTGTATATACTGTATATATATATATATAATCTCCCTACCTCCATGCCTTATATATATATAGGCAGCCATTTTGTGTTCACATTTCATCAAAATACAGATATGCCCAGAAATCTAAGAACATTAAATGCCCTGGATTTCAATGTAAACATCATCTTTGAATTCCGGATTTCTTTGGGGGTTAAAGATAATTTGGGGATAACTTCTCCTTTATTATCCAGCAAAGCTGTGACATCTTTTGCCAGCCCAGGATTGGCAAATATTTTTAAAAGGACAGAGGTGAAAATGATACTTATCCTGTTAAATATACTTATGAGATGTAACATTTTAAAGTATAACATCTAAGTCCTGTTGACTGATTTTATTCCTTACCTGGACATAAGATCTATTGAAATAAGAAAAAAATAATTATAAGTAGGCTTATATAAAACTGAAATGTTAGAAACATATGTCTTTTGCAAAAATAGATACAATATATTACATGTAGATCCAACAGACAACATAGTAAGAAAGGCATTAAGACATTAAATGGCTTTACTATAGAAGGCAGACTCAGAATATGACTTTACCCAAGATTATACCAGAGACGTTAGTTACTGTATATGTGTATCTGAGTATGGAAAGTACTAGTATGGAAAGACTAGTATGAATATGCATGACAAAGCTTGCTGAGGAATAAGTGTGGCTGCATAATTTCAAAGACAAGTTCTATCAACAGGGAGGAAGAACATTATTATACTGACAAATATAATCTGCCACTGAGACGATTCTATTTTCCTTATTCTACTTTTCCAAATAATATCCAGAAGTTGGTGAATTATATATTTTGTTGGTGTTGCTCATAGTGAAGACTTCTATGTCTGGTATTTGTAAATTCCATTTATAAAATGGGTACTTGACAAACTGTTATCAAGCTTAATAAGTAGTACTAGGCCAAAATGTCAAGTAAAGTCATTATTTCATGAAATGTACTTTCCTCTGGATAACTTCTTGATGTTTCTTATGAGCAATGTATGGAATTTTTCATTAAACAATATTGATGTTAAGGAAGATATTTATCTTTATTGTAAAAAAACCCCAAAACTTCTTGCTTCAGTTCATCTGCCTTAAGAGTAATCAACCTGAATCTTTTCAGATGTTTTCAACAACAAATTTCATAAGGACCTGCCAGAATAGCCAAGGGAACATCAAAACAAAATACTACTTAAATTTCTTGGTAGTTTCTCCCCAGAAGTGTGTTTGGCCTCTGCCTCCATTTCATTCAGGTTTGTTTCAGCAGGCAATAGTATGCATAAGGGCACATATTTGTTACTATTATTATGTAATATACCTGTTCAATGAATTGTTTTTATTGTTGAGACAATCTGGTCCTTGTTTGTTCATCTTTGCTCTCCATAATCAGTTAGATTGGGGCAGTCTCTGGTTGCTGTAAATAAATGATTAAATAAATTCCATTGAAAATAACCATTGAGCCATAGAGGCGCAGTGGTTAGAGTGCAGTACTGCAGGCTACTTCTGCTAACTGCCAGCTGCCTGCAATTTGGCAGTTCAAATCTCACCAGGCTCAAGGTTGACTCAGCCTTCCATCCTTCCGAGGTGGGTAAAATAAGGACCCAAATTGTTGGGGCAATATGCTGACTATGTAAACCGCTTAGAGAGGGCTGTAAAGCACTGTAAAGCAGTATATAAGTCTAAGTGCTATTGCTATAACATAGTATGTGTGGCTAATAATTGGGTACATTCCTCTTTTCATTAATTTCTTAAACATTAAGGAAGAAAAAGAATTTTATTTCCCCCTTATGATGTTGTTATAGAGACAAGCCCTGCCATCGTTCTGATCCTTGATTCTTGGTAAGAACTACATAGTGAAGTATATTGTTTTATTTTAAAACCCCATTGAAGCAAAAGAATTAGTGGCTGAAAATTAGGAATGGAACAGTGATGAGTAGAACTTATTCCAATACATTTTCTTCCTCTGAAAAGAGTTACTTGCCTATGTGAAATAGAATTTAATGGAAATTTTGGTGGCACAGTGGGTTCAAAAGTTCTATTTCCTTTTGCTGGAAAGAGGCTAGAGACACCTGGCATGTACATTTAATATATTATTATGGTTTGTTGCACAATCAGCCAGATGTTTAGACTGGAGTTGGTATTTTTATCCACCTCCTGAGTCCTTCCCAAAAACCTGGGATATGCAGATATTGTTACATATCGTCATAGAATGTAAGCTTTTCCAAGTTAAACTAGCTTTTAAAAAGATTTTATTGATTTTCTGTTGTTTACGTTTTGTTAGTGCTTACTAAACATTGTGTTGTCTGGTTTATTTAATGTGTTTAACAATACAGATTACATTCTTAATCTCCACCTCTTTTTTCCAACCAGTGGTGAAATAAAGTCCATGTTTGATAATATTGTGTGTTGCCTTTGTGTTTAATCTTCAGTGTAAGTCTGTCCATTTCTGCACAATCTAGTATCTTCCTAATTATCTCTTCATTGTGTGGTGTTTCTTCATTTTTCCAAGTTAAAATAGCTTTTGCAATTCACAGTGATTTTGTCAAGTGTTGGTCCAGATGTTGTTGTTAATAATCATGAAGTGTTTAAAAATCCAGACCAAACCAGAAATACATTTGTGGTGATGAGTGTTTCTTAATCTTTGTTCTGTGGAGTACAGTGTTCCACGAAGTTTAGAAGTGTTCTATGAATTGGTCTAAAACGGATGTCAAACTGGATTTCTTCAAGGGCCGGATCAGCACTGTAATTCTCCTTCACGGGCCGGCAGGGGGAGAGACAGGAAGGATGTCTCCTGTAGCACCCTTCTGGCCAAATCTGGATGTGGGGGGGTGCACATGGTACCCCATGCCACGTTTTTGGCCTCCATGGCCTCCTGTGGCACTCTGGTAGCCAAAAATAGGTCACACAGAGGTCTTATGAGGCCCCCACGCAGTCCATTTTTGACCAGCAGAATGCTTCTGGAGGCCAGGGAGGCTAAGAAAAGTAAAGTCATGCACTTAGGCAAGAAAAACCAAAAGTACACATATAGACTGAGTGAGACCAGGCTCAACAGGAGGAACTAGGAGAGGGATCTTGGAGTCTTAGTGGACAACCAGCTAAATATGAGCCAGCAGTGTGCAGCAGCAGCCAAAAAAGCTAATGCAATCCTAAATTGCATTAACAGAGGGATACAATCAAGATCAAGTGAGGTAGTAATACCACTCTATAAAGCCATAGCAAGACCATATCTAGAGTACTGCATCCAATTTTGGTCATCACACTATAAAAAAGATGTGGAGACTTTAGAAAAAGTACAGAAAAGAGCAACCAGGATGATTAAGGGACTGGAGACTAAAACATATGAAGAACGGCTACAGGAACTGGGCATGGCTAGTCTAGTGAAGAGAAGGACCAGGGGAGACATGATAGCAGTATTCCAATATTTGAGGGGCTACCACAGAGAGGAAGGGGTCAAGCTATTTTCTAAAACACCTGTAGGCCACGCAAGGAATAATGGATGGAAGCTGAACAAGGAGAGATTTAACCTGGAAATAAGAAGAAACTTTCTGACAGTGAGAATAATCAACCAATGGAACAGCTTGCCCTCGGAAGTTATGGGAGCATCATCATTTGAGACTTTCAAGAAGAGATTGGACTGCCATTGTCAGAAATGGTGTAGGGTCTCCTGCTTGGGTGGGGGGTTGGACTAGATGACCTACAAGGTCCCTTCCAACTCTGTTTATCTGTTAAATAAAACGGGCCATGCGGGGCCTCCGCGAGGCCACTTTGGGCTGGCAGAGGCACCACAGGCTGGTCTTTTGATATTTCCAGTCCGGCCCCGCAAACCAGATTTAAGCACCCTGTGGGCTGGATCTGGCTCGCGGGCCTTGAGTTTGACACTCCTGGTCTAAGAGAAGTTTTGCTCTGGGACTTAGATCCATTTAGTAGGCCAAGAACTACCCTATCTGTGAAAGAAGGGGAAGTGTTATTTTCATTCAGTATATCTTAGCTTTGGATATATATTGCATTTTATGATTTTCTTTAATAAATCTAATTCTGGATATTGATGAAATAATGCCATTGAATTCAAATTCATACATCTAAGTAGTATAATCAGTGTCTTGTATCTAAGAGAAAACAAAGACCATTATTGGTATATATGTTTCAATAATTACTTTTTCTTCATAAAAGAAAAGCATAGCTGTTTCTGCAAACATCTTTAAAAATTTTAAAGATGTTTAAAGTTTTAGCACTTGATTTTTGGTAACAATTTGATTTCATCAAGTTCTTGAAACATTACTCTTTACTTAGCCTGGTGTTGGTTAAAAAAAAAACCTCCAGAGTTTAAATAAATAGCTGTTTGACTGAATTTCCCTGCAATAAACAGACAACATGTCCTTTCTACTTACCACTTCTAGGTATAAATCAGAGAAATTTTTTTAGCAATTGATAGCACTGCAAATATATTTTGCATTTTTTCAAGCATAGGTAATCTGTGTTTTAAAAAACAAAATATGGATGACTACCTGGAGATACTTGTGGACATCTTTGCAGCTATGCTCAACATTTGATGCAGTGCTTTCCCGCTCAGCATTTGTTCATTACAAATATATTATTCTATATCAGACCACAAAAATAGTTATTGGTTTTGGTTTTAAGTTATAAACAACCCTCTGGTGTCAGGTGTAATGTAAGCTACAGATCATTCTTTTCAGGATTGTCCCTGAATATAAAAATGTACACTGTTTCTGCTGGTTTAGATCTATGCTAAATTAAGGAAGTTATCAACTTCTTAAATCTGGATTTACACTTACACAGTTTGCAACCCACAAACCAAACGGATATCTGGTGTGTACAAATATTTGGGGAATTCAGTTCTGAATTCCAAATGTGCCAATTCAGACTACCTTTTTCTATTTCAATTTTATTCCAGGTACCTATGGCAAAGAGAAGCATGTAATAGGCAATATTTTTCATAGAAGTAGGCTGCTTGAATTACCAACTTCTGTATGTATGTTTTTCTTTCTGCTGGCCAAAAAAATAGGAGTGGTATATATTTTAGAGATATATTTTGGCTCCTTTTGCTTGTTTTCTAATCCAAGTGAAAACCAGCTTTAAGTGCTAAAATTCTGGTTGTTGTCTAACCAAACAGAATGAATATTTTGTTTGGGAAGCAAAAATTACTTGACCTTCCTGTTATTCCAATGCTGAGAGTTTAGTGACTGCTTTTAATCCAGGGAGCTTTGGAAAACAGTTCAGTGTTGCTAACTTGCAGAAGATAATTTGATGTATAATCCACCCTTGGGGGTGGGTAGAACAGATGCAGTCATATTATGCTATAGAAAACAAGAAGTACATCTAACATTATGTTACTGTTTATCAAAAAAATTAGGTGACCAGTTTTCAGTCTCAACAATCTCACAGCTCTTTTGGGAAGGTAGAAAATTGAAGAAGGAATACCTTGTTTAAATAAGTCCTATGTATAAGCAAGAATGACAGGTTGATGCAGTCTGTTGTAATGATCTCCATTGGAGGTTGGATTCTTGCAGATAGCATAGCTTTTTTTGAACATCTGTAGGTAACCTGATAATTCCTATCAGGGTACTCATATGAGACCAACTGCAGTATCCACCCTTTGTTATCACAAATAGACTGCTTCTGGCTCTTAGAATATGAATGTTGGCTATTGCTAGGTTTCAAGGACAGAAGTAGTAACATGGCTTGGTTGACATTTTCTGTCTAGTTTTTCCATGGGAACAATATTATCTATAATTGCTAAAATATTGATGGATCTTCTTATCTAGTGCTGATATAGCCAAGTACTATATCCTTTCCTATATAGAAAGTATACTATACTAAATTGTATATAGAAAGTATACTATAACAGCTCATTAAAGCTGAGAAAACTAATTTGTAATGAAATAGGGAACCTTGTTATGCTGAAGGAAAATCCAGAAATAAGGCATGACATGCAGAGCTCTCTTGAACCCAGAAGGCTTATATATAAGCCTCAACTGGTGATGTATAAAGCCATGTATTGAAGTCCAAATTAGTTATTGCTGTCCCTCATCTTCAAACCTTTCCATTTTATACATATAGCTCACATAGAACAAGTCAAGGCCTAAATATGTTTACATGTCTTAGACCCGTGATGGCGAACCTATGGCATGCATGCCAGAAGTGGCACACAGGGCCACTTCTGCCAGCATGCGAGAGGTCGCCTGAAAGAGCTCCACTGCACATGCGCAGACCGCTGCCCAACAGCTGATTGTTGGGTATCTGGTGTGCATGCACGGGGGTGCAGGGGATCGCACGTGCATGCGCAGAGATGCACAGTGCGGGGGTCTTGCATGCATGCGCAGAGATGTGCAGGTCACACGCGCATGTGCAAGGGACGTGTGGGGGATAGCACGCATTGCCTTCTGGGTGCTGGCACGTGCCCACGCCTGCACAATTTTCAGCACGGGAGCCAAAAAGTTAGTCACCATCAATCCCTCTTTCTTATGCAGTGTATTTTGCTCAAAGCTTTAAAAATGTCATCATAGGCAAAGTGTATCTATTAACAATATTTTAATATCCTCATATTCAGAACTGTAACTGTCTATATCTGTAGCAGAACCCGACTTATGGAATGAACTTCCTCTGGACCTCCGTCTGGCCCCTGACCTCCGCACCTTCCGCCGCGATTTAAAGACCTGGTTGTTCGACCAAATCGGGCTGTGATTACCTCACCAGGGCCATGGGATAATTTTAAGTATTTTAATTTGGTTTTATTGGGCTTAAAATTGTTTAATTCTTTTTTAAATAATTATTGTATTGTATGTTTTAATTGTGAGCCACCCTGAGTCTTCGGAGATGGGGCGGCATATAAGTCCAATAAAATAAATAAATAAATATCAGTAATGAAAATGAGATACAATACACAAGCTCAAAGTTTGCTTTCAAGCAGTAGATCAGTTGTGTTACATATCTGTTATTTGATTCTTTGTTTAACATTGAGATACTTGAAGGCATTCTTTGTCTTTTTTTTAGGAGTGTCTTATAAATAATATCATAGCTTGGGTTTGCCTTCCATTTCCTGACAAGAAGGTTTCAGAAAGAGTAGTTTCAAAATCGAAGTCCTAAGCTATTGTGCTATAGAGATAAACTAGAAATTATTGGAAGTGCGTTTGAATACAAATATGTTCCTGACATATCAGTAGAAGGATTTTTAACCAGAAAATTTGCAGAATTCTTATTTTACCCAAAGCTTTCTCTTGTAGGTTCTTTTTTCTTATTTGAAGAGGTTCTTATAGAGAAGCTGCTAGGAAATAAATGGCTGAAATAGTAACTCACTTGCACATTTTAATCAATAAAGAAAGGTATTCAAATCTCCCCAACTACTTTCTTTGCCACTCTAATTTTTAGCTTAATATCAGTTTTACCAGATCATCTGGGGCAGTTAAGTGAATTTCAGGATAATTAAGAAGATCCCTATGACTTACAACCACTTGCCAGAATTGTTTGCATTACTTTCCGAGCTTCTGTAGGACTTAACTTTGATATTCATGAACCTGTGTTTCTAAAGGTCGTTTTTTCCATCCCTAGAAACAACATATTTTATTTAAATAAGAAAACTGGGTTAAATATATGTATTATTTACACTGACTTACTTGTGCTGAGCATCACAATGTTGTTTAATATTTCAATAATTTGTGTTAAGAGATATATAAGCTGGCACAACTGTTCAAGAAATCGTAATAACACTATGACCAACGGAGTGATGTACTGCAGTCAGTCTATAAGGATCTATTATACATATTATTTTGCATTTTATTTGTGCCTCTTATTACATCTGCATAATGCTTCAGAATTTAGAATTCCAAACTTTCTGTTTCTCTTTAAATGTCATTACTTCATTGAATCTAGTATGGTGGTAGCATTAATTACTCCACATGTGCCAAGAATAAAGCTTTATTCACAATTCTCAATGCTGAATATGGGAAGAGAGGAAAAGTTGAATTAATTTTAATTTCTTTGACAAATATTTTTCTGTCAACTATCTGATATGCAAAAATATTAAGCTGCTTGCCACTTTTAAAAGAGAAACCTTTAAGCAAAATTCCCTGTATTTTCAAAACATATTTTCCTCCATTGAAGGATAGTTTTTAGTGCATAGTTGAATGATTGTAACAATATCAGTACTTTGAATGTCATTATTCACAAAAATGACAGTGTTAGTATACTTGTGGAAACTCTGATGTATCTAGAATTATTAAAAAATACATATTTAGTTTTAGTTTACTTTATTGTCATTGAACCTCATACAAAGAAATCAAACACCATCTTCAGTGCACATCATGACCATGACCATGAAAATGTACACAAACACACATCTGTCACCCTTCACGCATTGAACCAGAAACCCCGACAACACACCAACACTGCACTATACAGCAGAATTCAAAAAACCTACTGCCCTGGGATAGAAGCTGTTTTTCAGCCTATTTGTCCTTGTTTTTATTATTCTGTACCATCTGCCAGATGATAATAGTTCAAAAAAAGGGTTCCCAAGATGAGATGTATCTTTGAGAATGTTTTGAACTTTCTTAAGGCAGCAGGAGCTATAAAGCTCTTCCAAAGAGGGGAGAGCAACCAATGATCTTCTGGGCAATGACATTAACTCTCTGGAGTGCTTTCCTCTCTGCCACCATGCAATTGGCAAACCATACAGAGATGCAGTATGTTAAAATGCTCTCTATGATGCAGCAGTAGAAAGTCACCAGCGGTTTTTCATTCAGTTGTTGTTTTCTGAGAAGTCTCAGGTAGTATAATCTCTGCTGGGCCCTTTTGACCAGTGCTGCAATGTGGGCACCCCAGGTCAGGTCCTCTTTTAGGGTAACAGCCAGAAATTTAAAACTGGCCACTTGCTCCACTCAGTCTCCATTGATAAGCAAGGGCTGGATGTCTGATCTGTTCCTTCTATAATCCACTATAAGCTCCCTGGTCTTATTGGTGTTGACCACCAAATTATTGTCTCCACACCACAAAAGCAACCGGTTCACCTCATCTTGGTAGGCAGATTCATCCCCCAGGAGATAAGACCCACCACTGTTGTATCATCTGCAAATTTAGCAATAGTATTGCTAGCGTGAGTGGGAATGCAGTCATGCACATAAGGAGTATAGAGTAAGGGACTCAACACGCAACCCTGTGGTGTACCAGTGTTAAGAATAAGGGCTGAAGAGATATGATTACCTAATCTGACCCTCTGTGTGCAGCCAGACAGAAATCCATAATCCAAAGGCAGATTGAATTAGAAAGCCCAACGTCCAGAAGTTTAGACACTAGTCTATGTGGAAGAATTGTGTTAAACGCAGAACTAAAATCCACAAAAAGCATCCTCACATAGCCCCCCGCTGTTCTAGATCAGTCAGAGCAGTGTGAAGAGTGATAGCTATAGCGTCCTCTGTAGATCTATTTAGCAAAAGAGATTAGTGGAACTCAGATAACTGATTTGACTTGCTGGAAATTGACTCTGAGCATAATAGGTTTGTCATTCAATACCAAGGTTCAGTTTAAATTATAAACAACCATACAGATTTCAGGTAAAGGAACATACTTTATTTCACTAGATCTACTGTAGTCTTCAGCTAAGTCAACAACTGTCTTTCCATTAGCCAAGAAGTCCTCTTTTGGGATCCAAGACACAGCACTATATATGTGATCTTGAGCACCTAAAGGAAAAGTAGGTTATAAATCTACCAGAGAAAAATTGGGGACTTTTAAAAAAAGAATGCTTAAGGCTATACTTCAGAGAGGACATAGGAATCTTTATGGAATTTTATTTATTTCTTCTCTTTGGCTATATCAGAACTTTGGATGTTGTTCATGGAGTAATCCTTAGGTTAATAGTTTACATAAACTATATTTTCTTACAGAAAATTCCTGATGATTCAGATATGCTTTTTTGGTACTGTCCAATGCATATTCATTAGAATTCCATCTTTAACATGAAGCATGTTAGTATTATGCCCAAAGATTAGGAATCTTATTTTCAAGGAGTGGCTTACTTGAAAGATCTCTTTGTGCTGATGGCTATTAAACAACTTAATGAAGCTTTGTTTTTGAATTTGTAGCTGCTTGGTATAAAACAGGAAGGAATTGTAATGACAACACTATAGCTTGGCATGGTTGATGAAATGAAAACAGTGATTTTCTGCTTGGAATATAATACAGTTTACAAATGAAATATTGTCTTCTTTCATATTACAACCTGGCATCCATGAGGGTGCTGGACTTCCATCATCTTCAACTGACATGGCCTATTATGAGAAGATTAGACCATCATCAGGTTAGAGACAGTGAATGCACTTTCTTGAGAAGAAGAAGAGACTATTATGTTTAATGATGATTAAACAAACAACTTTGTAAGATTGTTGACTTCTAATTTTAGTTTTAGTTAGAAATGTATTACGAAGGTGCAAGAGACAAAAACAGCATATTTTCTGAGGAGAGAATACTGATTATCTCTTGAGTTACCAAGGAGAACACTACATGTATTTCAAAATGTTTTCTATTTTAAGGATTGTTTCTTGTAGTAGTCTGACAGGATATATTTAGCAGCTGCAGAAGTTTTTCTTTTTCACTCCTCCTACGTGGGAATGTTCATACTATTTTATTTTATGCTAGTATGGCTTTAAATCACAGTATAAATTAACAAACTTCATGACAAGATGGCATCCCTCCTCTTTTATGGTGTTTTGATGGAAGGAAGATAAGTAACAGAATCTCCCGTATGTGAGAAGTAAAGGAGAGCCTGCTGTTTTAATTTTGTTCCCAGTGGTAGGCCGAACTTTGTTCTTTCAGTTCCAACCTTGATGACTGGTTTGATTATAATCTAGGAATTCAATCCTTTGCTTAGGAGTTGTAGCCCTTAATGACATCTCTAGAAAGGGAAAATGTTTCCTGAAGGAATGAAGAGTAAATAAAATTATCATACAAAGTTGTGATTTATATACAAATCCGTTCCCCTGCACATGGTGGCAACTCTGAAGGTTTTTCTTGTCTTTAAATACTGTCACTTAATGGATTATTCAAAAGAATTTCATTTAAATTTATCAGATGTAAAAAAATTCACTGCTTCAAAACATCTAAAAATCCAAATGCATAAAATGTACACATGCTTAATAAAGAATACAATAAATGGTCATGCTTTATTAAGTTTACAACATTATCATTGTTTCCTAGCAGTTGAACAAAATATATGTAATATTGTGGTAATTAATGGGCCTCAAGAATTTTAGGTTAGAACTAGAACTAAATAAGAACATTACTGTGACAGGCCAATAAACTGAGAAAGATATTTTTGAGATTGATCAGCCTAACCCAACACAGGGAAATGCTCTTTTTCTCCTTGCTATGTCCTCAGTGACATAATATCTTGTCCCTTCTGCTTATATTTTTAAAATGTTGCTTGCTGTTGTGGTGGACAGATTATTGTTTTGAAAATCTGATTTTATTATCTTGGTAATGCATATAGGTATGTGCATTTAAAGAATAAAATCAGAATATTGGTTATTCCACTTAAAAACCACTTTCCAAATTTCTCCATCATGATCAGAGTATCTGATACATTTGACTGTCAGTGTAGCTCTGTGCTGAGTTTAAAATAATTCTGACTGTTTTTGAAGTTTCTTTTTGGTTTTTTTTTTAACTTGCATTCCTTCATCACTTTTCTGACTGCCATTTTTAGAAGTTATTGATTCACAGAAAATTCTCATTGAGCCTGGAATTTTTCATTAACTAAATGTTATGGTTTTCATTAAAGGCTCTTTCAATTGAAGACAGAAGGCAGTATTTGAGCTTCAGGAAAGTGTGATGTTAATTCATAAAAATATGTTGTCAAATCTTAAAATTACAGGCTTTGAATTTAAAACACAAAATAGACATTCTGGGATCAATTTATTTTACAGTATAACTTTTTTAAAGCAGTAAAATATTTTTAATTCTAGTCATTTATAATTGATGCTTGGTAAATTCTACATACTTTTGTTGTTATATATTACGTTATTATAAAAAGATAAATTCTCCAAACATATTTGGAAACTTGCAGACTGCTTGCAAAGTTTAGTAAACTGGCTTAAACAAAATAATAATTGTTAATTTTTTTTCATGATTGACCTATTAACATGAATACATATAGTAGTTAAATGTAAGAAAAGAACTTGGATAATGAGGGGCTTTCTCATTTATTTCTATTCTTTCTTGTTTAATTATTTTAATCACTATAAACGGCACCTTATTTATAGAATGTTTTGGGCAAGACTGCTTCATTCTAGAGAATAATAGCGACTAAAGCAGTAAGCAAATTGATATTGAACTGAAGATAAATGGTAAAACTTAGAATTTAGCAGTAAGATATATAGTTGTTGATATTAAATTACTTACATAGTAGTATAGTTGCTATGTTTTTGAATATGAATCTTATAACTGGGAATGAAAAACTGCTCAAGATTTATGACAGCCATCCTTCAATTTGGTCTTTCCCAAATTGCTTTGAAACATGGGAATTACCCACTAATATATCTGTAAGAAACTAAAATAAAGAAATGAAAATGGGCTTATGAGATAGACTAGTGATATCTAACAATTTCTTTTTCTTGGTTTATCTTTAAGGTCTACGCACAACGAACTAGAAAAGAATCGGTAAGTCATGACTTCATGAACTATAAACCTCATTAATATTTTAATTGTTAAAACATCTAAACCGTACTATGATAATTTCAGGATGCTCAGTCTAGTTTTACTAGATAGATTGGACTATGATTAACAATATCCACAAATGGGCAGATAAAAATTGTTGTCCCAAATATCTCCAAGTCAGTTATTGGAAAATACAGTTTTGTAAGTTTTGGTAGCCTGGAAGTGCCACATCACACTACAGGATTGTTTAAAATACAGATCTTAAAATGTTGAACTGGTGTCCATCCTCCTTAAAATGCAAAGAAGTGACCTATTTTTACAGCTAATCTGTATTCAGAGGAAATGCTGTTTCTCCTTGTGCAAGCTGAAATCTGATTGAGTCATTGTCCATACAGAAGGTTGCTAGGGTATCAGATTTCCAAATACTGGTACATATTAGCTAAAGAGCTTGTATGTTTGTTTTTGTCTAGCATTTTATTCTGTTCTCTCTCTCAGACCTGTCATAATATCTGCCCCACTACAGAAATCTTTCATTGACCAATGGACTCTAGTTTCCTGCTGCTCCTTGTTTTGAGGAACAGTCTTCTGGTAACATGCTTTAGGACATAGTCTAATCATCCTTGAGCCACACTATCATAACACCTGCATTTTTGTTGCTTCACTAATTCTACCCTATGACTCATCACCTTTGCAACAGAATGGAAATACTATTGGGAGAGCAGGGAGTTAGTTCACACACATATCAGGTTAAAACTTTGCTTTCAGGATGCTATCATTGTGTCAGGATCCTACTGTATTTATATATTTATCTTCAAGACTGGAGAGGAGACAGGTTGGTTGAATCAATAGTCTCAGACTCATTTCTGATTCTATGGAAAAGGAAATACGTTTCATAGAAGAACAGATTATTTGGAATTTATTTAGAAGAGAAGAGTGCAGGATTACCCTGATTTAGCATGGCAGATAAAGCCAGACTGGAACAGGAGAAGTTATATACCTACATTCAGTCAAAAGGCTAGAATCCCTGCAGTGTTTTGTAGCTCTAGCTTTGTTTTGTTTGTTACTGATTTGCTGTTTGACAAAGAGTGTACTTTGTATATTTCCTGTATATGTTTACTTCCTTTTTTCAGCTCTGTGGGCTGGGTGAGCTGTTCTTTTATCTCAGCCTTAAGATTTTGATTGTTTTAAATCTAATGTGTGTAGTATAATGTTCAGGGAAAAAAGCGAATTAAGTCTAGTGTGATTTTCAGGAAAACAGGGAATTTTGGGGAAAATTGAGGTAGTTTTGAAATGCGAAAAAGGCAAAGTTCTGTAAGGATAGGTAGAAAAGAGGGAGAAAGGAAATTATGGGTCAAAAATTACTGATGACAAAAAGGATAGAGAGTAAAATTGGTGCTAATGATCACCAGTATGTTAAAAAAATCACAAGATAGATTTGAGTGAATACTTCCATATTTGTACATTGATATCATGTGAAGAAACTCAGGAAATTGAAACTTTAAAAAAAAAATTTAAGTGGTGTAAGGTGTTCTTAATAGATGTTAGGAAAATAAGAGTAGGTAAGATTAGCAAAATAATCTTTAGCAAATGACCTAAGATGGCCTTCACCAACCTAATGCCCCGTTGAGGTGTTGGACTTCACCATATTCATCTACCAACATTATCATAAGCTAAATTGTAGGTAGAATGCAGCACAATTCCTATCATGGGGAAGTTATTGCATTATAAAACAGCATGTGTGAAAAAGGGAAGTGGCAGGAATAGACTCTGGAGTGCAAGGTTTGTAGTATAATGAAGACCTTAATATTGGTGAAGCTGCCATACTAGCAGCTATCAAGATTAACACGATACCATTCTGTGTTTTAACTATTGACTAGAAATGGGAAAACATTTAAAATCAACACTGATCTTTTTTTTAGAGGAGCATCAGTTTTGGTTTTGGCTATACTTCCTCCATGTTCCTCGATCAGTAGCTGATTTGAACACTTCTAAACTGCCGCTTGTTGTAACTATTGAACAAAGCAAAATGGCCTGTTTTTCATAATGTTAAAAAATCAAAATGAAAGTTATATTATTTTTCCTGCTCTGATAGTATTTTTGAGTATAGTGCCAAGATCCCCACTGCAAAATGTTTTCAGTACACCAGGACTAAAGTGTAATAAAATTAAATACAGATAATACTATTACTCCCAAATCAATTTATAATTATTTTCCTTTTTCATATCAAAGTTTGGAATTTGGTATCAACATTTGGAGGTTTTTCTAGGAACCACACAATTTTTTTAGGACAGCCTATAGCCTTGGAGTGTCTGATTATGTAGCTCTTCCATAGATATGATTTACAAAGTTCAAACTAAATCAGCCATATTATGGTTTAGCTCACTGGTAAACTCAGAATGACTGGTCCATGCATCATACTAAGGTTTAATAGTTTGTTGAGTAAATTATAATGCTGGGTTCCTAATTAGCTTCAAAATAAATCACATAATATTATGGTGTAGGCAGATGAGTCAATTGGCATGTACAGTGTATGTGGTGGAGCAAGAACAAGTGGAATGTTTTTCTTTGGTGTGGCCCCACTTCTTTTTGAATACTGCAACCATGTAAAAAGGGATGACCTTTTCCTAAATCTTTCCAAGCCCTAAGTTGTTTCCTAACAAATAGTCTATTAGCTATAAGTGTGTTTTTGTTCTGTCCCCTTTCCCCTCTTTTTGAAGCTTTTTATGGAAATTTGTACCTATTTTTCAGGGAATTCTAATATGGAATTTCAGCTTCCTAATAATTTATTATTGATTGTAACTGGTCAAAATTGAGTTTAAATGTCCACTCTAAAATTCAGAATGATCTTTCATCATCTCACATTTTATATTGGTTGAATTTCTGCTTCTTCATGATCGATTTACCCAAAGCTTTCAAAATGATATCAACCCATTTGCTGCGTACTGCCCATTTTAATCATAAGAAAATTGGCAAAAGTGATAAATTTACTAATGCCTAAACTTAGAGCAAAGTTTATTCCATATTTCTCAACCCATCAAACCTTTTAACTCCAAGAATTTTCACCAGTCTATATATGTGATAGAGCGAGATCACTTGCTTAGCTACAAATTTTGGGAGTGGAATCTGGTGGAAGATGGTGGAAAAAATTTTGCTACTTCTAAAAAAGCTTTATTGTTATATATTAAATATTTTAGAGAATATTACAGAATGTTACAGAAACAGGCAAAGAATCAGCACTTGTGCATAATTCCTCTGACACTTGTTCCAGTGGAATGAGGCATATAAGCAGTGATGTATTGAGAAGGAGGTGGCAGGGATTTTTCCTTTTTTTCTGGGCCCATTCCCTATCCATTTCTGAAATTAACATTTTATAGATATTTCACTTACAAGCCAAATCATTAACATAGTTTCTTGAGAATCTATTGGTACCTATTTACAAGTTTTTATTTAGTGCCTGTTCAAAGTTACAACAGCACTAAAAAAGGTGACTTATGACTGTGTTTCACAATTATGGCCATTGCCGCATTCCAAGGGTCACATGATCAAAATCCAGATGCTTGGTAATTGTCACATATTTATGATGGTTGCAGTGTCATGTGACCACCTTTTGCAAACTTCTGACAAAGTGAACAGAAAAGCAATCTTAGCAATCGTATTACTAATTTAATAACTGCTGTGATTCACAATAACTGTGACAAGAAAGGTCGTAAAATGGGGGAAAATTCACTTAAATGTCTCACTTAGTAACCAAAATTTTGGGCTCAATTGTCTTAAGTTGAGGACTATCTGTAATTACTGGAAGAATCTACTTCTGGACCCTTGGGAAAACAATATAATTCCTTCATCAGGTTTTCATTACTTTCCATCTGTAGCATCTTTATGTTTGCCACTGTATCCAACCGAAAAAAAAGTACACCTAATGGCATTTTGCAGACAATTGTTCATTTGAGATTTTTTTTTGCGGGGAGATGGGAAATAGAAGTGGAAATGACTTTTTTTAGAGGCTCATTGTTAGCTCTATTATTGATATATCTGTAATTTTCAAATTGTCAGTTAGAATATTAGGTATCTGATTCAATCTGCCCCTCCCCTTATCTGTAAGTAGTTACTTGTCTGATTTGATATTTGAATTATATTTTAATTCTTACATCGAAAGGATGCAGTTTTTAAAATAGGGAACTCAGATACAGTCTTTTTTAGATTTATAATCTTTAGATTTATAAGACTAGATATCTCTAGACCTGAGCCTTCTTCTTAGCTTTCTCAACTCTTTATTGCATTGTACAACCCAGACAATTCATTTCTGTTCTGTGTTTATTTTATTTATTTATTTATTTATTTATTTATTTATTTATTTATGCCCCCTCTCCCAAGGGACTCGGGGCGGCTCACAACTAAAATAGAATACAACAATAAGTTACTTAAAAATATATTAAATTAAAGCCGAATTAATATTAGTATTATTATTAAAACCCCAAAATTATGTAAACGACCCCAAGGGTCAACACTGCCCAGATTGTAAAAACAGCCAGGTTTTTAGCTCGTGGCGGAAGGTGCGGAGATCGGGAGCCAGCTGGAGCTCCAGCGGAAGAAGATTCCATAGAGTGGGGGCCGCCACAGAATAGGCCCTCCCCTGGGTCCCCGCCAAACGACATTGAGTCGTGGAGGGCACCCCGAGGAGACCCCGCCTGTGCGACCGTACCGGGAGGCTGGTATTTGAAGCTGGGAGAAGTCGTTCTCGTAAATATCCTGGACCCATGCTATGTAGGACTTTGAATGTTAAAACCAAAACCTTGAACCTCACCCGGAGGGCAACCGGAAGCCAATGCAAGCCACGCAGGAGGGGTGTAACATGGGAGTATCGTGAGGCTCCCATCACAACCCGTGCAGCCGCATTCTGCACCAGCTGAAGCCTCCGAGTGGTGCACAAGGGCAGTCCTAGATAGAGAGCGTTACAGTAGTCCAACCGGGAGACAACGAGCGCCTGAGTGATCGTGCGCAGGGCATCCCGGTCCAGGTATGGGCGCAACTGGCGAACCAGCTGGACCTGGGCAAAGGCCCCCCTGGCCACGGCTCCCACCTGCTCCTCCAACTTGAGCCGTGAATCCAGGAGAACCCCCAGGTTCCGTGCCCTGTCTACGGGGGGTAACACCTCCTCCCCCATGACCAAAGATGGAACCTCCAAACTGGACCGGGATGTCGGTACGCACAGCCACTCTGTCTTCTGTATTTTGAGAAACTCACTGTACCTTTTCTCCCTCCATGGTCAAACCTTGAGTTTCTGTGTACTTTTTCTTCCAAGCATGGCTTTTCTCCCCCCATTCATGCAAATATAGCATAGTGCTAATTAAGATCAAATATATATCTATTTTTTGCAGCTACTTAACAGATATTTTCATATATTGTAGACCAGAATTCCATACGTATAATATGCCGTATTTATTATATCTAGGCTGAATAAAAATCAGATTTATATCAGATTCTTATATTAAATACATACTGAAGGGGTAGACATAGTTTAAGTAAACCATTAACATTTCACAAATAAAATTATTACAATTTAAAAACATGTAGAACGTTCCCTGTAGTCCTTTTTCATGTGATCAAAACCTGTTTACCAATGTCTTGTAACTTCATCATTTGCTTAACCATAAGGTTGCCTTATTAAATTAAGGAAAGCAGTCATCATGCTTGACATTATTCAAAGTTTGCAGCTATCTTCTGTCCTACACACTCAATGTCTATGTTTGTATTCCTATTGCTTGGTATTTGTAATTGTCTAGTCTTGTCTGTTCCCTATTGAGGAGGTAGGTTTTCCCAACTCCTCCTGTTAGTTAGCTGCTCTCACTAATGACATGGGTTTTTCCGTTTGTTGTTCTTTTTGCTTCTAGTTTTTCTATTCACATGCTAATTCTCTTTAGAAATCTGGACTCATGGGAGGGGCACACTTAAAGTATATATATATACTCAGTTTAATAAACTGAAACTGAACTTGATGCTTGATGCTTAAAGAGAAAGTTATATTTTGCATGTCTGGAAAATTTAAACTGTAGATTGAATTCCATGTTCTATGAGTGTATTTAAAGAATACCAAACCAAATTATTATATTGAGCTCCACTAACTAAATATTCATAAACCAAATCTTCAAAAATGTGTGTCTCTATGAAGAGCAATACAAGAGAAAAGAAATATTCTTCATTTGTTCAACTAAAGTGTGCATATGTTGGTATGGTCATTATTCGATAAAGCATTGCCAGTAGTTGACATAATACTAAAATATAGTTTAACATAGCTGGAACAGACTATAGAAATAACCATTTATATTTCTCTAGCACGGCCATAACACTGAAAGCAGTTCTCTTTGAATAATTAAAGTGAGTGCCATTTTCCCTCTAAGATTTATGTGACTGCTTAGAACAGGGGTCTCCAACCTTGGCAATTTTAAGACTTGTGGACTTCAACTCCCAGAATTCCTCAGCAAAGCTGGCAGAGGAATTCTGGGAATTGAAGTCCACAGGTCTTAAAGTTGCCAAGGTTGGAGACCCCTGGTTTAGAAGGCTGTTCCCAATCGTCTACATGCTTACAGAACATCTCCTTTTAATGTTTTGCAGAGCCCTATTAATTTAAAAATAATTAGCATTATATTTGAATCCTGTTCCATGATAAATCATCTATGATTAATAGAAACAAACTAGTTTTGGAAACATGTTTTGAAATTGGCTACGGTTCTCTAGTACATGCTTAAGGTACCATTTAGACTGACATGAATTCTCCTATGTTAGAGGGAAAAATGGTATTTGTGTCAGAACAAGTTATCAACAGTTTTTTTAAATGCTATCCAATTAATTGAGACATCTTTAATTAAATAATACATGAATTGTTTTCATCCAGGTATTAGTCAGTCAATGACCAAAATCATGGAAGTAGAGTTTCCAAAATCATGGAAGTAGAGTTTTTTGAAATTGATTATTTACTGTAGCATTGTTCATTAATGTTAGCATTTTACCAAAGATTGAGCAACAAAATGACATGGCTACTTTAATCTTCTGTGCTATGCCGCAACTCTTTCACATTCTACTAACTCTTTTTTGGCTTAAAAGTATAAACTTTATTTGTGACATAAGTTTAATGCTTTGAAGAAAAATTTCTCTATGTTTTTTTAATTGCTGTTGTACCATTCATTCACAATTAGATAATTTGAATTACTTTCTACCTTAATTCCTTTTTTATGATTTTATCATAAAAAAACAATATTTATTTGAATCAAGCTAAATATGATAGTTTCCATATCTAAAACTGAAGCTTTCCTAATGAGGTTCGAAAGTCATTTTTAAAGAAATTGAATAAAAATATTTAAGGATATGGGAATGATGTGCTTATAGAAAGATAGGATATTAATCAGATTGTGATGGTGATATAATACAGACAAATGCACACAAATAACAGGGCAATTTATTTCTTGAATTAGTATAGCTTTTATTGAACGTTATGTGTTTTTTTTAAAAAATCTGGTTAAAAAGTTAGGTCTCCAGAATTCACTTCATCTCCCTCTTTGTGTTTAGAATATATTATCATCCATTGTTTAAATAATTCATGTTTTTTCTGACATGGAGTTTTAGGTTGTCTTCAGTTAAATATCTATGTTTCAGTCAACTTATTTTTCTGCCTAAACTCTCAGATTGTGAAAATTTAGTCATAGAGTTAATATATCTAGATTGAAAAAATAATTATTTTGGATAAAGTATAATGTCCCATGATTAGATTTTCTTCTCAGCTCTTGTTCTCTGTCTCTCTGTTCCAACCCTTCAGAGAAAATTTGAAAGATGTAAAATGCAGAGGACTATGTCAAAAGTTTAACATGTCATAATGAAATAGTTTTGTAATGCTGTAATTTTTTTAAAAAAAGAACGGAGATTGAAGTGCAATCCCCCAAGATAAGGTGCATCTATAGCCATTGTATTCACCATGAAGAATCTGTGGATGTTTAATGATGTTTGAAATAAATTTTGTAATTGCTTTGCATCTACTTAAAACTTGCATATTCTCTTAAAGCATGTATTAGTGTGCATGTTCTTGCATTCAAATGTCATCTTGAAAATGTTGACAATGCATTTTTTATTCTTTTTCCTCTCAAGTTGAATTTTGTCATTGCCCATGGCAAGGTAAAGAGTGCAGTGAGCTGGCTATTTGGTAACAGGGAATTATACATTAATAGTAAGGCCTTAATATTCAGGGGAGTTTTACTTTCATACTGCAGAAGTTCAGTGCCCCCAAGCAATATGAATATATTCTCCCATTCAGAAAATTTCAGGTTAACTTATTTGCAACTTTAAGGAGGCTATCTTCTGCACTTGTATTTGATTATTTTAACACAGTCAAATGATGCTGAATATAAGCCTTATTGTTAGGACATCTGTAAATTAACCATATTCTGTCATCAGAATGATGGGGCTAATAGGAAAGATTAGCACTTTTCCTGGTGAAAAGGCAGAACGAGAAAGAGCATCCTTCTCATCCCTTGGAGAAACTCCCTTCTGTTTTTGACTTTCTCTTATCTAGATATTTGGTGGTTTCAAGTTAATTCCAGCTTCCAAAAGTGAATTATAAAAACAAAGGAGGAGAAAAAAATAAGGAAAAACCTTGGCATTTTTCTGGAACTTTCTATCTGTGAGAGATTGTCAGGTCTTTCTCATGGACAAATTTATATCCTACCCCCCAAAGTTCTTGACTGCCATCAGTGAGAGGTCATGGATTTTACAGATAGCAAACGAGTCCTAAAGGCAGCCTTTTGTTGCTAACTGCAGTAGCTTTTGATAAAGACAGGATACGGGATAAAAAAAATAAAAAAATCCTTACATAATTCCTACCAAGTTTTAGTCTCAACCTATCTGGAGAGCCTTAGATTGAAAAAAGCTTCTTTCTCCTTTCAGCCAGGAGCAGATTCTTAACTTGGAGATCCTACACAATGTAACTGATTTCTTTTATGAAATGCTATAAAAGTGACAAAAGCTTGCCCAAATAGGATTTGTGATTGCATTAAATGTCCTTTGTTGAATGTAACACTGCATAATATGAAATATTTGTATGGATTTTTGTTTGTTTTATAAGCTCATATTGGTTGATGTGTATTTGCTGAGGCCGTAAATATTTGAAGATTTGGAAATATTTGGGGACACTATAAACTGAAACTATATGGATGCTAAATTTCATGCCACTTTCGTATTTTCATGTTTGGATCTTTTGTTTCATACTTAAGTATTTGGACATTTCTACCACCTCTCCAAAGCTTAAGCATGGTATATAAGGATGTTTTGGTGAGATGGTAGTGAATCAAGAGTGTAAATTCTTGAAGATACAGTCCTGTTACTTTTCACAAAAGAAAAGCTTTTAATAGAACCTATTTTGAGTCAGTTTAAGGAAGAAAATGGAGGAAATATAAAAACTATTCTTGAGAAAAATTATCTATAAAAGCTTGTTATATTGTTAGAGCTTTCTCTCCTGTTGATTCAGAATGTATTCTGACACCTTATTCAGTCTGGATTTTTGTTTTTTGAGATGTTTTTCTTCTTTAAGTAAAAGTTCTATTCTTCAGATAAAAATGTTTAGGCAAAATCTGTATTTTTTTTTAATTCTTGATGGTGGATTAGGTGGAAGCTAGCTAACCACAACTGATATAAGAAAGTTAAATAGCTTTGGATCTGGTTAATTTTTTTGATAGGACTTTACCAGAAAATATAAAAGATGTAGAAATAATCCAGAAGGCAATGGGCATATAATTTTCAAACAACTAAATTGTGTTCTTTAAACACTAGGATTTGAATTTCATTTGGGAAAGGCTTTATCTTATCTACTTCACATAATTGTGTTTCTAATGTTTATGGTTGTAATAGTTTTATGTATTTTTCATGATGCTTTAATTCTTGATTGAGAGCTAGTTACGTAAGTGTTTTAAACAAAACAATGTTACAAAACGTATGTTGTAAGAGATCAGATTGTAGCTAGAGCTTCTGAAAAACTTTTTAAAGTATTTTGTAAATACAGCAGATGTGAGTAAGTACCTTTCTCCCTAGAAGGTACTTAGGCAGGCAGATGTCTTCTTCAGTGCTTGACAGACTGTGAAAGGAGTTTGATCTCAAATCATATTGAGATTTATGTATCATAGGAAGCACTTTTGGAAGTATATCTAGATATGGGTAGCCAAACATCATATTGTATATTCTTTATAATTGGCCTTGATCAGTGTTTTGGCAAAATATTGTAACCTATCTGAAATTATAGAGATTTCAAAAGTGTTGCTATGTAGAAAACACTGTGATAATCCAAGTGAAATATAACTTCCTTAACCAGAGGGGGGGAGGACCCTCTGCGGGGACGGGCCATGGAGTTTAGCCAGCATCTGATGGACAAGATTGCTCAGATCCGGGCTGGTCTGGACTCCGACTGGTCAGAGTCTGACAGGAGTGATGTAGCGGGTCTTAGGGATTTCATCTGGGAGGAGTTTGACCCTGTGACCCCTAATGAGGTGGACAGAATCATGCAGAAGCTGAGTGTTGCCACGTGTTTATTGGACCCGTGTCCCTCCTGGCTGGTTTATGCCACCTGGGAGGTTACACAAGGCTGACTCCAGGCAGTGATTAATGCTTCTTTGAGTGAGGGATCCTTCCCCACCACCTTGAAGGAGGCGGTGGTGAGGCCCCTCCTCAAGAAGCCTGCCTTGGACCCAGCTAACTTAAACAACTTTTGTCCCGTCTCCAACCTTCGCTTTGTGGTGAAGGTTGTTGAGAGCGTGGTAGCCAAACAGCTTCTGATGTTCCTGGAAGAAACCAACTACCTAGACCCGCACCAATTGGGCTTAAGGCCCGGGTACAGCATGGAGACGGCGTTGGTTGCACTGGTGGATGATCTCTGGAGGGCACGGGACAGGGGTCACTCCTCTGTCCTAGTCCTGTTAGATCTCTCAGTGGCTTTTGATACCATCGACCATGGTATCCTACTGCGACGCCTTGAGGGGTTGAGAGTGGGGGGCACCGTTTTGCGGTGGTTCTCCTACCTCTCGGGCCGTATGCAGATAGTGTTAATGGGGGGCAGGGATCGGCCCTGAGGCCCCTCCTTTGTGGGGTGCCTCAGGGGTCGGTTCTTTCACACCTCTTGTTTAACATCTACATGAAGCCACTGGGTGAGATCATCCGTGGTTTTGGGGTGAGGTATCATCAGTACACTGATGATACCCAGGTTTTTATCTCCATCCCTAACCAACCCAGTGACACCCTTGACATGATGTCCAGGTGCCTGGAGGTGGTACAGGCCTGGATGGGGAGGAACAGGCTCCGGCTCAACCCGGCCAAGACCGAGTGGCTATATGTACCGGCATCTCAAGTTGTCCAGGATGTTCCACCTTTAGCTATGGGGGGAGAGGTGTTACCCCCCATAGATAGGGCGCACAACTTGGGCATCCTCCTGGATGTACAGCTCAGTTTGGAGGAACAGGTGGGAGCCGTGGCCAGGGGGGCATTTGCCCAGGTTCGCCTGGTGCGCCAGTTGCGCCCCTACCTGGATTGAGATGCCCTACGTACAGTCACTCATGCGCTCATTACTTCCCGTCTGGACTACTGCAATGCTCTGTACATGGGGCTGCCCTTGAGGACCACCCGGAGGCTTCAGCCTGTCCAGAATGCAGCGGCGTGGGTTGTGATGGGAGCGTCCCGATGCTCCCATGTTACACACCTCCTGTGTGCGCTGCACTGGTTACCGGTTGCCCTCTGGGTGAGATTCAAGGTGCTGGTGCTGACCTATAAAGCCCTTCATGGCTTAGGACCGGGATACTTATGGGAGACCCTGCTGCCAGCAACTGTTTCCCATCGTCCCGTGCGCTCTCGCAGACAGGGCCTCCTTGGGGTTCCGTCAGCCAGACAATGTTGGCTGGTGACCCCTGGGGGTAGGGCCTTCTCTGTGGGAGCACCCATCCTATGGAACCAACTCCCCCTGGAGCTTCAGGTGGCCCCTGACCTCTGCTGTTTCCCTCAGGGCTTAAAAACCTAGCTGTTCCAACTCGCTGACCTGGGCTGAGGGTGGGGATG
Organism: Naja naja; assembly: GCA_009733165.1. NCBI lineage: Eukaryota > Metazoa > Chordata > Lepidosauria > Squamata > Elapidae > Naja > Naja naja. The sequence goes on along the minus strand of CM019151.1, from coordinate 132,693,085 downwards.
GGAGTTTTAATTGATTGTTTTATTGTTTTTAGCTTTAATTGGGTTTCTTATCTAATTTCTTTTTAATTGTATATTGTATTATTTTAATGACTGTACGCTGCCCCGAGTCATTCGGGAGATGGGGCAGCTTAGAAATCCAATAAATAAATAATAAATGTATCACAAAAAATTCTTTTTAAGATTAAGTCCAATGTTAAATTTGGTAAGCTTATATTGTAAGATGTAGGTCCGAAAGTCAGAGTTGAATTATAAGTGGTGGAACTTAATATGAATCGAGTGTATTCATAGAGAATTTTGCCTTCCATCAGAAAGTTAGACCAGGAAGAAAACATTTCAAATGAAATTTACCATGTAACCTTTGGCCAGTCAGTATCTTCCTTCCTCGTATGTTTTTCAAACTTATTTTAAAGCCTAAACAAGTGGAAACCAGAGATAACACCTTAATTGGTTTAGGAAAAAATGTGGAACACAAACAGCCTATTTCTGAAAAGTAGGAGAATAACATACATATCATAAACATTATATCACATTTGGCCACTTATTTGAAGAAGCAAAACTCTGGGTGGCTCAAAACAACTACAAAACCAATAAAAACAAAAAGCTTGATATTCACAACCCTTCTCCTCTACTGCAGCTGACACCACCCTCTTCAGGCTCCAATCTTACCTTTCTCAGTGCTCAGCCTGGCGAACAATCACCTCTTTGTAACCTTCTGGAAGGTTAAAAGGAGGGCAGCATGCTCCTGTATCTCAAGGGGAAAAGGTTCTACACAGCAGGGGCTTCATTGGAAAAGGTGTGTTTCCTAAGTCTCACTAGATGAGAGCATTGAAGGGACCTGGAGCATATTTAGTCTACTTGATATGATGGAATGGGCAAATGTCCTCAGTCTCACAAGTAACCTATGCTATGTAGGGCTTTAAAGGTAATAACTAGCACCCGGAAAAGAAACTGGGAGCCAATGCAGCTTGTTCAACAGAAGAATAATATGGCAAACCAAATTGTAACTTTTGGATGGTGTGTAAGGGCAACCACATATAGTTAGCATTGCAAAATGCCAGGTTTGCATAAGGCAGTAAACCACGATGTGGTTTAAAACAAGCCACATGTTCGGTTTGTTTAGCATGTTGTGTGAACCCAGTCCCTCTGGTTATTCTGTTAGCCATTGACATTGTGACTTAAGAATGTACAAGCCTATTCCAAAATGAATTGCTGGGAACTAATTGCACAGAATCAAAGCCTAATGAAATAATCCTACTCTAAAGAAGTTTTTGTGAAAACTGCTGGCTGCATTCTGGCTAAATGATGAGAAAGTCCAAAACACTGTTCTCGGGAAATGATTGCAAACATGCAGTCCTTCCCAAGGCAAACAACTTTGTTCCGTTAAAGCAGATCTAAAGAACAATTTGTCCCTTAGGATATTCTGGGTCACAAGACCCTTTTAAGAATTGTACAGCAGATCTGTTCCCTCATTGACCTGTTCTTAACTTTTGTTAGCTGAAAAAATCATGATATCAGTTTGCATAAATAACCATATCGGTTGAAACTAAACTAAAAAAAGTGTAATTTTGATGAATTAGATCCCTCCCCCCATGCTTCTGAGCAAAAAGCATTAAAGTTTGTGGGGGCAGGAAGAGAAATAAAGTTTGAGCCAAAAATAGACATCTATAAAAGTACATGTTGATGGAAATTTATGGCAAATTCAGTGGATTTTTAAAATCTTCATTTATAGGCTATATTGTATTTTTTAAAAAAATCTCCCACTGAACTCTAAATAGATATTTTTTTAAGTAAGACTTTTTATTGTATATCTTTTTAAAGAAAAAGAACCTTTGTTAATAGCAACTGCAGTATCCAAAAATGTCTTTCCAAACTTTAGAACTCCTTATATTAGATGGGCAAAGAATTCAGAAAAGATTCCTATGCACTGTACATCTATGTAAAAAGAAGTTATTTTGCCACATACAAATTTTATCACCACTGCAGTGGAACACTGGAAAGCCTTTTCTTTTTAAAAAAGGATAATCTGGTGCTTTTTATAAAACAAGGCTACTTCGTTGTCATCCATTAAGTCAGCCTGCATAATCTACATTGCAGTAACCTATAAAAGAGAGCAGTCACTTCATAGAAATATATCTGAGGTACCTGCAGCTTTAATAAGTGAGTCAAGCTATGTAGTGTAAATAGGCCTATGTGTATACCATAAGCCTACAATCCATTAAAGTGGAACTGTCTTGCTATCTCAGCTGTCTGAAGTGGTATATCCTACTTGGGACATATTTCTGTGAAACATTGAGAACATAGCATATGTAGAAATACATGTTCAGGGAATTGGTTGAGAAATGTACACATATCTGTCCTCCAACACTTTTGGGAGATCCCATTAATTATTTTGGTTTTGCTCCCTACACTGTGCACCAAGGTGGTTTGTTTGTTTGTTTTTCTTCCCATTTCTTGAGTGGTCTTTCCTTACTTGCTTTGGCATAAAGTTGCCAAAAAAGCTCTAAACTGTAAGCATTAATTATCCCTCAGATCTATAATTGACCCTGTTGTGTGTGAATTCAGACCATAGTACCATTCAAGCCAGTTTGGTGTGGTGGTTAAGGCACCAGGCTAGAATGTGGGAGACCATTAGTTCTAGTTCTGCTTTAGGCACAAAGCCAGCTGGATGACCTTGGGCTAGCCACTTTTTTTCAGTGCTAGGAAGCAGGCAGTGGCAAACTACTTCTAGAAAACCTTGCCAAGAGAACTGCAGGGACTTGTCCAGACAGTTGCCAGGAGTTAAGACTGATTCAAAGGAACCACATTTCTGAAAGAATGCAAAAAATTGGCGGATGCCCCAACTCTTTCACTGTGCACAGCTCAGTTTGCAGCACTCATGACATTCTACAGCAAGAAAATACAGGCTTTCTCCATCCCCAGCAATTCTCTGGCTTTCCATTTCTGGTTTTTATTACTTTGCAAAATCTTGGATTTTTGTCCTTTTTCTGCTAGAGAGCAGATTGCCCAATAGGAAACAGCATTAAAGCAGCAGCAGCCATTGAAAGGGTGGTTGTAGGGGAGGGGGAAGTTGTCTTCTGGGTTAGAGAAGCAAATCTTATTCAACTCATACACGATGTCTTTACAAGATAAGCTTATTGTGAAAGGGAGCCCCCAGATATGTTTTGCTATCTCTGTAAATGTGCAGATTTTAAGCAGATAATGTTATTCATATAGTCTCAAAATATTCTTTTGAATTGTCTTGGCTGCTTGCAGCTGTAAGTTCTTTTAAAAGTGCTTCCCTAACCCCATGCATTTTGTGTGTGTGTGAAATTTAACTAGCCATTTGTAAAGCTTACTATTTCTTGAAAATGTTTTTGTATTGGGAGAGGAAGGGAGCTGATTTTGTTATGCAATGGCTATACAAGATTTTTTTTCTCTCTTTTCTCTCTCTGTGTAAATAAAAATGCATTGCTTCTACTTTAAGGACAGATTTGAACAGAAAAGGTTGTGTCCCCCCACCCCACAACGATATTCCCCCCATTTTCTTTTTTAAGGGTAAGATCTTTCTGCAATATTCAACCACAACCACGTAGTACTGTTGTGAATGTTATATTTCTGCTTAACAAATCAATGGCCTTGCAAGTTCTGTGTGGCTAGTCTAGATTTTTTTAAATTCCTATTTATATCCCGCCCTTCTCCGGAGACTCAGGGCGGCTTACAATTTTTGGGATATTTTATAAAGAATACTGAGGAAAATTCAGAATTGGGTTGAATACATGGCTTTTATATTTAGAACTTTGCAATAAATACTGGGATTAATATACTGTCTTGAAACTTTATATTGACTAGTATGGCATCTGATCCCTAATTCAAACCTCTTGTTTTTAAATGTACAGTACAATGATCAGATTAGGCTGCATATAGGAATATTTAAATTAATAGGTTTCGTGCAGTAGATTAGCCAATAGAAAAAACAAAGCTTGTAAACTTACTTGGAATTTTCTCTGAATTTTAAAACAAAAAGTTAATTGATTTAAAGCCTTCTCTCTCCATTTCTTTTGATTCACTAATGATAATTATCAAATATATATAAAAAGGCAGGATAAAAGTATAATAATAATAATTACAAAATACAAAGACCTGCAAATAGAAATAGAATGATTGTGGCAAAAGAAATCAAAGGTAGTACCAATAGTAATAGGCGTCTTGGGTACAATCCCAAAACCACTGGAGCACCATCAGCATTGACAAATTCACCATCAGTCAATTGCAAAAGGCAATTTTATTTCAAACAGTTTAACATCCTGTGACCATGATACCTTTAGCACCATCAAACAACATCTGCCTATCTCAGATTCTTGGGAAGGATTCGATAGGTGGATTAAAATGCCAAATCCTGTCTAAACATCTGGCTGATTCTGCAGTGAACCATAATAATAATAATGCCAAATATCTCATACTCTATCTTAGGAATTGAAATCGTTATACTTCTGCAAAAAATTTTTTTAATTTGGATCAATATTTTGGAATCTCTCATTTGATATGCTTCCAATATACAAAATGATTTACACATATAATTTGCATCCATGCAAGATTATCTTTATTGTTCTTTAGCTACAGGTGAAACTCAAAAAATTAGAATATCGTGCAAAAGTTCATTTATTTCAGTAATGCAACTTAAAAGGTGAAACTAATATATGAGATAGACTCATTACATGCAAAGCAAGATAGTTCAAGCTGTGATTTGCCATAATTGTGATGATTATGGCTTACAGCTCATGAAAACCCCAAATCCACAATCTCAGAAAATTAGAATATTGTGAAAAGGTGCAATATTCTAGGCTCAAAGTGTCCCACTCTAATCAGCTAATTAAGCCATAACACCTGCAAAGGGTTCCTGAACCTTTAAATGGTCTCTCAGTCTGGTTCAGTAGGCATCACAATCATGGGAAAGACTGCTGACCTGACAGTTGTGCAGAAAACCATCATTGACACCCTCCATAAGGAGGGAAAGCCTCAAAAGGTAATTGCAAAAGAAGTTGGATGTTCCCAAAGTGCTGTATCAAAGCACATTAATAGAAAGTTATGTGGAAGGGAAAAAGGTGGAAGAAAAAGGTGTACAGCCAGCAGGGATGACCGCAGCCTGGAGAGGATTGTCAGGAAAAGGCCATTCAAAAGTGTTGGGGACTTTCACAAGGAATGGACTGAGGCTGGAGTCAGTGCATCAAGGGCCACCACACACAGATGGATCCTAGACATGGGCTTCAAATGTCATCAGAAGGGTCTTACCTGGGCTAAAGAAGAACAGACCTGGTCTGTTGCTCAGTGGTCCAAAGTCCTCTTTTCTGATGAGAGCAACTTTTGCATCTCATTTGGAAACCAAGGACCCAGAGTCTGGAGGAAGAATGGAGAGGCACACACTGCAAGATGCTTGAAGTCCAGTGTGAAGTTTCCACAGTCTGTGTTGATTTGGGGAGCCATGTCATCTACTGGTGTTGGTCCACTGTGCTTCATTAAGTCCAGGATTAACGCAGCCGTCTACTAGGTGATTTTGGAGCACTTCATGCTTTCTTCCACAGACGAGCTTTATGGGGATGCTGACTTCATTTTCCAGCAGAACTTGGCACCTGCCCACACTGCCAAAAGCACCAAAACCTGGTTCAATGACCATGGGATTACTGTGCTTGATTGGCCAGCAAACTCACCTGACCTGAACCCCATAGAGAATCTATGGGGCATTGCCAAGAGAAAGATGAGAGACATGAAACCAAACAATGCAGAAGAGCTGAAGGCCGCTATTGAAGCATCCTGGTCTTCCATAACACCTCAGCAGTGCCACAGGCTTATAGCTTCCATGCCACGCTGCATTGAGGCAGTAATTGCTGCAAAAGGGGCCCAAACCAAGTACTGAGTACATATGCATGCTTATCCTTTTCAGAGGTCTGATATTGTTCTATGTACAATCCTTGTTTTATTGATTGCATGTCATATTCTAATTTTCTGAGATTGTGGATTTGGGGTTTTCATGAGCTGTAAGCCATAATCATCACAATTATGGCAAATCACAGCTTGAACTATCTTGCTTTGCATGTAACGAGTCTATCTCATATATTAGTTTCACCTTTTAAGTTGCATTAGTGAAATAAATGAACTTTTGCATGATATTTTAATTTTTCAAGTTTCACCTATAGAAGACCCAATAGACATACAATTTTAAAACTACAACTATCAGGTAAAACACTACAGAAATAGTTTCACACAGCAATAACTATAAATGCAACATTCATAATGTGACATTTGCCTTATGGAACCATCGGTATAAGGATGTTTCTTTAACCACTTATCTGGGAAACCATAATGCAATGTAACAATCATTATAAAGGCATGAGAACTACCTGACATCTTTGCATCAACAGCAGTCACTGATAGGAATTTATTTTTATAAAGAAGGAGACAATTCATGTTATGATTGGTTCTTGTAAATTACAGCTGCTTATGAAGCTGCTACCATAATGAATCATTTAGGCAGGCAGTTCTAATGTAGAAATTGGTTGTCATTTGTATCCAGTAATATTTTGTTCTAAATACTTTCAGAGGAATCACTGAATTGCCTTTATATTTTATTCTGGATCTGGATCAGATTTACACAATATTAATAAACTATCAGTTTGGGCAGAATTTCTTTCTTCAGTAATGCCTCAAAGAAGAAACTGCATCTTGCTGTAAGTACACAAGCTACAGTAGGAGACTGAAGCAATGCAGTAAGTGTTCATAAAAATAGGCTTTCTCCCAGAGCATTATATAATCAAAGGGAGTGATGTCACTTGTAACTGTGGAGAGCATCTCTGAAATTGCAGGTTTCTGCAGATGGGCAACTGCTTGCCAAATGTGAGGAGGAGGCTTCTCTGAATTTGTGATAAACTGCAGTGTGGAATTTTATGCTTTAAAGGAAGGAGATAACACAGACTGGCAGAGAGAACAATGCCTTTTCAACACACAAGCACACACAGGATCTCTTTGTACAAGGAAGATTTTAAAAGGGCATCCATGTTAATCTAACCAAGGGTTTCACCGGCAGTAGGTTTTCTTCAACCTTCCTATTAAGATGATTCTCACAAAATTATTTGTTTTGTACTATTAATAAAATCAAATAGCTAGTTTTCCTTGGTATATAGTGATCCTGTTATGCTGTCTTATCTCCTCCATTTCAAATGGATCTTCTAGTTAAATCTTTCTTCTTATGCAAGAAGGTTTTCATGGTTCTTAGAAATATCCTGCATGGAAATGTAGACATCATTGAATTCCAGACTCTGTTTGTGACTTACATTTGGAATTGAATTTGACCCATGATGCAGAAGTCATATCATTTCTTATCTTATCATTATTGAGGAATGTGAAATGCTTCCTCTTAAAAAGGGAGGGGCAATCTGGCCTGTTGATCTGAAGGAAATTGTGATCAGTGTGATTAGAGGATCAATGACAAACAGATCACTGGAGGAAATGAGAACCCTGTTGCTTCTCATTAAGATCTTTAGGAAAGGAGAGGAAGTTCATTTACTTTTCCTTCCCATAGCAGGCCACTAGAAAGAAGGCCTCGTCACTTCACCTTTCCTCTCAACAAACCTGCTTAGAGAGGCTTAGAGGGAGATCATAGAATTATAAAGATGGAAGGGAACTTAGAGGTCATCTAATCCAATCTATTCAGTGTGTGATCTACTAAAGCATTTTAAACAGGTTGATTGTTCAGATAAAATGGAGGAGGGCGCTTTGTAAGATCTCTTGTGCTTCTGAAAAAGGTTAGCATATAAATCAAATAAAAAACAATGTGTATTTATTGGAGTAACTCAAACTTAGCAAGTGTAGAATATCTTACCCAAGTGTGAAAATGAAATTTAGATCCTTGCACAACAATCCTCTAAGCACGTGAAATAGTTGATGGGGAAGTTGAACATGGTGGCAAACTGGTTGAACTGGAGAATTATCTGTAGCCACAATGGAAACTGGAGCTGAGGTTTTTCTGAATAATAGGAAGACATTTGTGGAAACCAGTGATGGTTCTCTTTATTTCACATTTCTGAACCACCCATCTCCCTTAGAGAGGGACTCTTCCTTGAAAAACAGTTCCCTCAGTTTCCTCAGGTTTCCATGTTAAGAACCTCTGCCAAGTGATGTTCTGATGGTATTTTGATTGGAATGATTATTGTATTTTTTTCTTCTCATACTCCCCTGGATGATCATAAGGTTGTAAAGATACCCGTGATTTCTTTTGGGTTGAGTAGACCATTGCTCATCAGCCTAAGAAATGATAGATTCAAATTTACACATTATCCATTTAGAAGGAATCCACCCAACTTTTATATTGTTCAGACTTTGGAAAAGGGAATACAAGTACAGTAGACATAATCAGCAAAAAAAGACAAAGTATATGATGCTGGGGTTGATATCATCTCAGAAAAAGTCCACAAATTAAATGCATAGCACAATATGCAAAGGTTAATGATACAATATTAATAGCAGTGGAACAGATCCCCCCTGTAATGTGAAGTCTATGATTTACAGCTTTGAAGCAGAATTCATGAATTCATTTAAGGTATACAAATCAGTTTGTCCTTCACTAGACATTTTATACTTATGAAGAACATAGATAATGTTCCATATAAAGAACATTAATGTTGGGGTTTCCTCCTTCAAAATATTTTGAGAGAGTATTGTTTACTGCTGTACATTGATACCTGTACTAATAATACTAATTTCTACTTTTGAGATATAAATATATATTAATGCTTTTACCATAGGCAAATGTACTGCATCTCTGATTTTATAGCAATAGCATTGGCATTTAGACTTATATAATGTCCCATAGTGCTTTGCAGCACTCTCTGGGTGGTTGCATATTGCCCCCAATAATCTAGCAACTCATTTTACCTACCTCAGAAGGATGGAAAGCTTGAACCCATCAGGATTGAACTCTAGGCTGTGAACAGAGTTTGCGTTACTGCATTCTAAACACTGCACCACCAGGGCCCTTTGAGTTTGGCAAAGCTTTATTTTAAACCAGCGGTTGCCAACTGGTGGGCCGTGGCCCACTGGTGATCCATGAGAAAATTTTGGTGGTCTGCAGAGAAATGTCATCCCCAGAGCACCCCCCCAAAGCAATTAATCCAGGCTGCGCAGGAAAACAAGGCTGCGCCACCCACATGGCCCACCCTCCCCGCCCACTCACTCCTTACCTGGCAAACTTGCCTGCTAAGTTGCTATTTTTCCTTTTTTCTTTTTCCCAATCATCAGCTGTTCTGCTGTGCTGGAAGATTTAGATTAGCTAGAAAGCTGGAAATTGCTGGATTTCTTGCTTTTTAGATAATCTTTAGATCTTAGGTTCTGCTTTTTTAGGACTGCTTCAGTCCTAAAGAAGGTTCAATTCTTTAGGACTGAAGCAGTGCAGACTCAGCTAGCCAATGGCAAAACACAGATCTCTAAGTGAATCTGTGATTCTGTGATTCTATTCTTTTATTCTTTTATTTTGTATTTGTATTCTCTTGGGGCTTGTTTAGTTTAATTTTTTCTTAACTATTTATTGTTGTTGCTGTTTTTAGTTGTGAGCTGCCCCAAGTCTTTGGAGATGGGGCGGCATACAAGTCCCATTAATAAATAAATAAACTCAATCTGCCTGCCTGCTTTGCCTGATTTTGGGTAAAAGTTGCTATTTTTTAAATAAATAATCAATATTTACATACATCGTGTGTTGTGAGTTAATTTTGTGAGTTTGCTTGCAAGCAAATTTTATGTGACAGACTCAGCTAGCCAGTGGCAGAAAGATAGATCTCTGAATGAATGTGTGATTCTGTGAGCAACTCAATCTGCCGCCTGCTCTGCCTGATGTTGGGTAAAAGTTTTTTTAATTACATTTATATGCCGCCCTTCTCCGAAGACTCAGGGCAGCTTACAATTTTTTGGGATACAACCCAGTGTGCTCAGCAATAGCCTTCATTCCATTGTATATGCCTGCTTATTACTAAGCGGCATTTTTACAAAGTCAGCTTATTGCCCCCAACAATCTTGGGTCCTCAATTTACCTACCCCGAAAGGATGGAAGGCTGAGTCAACCTTGAGCCTGGTTGCTCTTTTTTTAATAAAAAAATCAGTATTTACACACAAGGTGTGTTGTGAGTTAATTTTGTGAGTTTGTTTGCTAGCAAATTTTATGTGACAGGCTCAGGTAGCCAATATCACAGATCTCTAAATGAATCTGTGATTCTGTGAGCAACTCAATCTGCCTGCCTGCTTTGCCTGATTTTGGGTAAAAGTTGCTTTTTTTAAAATAAAAATCAATATTTATATAAATATTTATAATATTTACATACAAGCCATGCCCAGCCAGTCACATGACCACCAAGCCACACCCACAAATTAGGCCACACCCACAGAACCGGTTGTTAAATTTGAATCCCACCTCTGCCTCTGTGTGTGTGTGAGAGAGAGAGAGAGGGAGGGGAGGGAGGGAGGTTAGATCAGATCTCTCTCTCTCTCTCTCTCTCCCACCAATGTCAGCAAGCCACCGTCAGTCAAAATTCATATTAGTGGTCCCCAGGATTTAAAATTATGACTTTGGTGGTCCCTGAGTCCAAAAGGTTGGCGACCCCTATTTTAAACAATTATATGTGGTTAATTAATTAATTAAGAGATATCATTCATGGATTATAGAAAATAAACCGATAGAAAGTGTTTTTCCTTCTTTTGTTTTTTTGTTTTTGTTTATCTTTTCAAAAGTTTTTGAAATAGCACATGATATTGAGTTGGGATATAAGAAAAAGCTTAGTGAGCAAGTAGCAGTTTTCAACTTGTCAATTATTAACAATTCAAAAGAAATTGCTGAAATGTGATAATATTTAAAGGAAAGGAATTCTTGTTGAGGCTATAGGTATAAATATCTATATAGATATACAGAGTTCTTCATAAATTATTTGCAAATTATGATTGTGTAACTTAAAATAGAAATGAGATGTTCTGTGGAATGCCACAAAATTTGGCCCATATTTCTGTGGTCTTTCTTTTTTAAATTAATTATGTGATTAATAATATTCCTCTGGAGGGAATATTTGTATTTGCAGGTAATATAAAATTGAGTGGTCAGTTAAAACTAAAAGCTAGAAATAAACTTCAAAATGATGTTTTTAGTTAGAGAACTGGGCTAAAAATAGGAAGACATTCAGAGACCAATCCACATTTCTTCACTGACGGGGAAAAATCTGGAAGTTTAGAATATATGAGATACTTATTTGGCCACATTATGTCTGAAAAAGTCTTGAAAAAGTATTTGATCTAACTATGAGCCAGCAATATGACGTGAATATTTGAGCAGCATCAATTGAAGTATAATTTCCAAATCATGCAAACCAATCATGTTGCTTTTTTCTGTATTGGTCAAATCCCACTTGAAAAATCAGTACGCAGTTCTTCACCCTGATTCGAAAAGGAAGAGAAGGTGGAACAGATTAAAAAAGAGCCACATGCATGATCAGATAGAAACTAATTGTTAAGAGGAGAAACTGAGGGAATATGATATATTTAGCTTTAAAAACAGAAGACCACAAGGAAACATGGTACCTTAAAAGGGTGTTCATACAGAAGATCTAGGGTCTGATTTGGTCAAGCTGGAAAGCACAACATGGACTCATTATTTTAGGAAGGCAGATTCCAGGTAATGTTAAGGAAATCTACCTAAAGGGAAGGAGTTGGATGGTGGGACCAGTCATCAGGAGAGGTAGTAATCTATCCTTTACTGCACATTGAAGCAAAAACTGGACATTCATCCATCTGTCAGGATGCTGTAATGCAGAGTTCTGTGTTGAATAAGGATCCTTGTCTGGTATGTTGGCTTGCAACTATATGATTTATTGAGGTCACTAGTTTTCAGATCAATTTAAATGTGTTACATGAGAAGAGGCTTTCTTCACAGCAATATGGATTAAATGGCCTGAATATCTTCGGTTCAGAAAAATAAGCAAGTTTCAGTTTTAATAGAATTTTCCTTTTTTTTTAAAGTTACATTTAAAAAGTATACAAAGATATTCCTGAGCTTCTAATGAAATTTCCCAAAATCCACAAAAAGGTATGATAATCAATTTGGTAGTCTTTATTATGCCACAAATTGATGTTTGCCAAAGGTTTTGGGTTTTTTAATGACTAATCGCCCTTTTATAATAGAGGGACATTTAGAATGGAAATACTGATAAGCTGGTCTCCCTTGTGGAGTTGCTTTTTTTCTGACAGTCCACTGCCAAGCCTCTGACCCTAAAACTCTTAATCATCCTTTCTTGTCAGTGGTATAATTACAATTCTTATCCCCCCCCCAGTCTTCAGTTTATTAACAATAGCAGTTGTTAAATGCCACATGTAAGTGAAGGAGCCAGATTAATTTTTCAGCCTTCATTTGGGTAGATGGAGCTCTCATATTCCTCCTCTTGTCTGTGGGCAAGACCGATGAAGGCTTTTAGGAACATAAACAGAGACTGACATCATTTTGTGTTATTGATTTGGAGGATTCAGTTTCAGCTGTAGTTTGTGAATGAGACCTGGAGAGATTTCTTCAGAAGAAAGGAGGAGGAAAGCTGGAGGAATAGTTTTAAACTTTACATAGATCAGCATGGAATATATGGATTATCTGAGACCAGAATGAATCCCAATGATAACAGTCCACACTCAGGAGAGAGGGGGAAAAGAGCTATTTTCCCCTGTCTTTTCCTGCTCAGGGTTGAAACAGAAATGTGGGTAGTAAATTGTTGAAGAGTAGGATTAAGCCTTTGCCCTTACTCTGAAGTACCATGCAGCTGGTTAAAAGTGTATTAAATACTTTCATTAATTGTCAGTTAAAAAGCAAATCACTTCATTGAAATCAAAATGAATTTCCGTTTATATGTTCTCAGTTCATTATGGAATCTCAATATTGCAGTACTGAGAACGGGCATTATTTTAACCTAAGGTTTTACATTATTTGCTTTTGGGAGATGTGACAAATGTCAGATAGAGAGTGATTGTGTAACTGGTTTAAGAGAACATTTTATGAGGAGGCTGTGTGACCCGCTCTTGTTTGTGTGTCTTGATGCAGTAATTTGATTTGCATAGAAGGCTAAAGTCATATTGTTTTGCCAGAGAGCCTTTTAGAAGCCATCACTGACGGAACCTACACACACACACACACACACACACACATATGACTGTATTGTTGCAGGAGTTATTTTTACATGAAAAACAGAAATGAAAAGGGGCATAATAACTACAATTTCTTACGCTGCAAAGATCCAGGACAAGAGTGCATCAATTAACATAAATTGGAAGGAGAGTGAATTTCCCCCCTCTCATTTTGGCATGTTTTCAGTTCTAACATGCATGCGAATATAGTTGAGATATCAGTGGTTACTCACCTGGTTGTATGATAGTTATAAAGATCTATTTCTGGAAAGGGGTATGGCCTTTATTACCTCTAACACACTTCATATGAAGCTGCCTCTGAAGATGAATTGGTGCAGAACGTAGCAGCCAGACTGCTTGGAAGCAAACCCAATTTTGTTGGATAAAATTGATTTCAAAGTTAATGCATTTATTTGTTGCCAGTAGGCTTCTAAGCCCAGATCAGAATGGCCTGGTTGCTACTTCATTTTTATATGGTCTATCTATACATTTAGTTACTTTTTCCTAAGGACTTTTCATTTGTTCCAACTAAATTTTGTTATTTTATTTTCAGCCTATTTCTTAATTATCCAGATCATTTTGAATGATTTTTTCTACCTCCTATTGTTTGTGTCATCTTTAGATTTGAACACACATTCCATATATCATGTCATCCAAGCCATTAACATATCGAAGTGTTGAGGGCTCAAGATTGAATCTTGGGGTATCACTTTTGCTTTCTCCACTTTGACAGATTATCTGAGCATTTTAGTTATGACTTTTGAGCCATCCAGCCCATTCTGGAATATCATTAAGTATTTTGCCAAACATTTGGTTGAAATGAAAATATATTATGACCATAAGATTTATTATTGAACAATAGGATTTTAGGGATTTGAACTCTACAGGGATTCAAACAGGTATTTATTTCCCTGTTCACATCACTCTTAGTTTCACTGAAATTCAAAGCAATCTCTTCATTTTGCTATATTCAGCTTTATGGCAGAACACAAATGTCACTATGAATGAAAATAGGAATTGAATTATTTGTGTTTTAGTATTTTGCTGTCTGTATTGTGTAAGTGGTACACTGCTCTTTTTCTACTCCTTTAAAGAAAGACTATCTGGAAATAAAACTTCGTTATTCTTAACATCCTTTACCCAACTAAGATGATTTTAAGTTTCAGTCTTTCTGATGCCATATTTGCAATCCAAGCTAATGATATGTGTTCCTTACTGGTGACTTGTTCAATGGTAAGAGAGCCATTTTATATTATTGGCAGACCATCACAAAGGTTTGTGCAATGTCACTAGATTTTTGCCAGTTCTCTCTTTCTGGAATAACAATTTTTGGTGCCTCTTATTTTGGGAAACATCTCACTTCCCATCTTTGATTCATTTTCTTATTTGTTTCTTCTACTATAGGAAATTATTTAACATTGAACATCTGACTTTACATATTAAAACCCACTTTTATGAAGTCCAAAATGTGTATTTGCCTGCACTTTGCTGGTGTGTGTGTGTGTATGTGCACGTGTGTATAAAGAACTCCTGAATTATGTAGTCACTTTCCCCCAAGTTTTGTGATCTGTCCTCTTTGATGATTAAGTCTTCCCTTTTATTTAAGCCCAGTCCAGAATTCTTTTGTATTTTTCTTACTTTCTGAATGTGAATATTGCCTCTCCCTGATGTTTTCATACCCATTTGAAAAATCTGCAGTTTGCATTTGAGAAATCTCTCTTGCAATTTCTATTAGTTGGGTGATCAGCAATAGTACCTATCACAATATTGTTTAATAAAAATGATTTAAACAATATTACAAAATTCATTCTTAGATTTCTGAACAGCTGTGTATATTTTTAAATACTTTGTAGAATTCTTCCCTTTTTATTGCTTATTCTCCCTTAAAACAAATGGTATTTTTCAGTTGCTATATTCTAGTCATGGAAGACTCATTCTACCAAATGTCAGTTTATTTACTCTTTTATTAAATGTATATGCTGCCTTTCTTTAGGGGCTCAAAGCTGCTTAAAGTAACTCATGAAGCTGCTTCATCCTCATTTCCTATATTAAGAGTTAAAACTCACTTTATTTCCATATGAAGAGGATATAATGCCTAAGACGTCTAATCTGAAATTGTGTTTTGGATTTTCTGATATGGATATGGTGAAGTGTTCATTTCTGCTCAGTTATCATCAGGACCTGATTCAATGTGTCAACTGATGATCAAAGCAGAGAAGCTACTAGTGGAAATTAATTCTGAGAGATGGGCATATGACACACATAATTAACGTAATTTATATGCACATTGAAAAGCCAGTCTGCAGTTAATGTATGCCTTTTACTCACAGCATGATAATATTAACATACAATGTCGATACTTCTTGTTATTTCTAATAGGAAACATCTTGTACTGGTTCTCTAAAACAATAACTGGATGTTGCAAGTTAGTGAGAAGATGTAGGGAAACTAGGGCTGGCCTATACTCACTTTTTAAAAATTCTTGCATGTTTAGGTTTCTTTCCTACTATTTATTTATTTATTTATTAATGGGACTTGTATGCCGCCCCATCTCCAAAGACTTGGGGCGGCTCACAACTAAAAACAGCAACAACAATAAATAGTTAAGAAAAAATTAAACTAAACAAGCCCCAAAAGAATACAAATACAAAATAAAAGAATAAAAGAATAAAACCACCCCACCCAAGAGGGTCACAACCCGGATTGGTCAAACAAGCAGGTCTTCAAATCATGACGGAAGGTGCGGAGGTCAGGGGCCAGGCGGAGCTCCAAGGGAAGTTGGTTCCAGAGGTCAGGGGCCACGATAGAATAGGCTCGTCATCGGGGGACCGCCAGCCGGCATTGGCCGGCCGACGGGACCCCAAGGAGTCCTTGCCTATGTGCTCGCACAGGGCGGTTAGTATTCGACTATAACCAGAATTAAAGTTGGAAATAATAGAAATTCTCCAACAGTTTTATATAATGGCCATCTCTTGTTTAACTAGCACAAACAATCACATTTACAATGAAAGAGGATGTTCCTTTGATTCAGAATAGTGCCATAATTGTAGGAAGCTGGCAGGTTAATATTCTCCGAATATATGGAGCAAAACAGTTGCTTTATTTGTATGGATGTCTCTAATTAAGTATATTATTTTCTTAGTCAATGTGGAGCAATGTATTTAATGGATGTTCCCTGCAACTTGCCAAAGAATTCCCTATCTGCTATGTTTATGTGTTAAACACAAGATTCTAGTTTTTGTACTTTTGCCTCTCACACCAAATTACATGAACCAATCAAATGGCAGATCATCCTGTCCTCTAACTATAGTAACATGCAAAAACTGGAACTGTCAATTCAGGCACACATCATATCCTAATTATCAGCTCCAAATATGGGGGCACAAGGATTCATCTGAGCATGAATCAGTTGGGCAGCTGGGATTTTGGAAATGTGTGTGTGTGTGGGGGGGTTTGCTAGCAGTCATATTGATGTTTGACAGTAGTAGATTAGGTAGTTACATAGTTCTATGTATGGAATAGCCTAAATAAATAAGACAGAAGCCAAATAATTTAACAATTGTTTTGCACTACACTTACTGAAATGTTTAATTACACCAGTTCTTTCTCTGTATGGTTAGAAATGAAGAAAGCATAAAAAGCTGCAGCAGCTTTGCTCAAATTTGTTCACCCCCAAACTGTTGGCCAAGATGGCTGGTGGAAATGGGAATTCTAGTCCAACTTATTCTGGAGAGTGTCAATTTAAGAAAAGTGGGTTATATTAAAAATGTGGAGTGGCAAGTTGTTGCAGCCTTCTCTTTCTTTGTTAAAGTAATCATGAAATATGTGGGTGAGAACAAAGTGGAACCAAGATTGTCAACCATTTTAATTTCCAGTGCAAAATAAAAAGGGAGTGTATGATAGGCATAATTTATTTTTCTTTGAGCATTGTAGCGTCCACTGGAATAACATGGAACTATCAGAATTTGCCAGTTAAGATGAATGAAATAATTCAATATGCTACATTTTTTCCCCAAATACCTGTAGAGTTATTAACTGACTCACCAGCTATGCTTGTTAGAACACCACTCAAAGTGTTTTCACATTTTGCAGTAGAAGTCAATGTGATATTATTTAGGAAGCTATTTGAAGAAAGCAAGTTTCAGTTCACAGTGTATCTCTGCACCTTTTTCTCCCAGACGAGCCCATCTCCGCCTGTGTCTAGAACGCTTAAAAGTTCTGATACCATTAGGACCTGACTGCACCAGACACACAACCCTTGGGCTGCTTAACAAAGCCAAAGCACACATTAAGGTAAGAGGAACATCAGTTTCCATTTATAATAATGTTTCAGTTACCCCACCAACTATAGTTACAGATAAGATTATCATCTTCCTCAGATGGTTCATCATACGTGATGTGTGGCATTATTTTTCTCAGTAAATTTACATAATTTGTTTGCTCTATAAGGAAGTAGTATAGAAATGATAGTAATCTGAAGTCTGGTATAGAAATCATTAACCTAAAGTTCAGCATATAGTTGCTTAAATACCATCTTTTAAATGTATACAAATTATTTAAAATTCCAGAATAGTACAGTTCCACAAAATTCAATTAAGAAATGTTAACAGGAATTTATATTGTATCATTGGCACTATAAATTGTCATTGGGCTTCATCGAACAAAGTGTTTTCTGTGAAGTTCAGTATTGTTTGTTGAGATAGTTTTTGAATAGATAGACATATCTATGTTTGAATGCCCAAATTTTATGGCACAACTATCAAGATAATTCCTAAGTTAAATGTAGTTTTATTTCTCTGTTTCTTTCCTAAATTGTTTTCAGGCATCTGACAAATACATACCAGGATCTGAAATGTAATGTTTTTCATTGATGTTTACATGACTTTATGATCGTAAATTAATTTTTTATATTTTTTAAATACAAAAGATATGATAGCAATATCATTATTCAGAAACTGTTGATCCCAAATATATTGTACAGTACCATTGTGAAACAATAATAAAAGCAAAATGCTAACTATGTGGCTGAAATCATATAAAACATACTATGCAAGAGTTCTGTTGTGCCTTAATTGGTAGTTTTGCTGAAAATATTAATTGACTAGCAACTGTGTTGTA
Organism: Naja naja; assembly: GCA_009733165.1. NCBI lineage: Eukaryota > Metazoa > Chordata > Lepidosauria > Squamata > Elapidae > Naja > Naja naja. Next base: position 132,674,800 of record CM019151.1, on the reverse strand, counting down.
CCCCTTTTCTTCAACCGACTAAAGTTACTGTCCTCAGTTTAATTAGAGGGCACGAATTTAGGAAAGGCCATGTTGAAGAAAGAGTATTCCACATTTTAAGGTTATACTTACTACTAGTGAAATGTCAAGTAATATAATCTATTCTAAACCACATGGGTCAGTTATTCAGAACAGATCATTCTCTGCACAGCTCCATGTGCCAGTGAGCAGGCCAAATACATCAGGAAGAAACTATTAATGACCCAGAGTCATTAGTAACATGTGTTAATTATTCAAATCTACACATTTTCTTTGCATTCCATTTACAGTACATGGGAACTGCATTTGGAAAATAAATACAGTACTTAATAACAGACAAAAAAGAAAAGTATTTAAAAAGAGCACAGCAGGTGCCCTGGCTACAATGTTTCTGACCCTTTCCTGTTTTTTTTTAAAGAGTAGTGCCAGGCTCACAGGGATCAGGGTGTGCTTAAACACTTTGGAACAGCTCAAGCTTAGCAGGGAGGGAAACCCTGCTTACTTAAATGGATGGTATTAGCCTGAGATGACTTGGAGTTATGCAACTTGCTGGCCATCAAGAAACCCTGTGCATTGGCCTGGTAAGAGTTCCCAGCTGTAATGAAAGGAGTCTGCAGTAGATTACATAAATGACTGGTCAAATGGGGAACTGCTTCAAAGAAATAGCTGATAAATTAAGTGGTGAAGGTAAATACGCTTCTCTACTTGTGATGCCTTTTTTTCTGTTAAATTATCTGAATGGAGCCTGGCTGGGAAAAGAACTAGCCATGCTCTACTCCATCCTCTCCTCTTAATTACTCTAAGGTTGGACTGAGAAACAAACAGATTATTTTTGTAGGGAGTAAGGATGCTACTTTTCCTTACTTGCAGGGATGCCATTTAAGCGCATATATCTGACACATAATTACACAGCAACACATTATGTGATATATCGTTCATAAGCACCATCTCTGATCCTCCAACTTTGTCAAAACCTATTTCCAGTTTTCTCTGTAGTCAAAAAGATCACCAGTTACTTCTGACAAAGCTCTCAGAATAAGATCCTAAGAGAATATTAATAAATGAAATGGGAAAAGTGCTGGGGAAATCCAGACAATGAAAAACAATCTTTTATCATGGCAGAAACTTGAAGAAGCCGACAGGAGAAGCCAGCATCAGCTTGAGAACCTGGAAAGAGAGCAAAGGTTCCTAAAGCGACGATTGGAGCAGTTGCAAAGCCCTCAGGACATCGAGCGAATACGAATGGACAGCACTGGATCAACCATGTCCTCAGATCGCTCTGATTCAGAGCGAGGTCAGTATTTGATCCCTCTATATGTTGATTAAAGACACAAAATGTTCAGTTCTCTTTGCTCTGTACAATTTCTTTGCTTCAAGCTATGAGTATGGGAGGATTGCCTTTGGGGTGAGGTGAGAACTTTTTTACATGTGCAGAGGGTTTTTCCCTTTCTCTTTCTGAATAGGGCTAGAGGTCTCTCTTAACTTAAAAATTATATATTGGGATTCTTGCTTTATGACAGTAGGATAATAAAATACCTTGTTTTCAGGCAGTATACTCAAACTGATATAATAGAAAAGGAGAAGTCAACAATTATGTGAGATGATATCCCTCTTATAATATTTGATTTTAACCTTGATTCATTTACATGAGTTTCTCAAAAAGACTTTTTTTTTTTTAATTACATTTATATGCCGCCCTTCTCCGAAGACTCAGGGCGGCTTACAATTTTTGGAGCACAACCCAATGCGCTCAGCAATAGCCTTCATTCCATTGTATATGCCTGCTTATTACTAAGCAGCATTTTTACAAGGTCAGCTAATTGCCCCCAACAATCTTGGGTCCTCAATTTACCTACCCCGAGAGGATGGAAGGCTGAGTCAACCTTGAGCCTGGTGGGATTCGAGCCTACAGTAATTGTAGACAGCTGGATCTTAAGAGCAGGCATTTAACAGCCTGAGCCACCAAAGCTTCTTCTTCTTAGATATTGCTTCTTCTTCTTAGATGAATGTGCAATTCAGGAATTAAATGCATATTAGTGTTTCCCCTTGAAGTTTTTGTTATCCTCTGAGAGTGTTGAGGCACTATGATCAACAAACCAAAAGAATGTGGGGTTGGTTTTTTTTTTACAAGGTATACATTTGGGCTTACCAGATGCCACTGCATTTTTGCAGATTTTTTTCAAGGCCATTTGCCCTAACCACCTTAAAAATATATTTTTTAAAAATCTGCTCAGAAAGGATTTCTAATTACTTTGAGCAACTGATAAACTGATACTTGGGCCTTTAGCCATTCTTCTCTCTTGGTTTAAGATGCCTCTGGGACTACATAGATCCAGAATACCTGAGAGAGCTAGACGACACTGCAACAACAGAGGCTAAAGCTTTACTGGAATAGAAAACTCAGTTAATCAAGAGACTTTAGGCTACACACTTACCCTTTCCTGTTTTACAAACAATCTCAATGATCCATGATTTCGTTCTATAATCTTCTGTTATTTTGCATTACTTCTTCAAATCCTTAATGTGGAACTTTAAAACTTCAAATATGCAAATATGTTTTATTATACGAACAACACACCTATGTTGGTATACAGTAATGCTCCTTAATGTAGACTGAGAAATCTGTTTGGGTGGGTGGGTGAGAGAAATGTCTATTCGTGTATAGAATATTGAATTAGTATCTATTAATTTAATCCAAGGTACTATGACTAGATATAAATGTTGAATTAGCAATCAAATGATAGCTGGCTATTAATACAAATTCGTAAAATTGTGCAGAGTGCACTTTTATCTCTTTTGTTCTTCATTTTCTCAAATATTTCATCACACAACTTCACAATAACTCCTCAGGACATGGCTGGAATGAACCTAGATCAGGCCTGTTAAGCTGGTGGCCTGTGGCCCGAATATGGCCCACACAGGCCACACCCACCCCAGCTCCGTGAAGGCAAAAAACCACCACAATACATCACGATACGGCCCGCAATGCAAGTGGGTTTGACACTGCTGACCTAAATTCTTCAGGCAGGGATGGTCTTAAATATAAACTTGCTCTGATACTAACTTCTCTTTTTTTTTTCCAGAAGAAATTGAAGTGGATGTGGAAAGCACAGAGTTCTCCCATGGAGACGTGGATGATATCAGCACAACCAGTACAAGTGACATTGATGATCACAGCAGCTTGCAGAGCATTGGGAGCGATGAGGGTTACTCCAGCGCTAGTGTCAAGCTCTCCTTCACTTCCTAGAGCCTGGTGCTAGAGCAGAGCAACTGGTTTCTTTGGGGCAACTGAGTTTCATATGGCAGAGCTCTTAAGATACAGTATTTTTCTTACCCAACCCACCCTTCAACAGCTAAGCTTGGACAGACACAACTTTAGAATAACTCCATGGGTCCATGGAAGAGTGGGGACCTAGCAGGGGAACTAATTAGTCTTTATCTGACCATAATCCAAAATTTTTGACTTAGTGCTAAACTTCAGTTAATTTCAAATCCAGGACACCATTCCAGTTACATATAGCTGGACTGAGATTTTCCCATCAGCAATGGATACCTATATTGAAAGATGGATTGGATGGGAAACTTGGCTGTTCAGATGCTTGCTTTTTAATTTGTCACCATTTTTTCCTCCTCATGTTCAAACTAACAAACTTGTTTTAAGACCCTTGTGGTGCTAATAATATAAAGTATGTCCAATATCTATGATAATCTAGCATATCTGGAATAGCCGTATGTTTTTCCCAAATGGTGGGATAAAGTAGTCAAGGTGATATAGTTCATTGGATGAACGACTTCCAATGTATTTGCACAATACTTTAAAGTTTTTTTTTTAAAAAGCTCCATTTTAAATTTCTTTAAATTCCATCAATGAATTTATTTTTCTTCAATATAACTAAGCAGTTAAATAGTTTTCCTATATCCTCACCAGCAAAAGTTAGTCCAGTCAGCATCTTTTATTAACTGGGTATCTCCAGCCATCTTTGATCATTATCATCTGAGAAAGGTAATAATAGCAAGATGTTCTGCTTATAGCTCAATGTTTCAGCTGGACCTGTTTTCAAGGCAAGAAACTTGGGTTCTGTACGACTTTACCACTAGATTATTGAGTTGTAGCAGGCCACCACAGGTGCAACCATGCTCTGGATTCAGTGGCTGAGCTAGAATGATTCTCCTGATAACAGAGGGTGAGAGACAGACCCAGCCTGTAAAACAAGCGATGACGTGCAGAAAAGACACCAGTCTCCATTCTGAGCCACAGTTACCTTTTTTTTTTCTTTTGCAAATTATTTTGATAAACATTTACGTGACAATGTATTTTTAGATCTCCTAGGCATGATCCTGCAAATCTCTTTTTTAATTTACACCAGTTGAAAGGGACTTGTTTTCCTGCTGCCATGCACAAGAGGAACAGGGACTCCTTGGGTTTTATGGCTCTACCTTTTGGATTCCCTTTGCAGACTTTGGCACCTGGATTCCTAATATAATCTTGGGTCCATAGCTAAGAAGCATCTCAACTTAACAATCTGCCAGGTTGATTCCAATCTCTCCTGAGCAGAAACTGTTGTTGTTTTGCAGTTAAAGAATAAGATTGTATCCAATGTTTTTATCATTGTTTTTATTTTGAACTTTCTAACCTGCACTTTGAGGTCTTTGCTTTTCTTTAAGCTTTTTAACCACAGAGATACTTATTACTGTTCCTTTAAACTTTATTCTTTATTTTGAGACTTCATTTATGACACTTATTTGAGGATTTTGTTTGGGAGGGGTAGTAATTTGCCTGTCCCCCCAATTACTAAGGGAAAAAATGAAAAGTAAAAAAAAAATGCTTTATAAACTCATAACTTATTGCTGATTATAATTACTGGTTGTTAATTTCAGTCCTGTAGATCTTTAATTTTATTGTTTAGATAGGACTGGGTGACAAAAAAATAAAACAAAATAACCTCATTTAGCAGTACAGTGGAATTGTGTTTAAATGTTATCATATGTTTCTGCTTAATAGTAGCACTTTAATACCATTAAACATTTCTGTATCTGAAATACGTTTGTTCTGCCATGTTGGTCACTCATGAGACTTTAGAATACTCACGTTGTTTGTGCCTGGGAAAAAAACAACCCTCCATTGGCCATGTGATTAGATACCCCAAATTACTTCTCCTGTAGATCTTGTCTCAGTACTGTTATGTTGTGTGATTTAACTCCAATGTGTTAGGCATTTACCCCAGATCTATTATTATATTGTATAACGTACCACTTTAGGACCTGTGTCATGTATTAGAGACATCATGCTGCCAGGTTTTATAGTGTGTTCATAGCTGGGGTTTTAATTCTTATGTTCATTAAAATCTGGTTGCAGTTACACATCTCTCTCCTATGGAACTAAAACTAAGTAACACCAGTTTATATGGTAACCTCTCCCTCTAGTGGCTGAAATAGGAATTGTTAGTTTTAGTTAATGAGAGTAAAGATTTTAGTAAGAACTTTTTATAATTCTGAAGCCTATTAATATGGCTAGTGTCTTAGTATAATTTGGTGGGATTACAAGAATGATCACTGAAAACTCAAATGAGCTGCCATTCCCAATCTACGATTTCTTATCCCAACAAAATAAACTTGTTTCTGTGAATTCAGGTGCAGAAACTTACCTAAAAGAGTATTTTCTCTAAGCAAAAAGGCCTGACTTCAAACGTTAATGGTGTCTTCACCAGCCCACTGGGTCTTAGTGTGTTAGAACTAGAAAGGCAGGGCTGGATAATAAGTTCTAACACGCTATCAATACAGGGGACAGGCAGGAACCTGATGAGAAGCCTGATATAGTGGTTTGTATGAGGGAACAATTTCAGGAAGAAAGGCTGAAGAAACACCCTTGACTTAATGTCTGGATAGTTTGCCTCAAAGAATGCACAGCTTTGATTAACGTTATCTTAAATTAAGATAATGTAAAAATGATTCTGCACCAATTGATTCCCAATAAATTCTGTTTAGTCCTAATGCAAAACCATGTAATCATTCACCTTGTCATTGGACAACCATTTGTCTGAAATGGTATAGGGGTTCCTGCCTGAAATGGTATAGGGCAGGGGTCCCCAAACTTGTGGATTTGTGGACTTCAACTCCCAGAATAGCTGGCTGAGGAATTCTGGGAGTTGAAGGCCGTAAGTCTTAAAGTTGCCAAGATTGGAGACCTCTGGTATAAGGGGTTGGACTAGAAGACCTTCAAGGTCCCTTCCAACTCTGTTGTTCTGTTCTATTCTGTTCTTTGGTGTATTTGACTTGGTAAGTAAAAAACTATAATCAGGACAGACATCTCTGGAGATAATACTCTTTCCATTTTACACAGTGAAAAAAAAGTGTTACATTATTTATTGAGTAGGTGTACTGCAGCCAGCCTGTCATAATATATACTGCAAGGACATACTATATAATTTTCATAAATATGACACCATATCCTTCATTATCCTTTTACATTTTGGGATATTATAATTGTTCCTTATCTTCAATTCACAACCTTAGTTTTATTTTTTCCACCATACAAAAATTGGATTCTGGTTTGGAATATAATCCTATGCAAGTTTACTTAGAGATAAAACCCGCTGTGTTCCATGGGACTTACTCCCATTTGTATCTGTATCAAATTAAGCCTTAGATTCAGACATGAGGTTGTATACACTTTTGCATTTAAAATGCAGGGTAATTTTTTAATATAATGGGAGTGGTTGTATCGACATCCAAGCAGGGAAGTCTGAGGCAAACCCTATTTTCTGCTTTGGAAAATCTCTTCTGAAGTGGCATTAGCTTTGGAGAGGGGAAAATGCCACCAGTTCAAAATCATCTATGCATCTTGATGTTAGCCACCTCAAAAGGCTAAATAAGAAATTCTATTCTCTTACATGCTATGCTTTTATAAGCAGTTCAGACAGCCATTCTAGTATGATCTGAAAGTCACATTCACTGATACATCATTCCAAATCTGTGCCCTTATCTTCTACTTGGCAATACTGTGTGTATGAGAAGAATGATTCTGTATTTTAATGAAAAATAAAGATGCAAGAGGGCATTTATACTTGTTACATTCAAAAAGAAAATCAGGATTTCTATAGAGTTATTAAGTTTTCACTTATGGCAAGTAAAATTGTTGTCCATTTGGCTTATACTGTTTCAGGCTGAGATGTTTTGTATTTCCTAGCTCTACTAAGTGAAAGTTTCCAAGACTGAAACAGAATTTATATACATTTTATTTAAATATGTATATTGGATGTTTTTAATGGATTATTTGGAGAGGTGTCCGCTGTATCCAAACTTACATCGTGTCAATTTATGTGAATGGTATAATTTGCAGTAAAAACTTCAGTTTATTAGATAAATTAGAGTCCACATGAAAAATGTGTCTGTTACTTTAAAAACGAGTCAAAGGAAGATTTACTATGTAATGCAGGCTATTGGGTACTTTTTCTTCCATGGTATCTTGGATCAAACTAGTGGGCTAAATTTAACTTTTTAAAAGTTCTGAATGCTAAATTCTAGGATATTGTAACTTGTTTTACCAACAAGTTTAATTATTTAAAATTTCTGATTTTTAGAAGCCTGAAACATGTCTTGGTTACTTTTATTTTTTTCTCTTTAGTCTCCTTGTACAGAAGAGTTGTGGGATTCAGTTATATCGATATACCAATTCAGTTGGTCATATACCAAAAAAGTGGAAATAGGGCTGTATACTTATGTGAAATAAAAGAAGCAAAGACAAGGAAGTAAAAGCTTCAGAAAGCAGAAACATTTGGTATATGTTAATCAGGTCAATACTTTTTAGGTGTGTATTAAATAGTTAACTGGAAGCAATAGTTAAATCACTTTTCATTCAGATATATCCATTCTTTGTCTATCTCACTCTGTACAGGTAGTTTTTAACCTTGAGTATTTATTTAAAGACCAAGCAAAGTTATACTGGCATTAAAAAAAGTGACTTACACCTGGTCCTCACACTTACCATTGCAGTGTGCATGCAGTCATGTGATCAAAATTTGGGCACTTGGCAGCCAGCACGTATGTAGGACAGCTATAGCATCATGGAATCATGTGATTGCCTTTTGCAGGTTCCCAGGGGTTCCAGCAAGCAAAGTCAAAAGGGAAGACAGATTTGCTTAATAACCACAGCAAAAAGGCTGTAAAATCAGATGCAACTCACTTAATGACTACATTGCTTAGCAATGAAAGTTGTTCCCAATTGTCATAAGTTGAGGACTACCTGTCCTATGTCAGTTGGTAAATCAACATAAGTTGTCCTCAACTTATGACAATTGGGAACAACTTTCATTGCTAAGCAATGTAGTCATTAAGTGAGTTGCATCTGATTTTATCTACTGGTATCCAAATTACAAAAAAAGTAATAATTTGGAAGAGTTTATTTTCTTGTGTACACTAGCTGACATTTCCTTATAAATAAAAGGAATACTAAAAAAGATTTGTCAGCATTACTGGTAGTTTTTTCTTTGCAGCTGTTTTACTAAGAAGAATCTTGATTGTTTTATTTAGCTGGTCAAATCAGAAAACATATAAAGAATGCTTGACATGTGCTAAAATGTTTTAAGGGATTCTAAAAATCCCTTAAATGATATGCACACCTTTTAAAAAATAGCTAAGACACAAATAAAGTATACTGAAGTAGTTCTAGATAATATCAATTGAAAGTACCTCACTTTATTTTGTAAATGCTTCCTTGTGCTTCAGATATTGCTATCATCTTTGGTATTCTTCCCCATCCTGCAGTAACATGTACAATACAGGGTTTTATTTTGAAATGTTCTAAGAATTTAACACTGCAAACAGTAAATCTTGTCTGTGAAAGCAGGAGTTTTTATCTCAGGGCCAGTTCACTTTAGCACTGAAAGTAACTAAAAAAATACACTGATCAACTTTTCATTGCTGAGCCGATGGTTCTGCCTTTAGAAGCTTTCAAAAATAATTACCCTGTGCTATGCCAAAGGCTGCATTTATTAACAGCTGAAGAAATAGTCTGGCAGGCTTTCCTAGTGGTTATTGCTATGAGTCTATGGCATGCACTGATCAGGTCACTCAATCTGTACTTTATTTAGGGCATCTATAAATGTTGAAACAATAAGGCAAATAAAGACCAACAGGATAAGACCCTATGACTACAAATAATTTGAACAAACTCTAAACACTATATATTTTATTTCTAGCAGCAAAAGAAGCTTAAGACACCAAATACAAAGATCCCTAAAAATATAGTCATAGAATAATAAAATTATTAAACCCCCATGAAGGAGCTTCATTAGGCTACTTCCTAATAGTACTTAAATACACATAGCCAAACAAGTCAGGAAGATGAAAGCCAATTTACTGTATCCAACACTACCAATTTCAGCTAATTTATTAAGGCAGCGTATACAAAGTTGCAATTGGTCATAATGAGGGGAATATATGCAGGCATTTTTTTTCCTTCATAGTAGCTTGCTGGCTGTTTTAAATTGCTTATTAAGCTCCATTTGGAGTACATTTCAAGTGGATGCAAGTTAGCATCATGTATGTATAAAATGTTTACCTATTACAATAAATTTGTAATTTAAATAAATAGCAAGATAGATATTTTTACAGACAAAACTATTCTGGCAGTGCTGACAGTGCTTTTACTGAAATCAGCTGGTGCACAATTCTGCACTTACCAAGTATCATGTTACTTGCATTAACTTGCTTTTTAAAATCACAATTGCTAGAAATTACTTTCCATGTATTCTTTTCCTCAACCACCAAACCATGTACTTGGATGTGTAAAGATTATTCTTACTAAACTGAAGTATATAAACCCTGCTTGTGATGTTCAAACCTATTCATAGCAAAGGATATAATTCTAATACATCTTAGTTGGAAAACCTCAACACATATATTTTCTTGATTCCTAGCAAAAAAAAAAGCTTTTACTGTTTTGCTAGTAAAAGAAACAAGCTAATGAAATTGCAGTGTAATCTTACTAGCATTTAAGTTTGCAGCTATTATGATGGAAAGTAAATACAACGCAGGACCTTAAATCTAATGCACTCATTTTATATTCTATCATGTTAGCCAGTATCTAATGCAAAAATTAGGGTTGTGCCACTGTTACTCAGATATTTATCAGAAGAAGAAAAAAATCAGGAAATTTTTCAGTTTTTAATAAATTATGGAATTCTTTTGCAATCTTTAAAGGGGGAAATCACATGGTGCTGTGATTCTACATAGTACTATGATATTGCACTAATCTAAGAATGCAATTCCAATACTAAACAAATGTATTCTGAACAAATTCTGTATATTTTGACCACCTATGAACTTCAGTGCAAGCTCACTTTTAAGGTATCTTCTATCACTGTTTCAATTCCTCTCAACTTGCCTACACTATGGCAGTTATATATTGACTCTGTAGCCAACTGGTATTTTTTTGAGGATTTGAAAGCTACAAAACATCCCAATAAATCTCTAATATGCAGATTGACCAGTGCTAGTCTATAAAACAATACCAAAATGCTGATTGCATCTATCTGTAATGGTGCAGGGATGGTGCTGACAACATTGTTGCATTTTCATCATTGTACACATAATTCTTTTGTTTGTGGCCATCTATATTAACTTGTTTAAATATATAAATAAATTTTATGACATTTTATTTCAAATAAGTTTGTTACTTTTCTATTTTCTGGTATCACCTATATTAATAGAAGTTCCCAAAACACAATCAACCCCTTTAACTCCAGTGCTCACATGCTTTGAGAATTACACCCTAGCATTTCACATGGGTGCAGCAGCATGTGTGCTGGATGCTCCTGCCCATGTTGGGTTGCATGCTCAACACCTACAAAGCAGGTGAATTACAAGTTGTTGTTTTTTTCAGCATTCACAAAGGAGCAAATTTCATGATGAATTACAAGTTGCTTTTGAAGTGGTTTCCAAGATATAACAAAATTTTGTAAAGAAGCAATAGCTCAAGACCTATTCTGGATACAAGAATGAGTTACAGACTCCGATACTAAGCTCCTTTAGTGAATTCAGTTTGTGTTTGCTCTTTTCCAACAATTCTAGCTTTATGCATTTAAAAAACTAATTTTCACAAATAAAGAAGGTACTTATTTATCCATAAAATATTATAACACAAAAGTTTGCAACTATGTTGTTCAATTAGTACCCAAAAACTCAAGATATAGTCATATTATATTCAGGACATATCATATCTTTATAAGAGCATTTTCCTCATAAATGGTATAACCAGCACATTTCTCCTCCTCCTTTAGTAATGCTATATCAATTTATATCAAATCATTTTAACAAGTTTTTAGGGACATAGCAAACAGATTTTAAACACTTTATTTTAATAAAAAGTTACATACAAAACTGAGATCAACACAGTAATAAAAATTACTTTGCCTTTTTGTTGACGGGAAGAATCTATAGGTGGATTATAATCTACTAGTTATGGATTTAAATGCAGATAAACTGGCAGACTTTCACTAAGAGTGTATCAACAAGTATTGATGTTACCTGATTTTAATTCAGAAAACAAATTACAAAAGGGAACTACAATGTAACAGACATAAGCAATGGAGGTCAGATTAATGAGCAAGAATTACTTCTGAATTATTTAATAAGAGTAATAACTAAATTCACTCTTGTTCGTTGACACCATATTTTACAAAAATAGTTATCTACACTGTATACAGGGCTATACATTAACTTTTTCTCTCAAACACATTTGCAAGATTAAAAGATGCCATTACTACCCTAAGCATTACACACAGCAAAGGGAAGCAATTTCATCCAGAAGAGACAAGAATGCCAGAACATTTACACATGGTTTTCCAAATAAAATCAAGAATGTTCAGCTAAAGTAATACAGTTGGATTGTGGCATTATTTGGAGAGAACACCAACTATACTTAAGTATAGCTGAATCAACTGTAAAAACTGACTAAGCACTAAATGACTCTTTGCAGTATATTAAATAACTGCATCATAATACGCCATTAAGTTTCCAATGGAAATAACTACTTCCAAATGTATAATTCATATCTCCCAGTTTTAAAGTGCTAGTCCATCCTTGAAAATTACTGAGAAAAACTTATGCAGCTCATAACGAAATCCTTATTAATTTTAACTTCTATAAATACAGTTTGCCAGTGCTAAGCATGTTTTCTTTTTTTCTGAAGAGATATCCTGTTTTTTCCATACTTATAAAATTTGGTATTTAGAAACGCAATACAAATCATCCAGTTCCTAATATTTTTCACTCCAGAGAGAAAAGAAAACTCACTCTCACTCATGAGTTTTTTTTAACTATAACAAAATGTTTGGCAGGTTTCTAAGCTACTCCATACTCAATATTAAGGTCTCATATGTAGTTAGGGTGGGGGAATCTCCAAATTCTTGTACCAGGTTTGGAGTGACTTGGGAAGTTATATTTCGATGTTAGCTAATCACACAGCACTATTGAAAGGATGTGTGACTTGAGACCAAACCCTCATCTTGAGGAAACAGTCATTATTAAGCATAAATTCTGTTTAGCTATCTTTTTCAAGATTGTAGGTTTATGGTTCTGCTCTTTCAGATGAAAAACCCTATCAGGACATTCCAGTGTATATCTAATCAGAGTAAAATCCCAATAAATATTGCAACTGAATTATTTCTGAACAAAAAAACAATCGTGTCTTATGGGAAGGTAACAGGACTGTTAGACATCAAACAGAGCAAAAATATGGGATAATTAATTTATTACATCCTTGTTTGCTTGGTAGTATTCTCAGAATGTGCCTGAGTGAAGACATTGTATCAGATCAAGGGCTTCAAAATATTGCAAAGGGCATTTCTTCAACACTCTAACTTGTGCATATCTATACAAAATTTTAGAATAATGGGTTCATCTGAATATTTGTAATAATTAAGGCTTGTACCAGCAAAAGCCAAGTGATGGCAACACCATTTTCATTACGCACCAATTGTTTACTGTTAGAAAAATATAACAATAAAAAGATAAATGTAAAGCCCTGCAAATATGACAATTTCCCCCTTAATTACTGGGGCATCAAATGTCTGACATTATACTTTGATGTATCTTGATACTGTGTCATAGGTTTGTCTGCAATTCCACAGGTCCCAACGCCAACCTTCCCTGTAACGCTCTCAGGAGAAGCAAAGATGCTCCGCTTTACCTATGGAACAAAAATAAAAATACAGTTTTAGTTACTTTAAAAATGCAACAAATAATAAATTACTGTAATAATGCAGTTTAGCAATGATTAAGCATTTCTGAATCATATAAATTTTATCTATTTGGCTTATTTCTATACAAAGATTGATTAATTATATTTCACTGAGCCTTGTTAAATTATATTTCACTTAAGAAAACTTAACAATCTGAGATACACAAAACATAATTATAGTTTATAACAGCATAAAAGCCTTGTTATGCAAAACATTTCAAATTCAAAATGTTCTGTGAACAAGTTGCTTTATTTTGGAAATATTCTATACTCAAAATAACAGGGTTCAAACTATAGAGCTATTTTGAACACCAAATAACTCTGGGGTGATCACTACATTTATTTTAGTCTCAGAACTACTGGAATTCAAAATACTTTGCCTACCTTTTTGCCCTAAAGCTTTATAGCCCTGCATCTTTAACATTTCTATTAATTGATCTTGTAAAATTGCAAATTACCCCAAACTGTTAAAAGTATGAAAAATACTATTATGAAATCCCTCATATGTCTTCTGGAAAGATTTTCAGGAAATGGTTTGTCTTTCCTTTCTTATAAGGCTGAGAGACAACGGCTGGCCCAAAGTCACCTAGTTGGTTCTTTATGCCTAAGACAGAACTAGGAGTCATGGTCCAATTTCCAGCTTGGTGACTATCACAGCAACCTGGTTATCATAACTCTATACCTCCAATATACAAAGATGCATCATATACGCACCTGGCCTTTTTTGTTTTTTGAATATGCTCTATTGTTGAACTGCTGCCATTTGACTTTCTGATCTTCTCGTTCCTGTTCTAGTTCTTTGATACGCTGGGCCTTTTTCAAAGCTTTCTTCTTTTTATATTCTCGTTGCTGAGCAATCATTTCTTTTCTAAAAAGTAAAATGTCATTGAAGATTACTTAGGTAGTTCATAACCTAGTTACCTAACCTAATATATCACTTTTATTCTCAGAACATGTAGACAAAAGCAAGGATACACTGATTAAGAGAGTCTCACCTTGGACTAGGTGAATGTAAAGACAAACTCTCAGTACAATGGGCTTCAGCTGTCCACGCCTATTTCATTCTCCAGCTGCAGAGAGTGCTGTCATTCCTTCTGTAAAGCAATCTGTGCATTGCAAGTTTCAATAAAGCACAGCAATCCTACTTTCATACACTAATAACAAAGCTCTTGTAGAAGTCAGCTGAAACTAGCCTGCTTCTTGCAAATAGAATAACTCTAGAACTCAAAATTTGTTCTAAGGTTAAGTAAATTTTTTCACAAGCCTAAAGCACTTTTGTATAGAAAATACTTAATCCTGATTGAGCATCACAGGATTTATTTTATTCATCAAATTCATATTTAAAAATTCAGTCATAGAGCAAACACAAGCCTTACGGATAACAGTATATGTTATAGTGCAATCTTTCTGAACCTGGAATAAATTCCATTATCCTCAGGCAGAATCAGATTACGGAAGGCTGACTTACAATAGTCAACATAATCCTGTGTTTAGGTGCTGCACATTCATAGTACCAGTTCAGTACTAGGACTAATGAAGTCATTTTTAATAGATCAAGGAAGCAAACTTCATCTCCTAAATATATAGTAGGAAATCTGCACATTTACTGAGAAACTGGACTCCGAATTTCAGATGTTTCTATTGCTACAAAAATACCTTAAGTACTGGTATAAACAATAAGATAGATATGGATTTGGTCATAAATACAATGAAAACCTATAGAATGGCAGCTAAAAATTCTCAGAGGGAATAAGACTGCCTGCTTTGTCCTAAAACCAAAGTCTACTTTTTTTTTGGTCAAATCTATGGTAATTACTAAGCATGTGAAATGAATACAATATATAACTCAAGGCTGAATGGATATTCATAAGAAACCCTGCTTAATTCAGACCAAAGTAGAAGATGCCTGTTTTGATTTAGCAAAGATTTAATGTAAAACGTATGCCATCCATCAACAGAAAAAAAATCACAAATGACTGAAACTTCTTTACACCTCTATAGGATGGCATGAGATTTGTTCACTGTTACATACATTTATTGAAATAATAAAAACTAATTTTAAAGAAACATGTAGAAAAGTTACAGGTAGGTTCCTTAAATTCTGATTTATTTTATTTTAGAAAAGTGATGATAATAGTAGCTTACTATGTGCCAACTTCTATTTATGTTAGGGTATTTGATAAAAAAGATATTTTTACAAAAAGGAGGTGGAAGTGATGGTGGAGACAATAAAGCTTTTGCTTTCCCAATCCACGTTCATATCTTTGATAAAGCCAATGGAGTCTTATATCAGGAACTGGTGATCTATGAGTAGAGTTTTCTAAGAGGAAACCTCATGGCTCTTTGGAGAAGATTAATGCACTGCAGTGGGCAACAACTGTATAGTTTTTACAAATTTGCTTTTCTCCCTACCTCCCTGGTATATTACAGAAACATGGAAGCAATGCAGCCCTTTTGCAGTTTTGCAAACAAATAATACAAACTTCCCCTGTTCATTTGAAGGTGATTCTACTTTGCCTCATGCAGGCATAAATTCAGTCCAAATTATCCTGCTTAATTATTCAAGACTCAGCAGAGTATGCTACATATATAGCCTCAGTACCTACATGGATGTACATTTTTTTTTCTTTTTTAAAAATATGTGTCTTCAATACATCTTATCTATATGTAATCTCTGATGAGAAAACCCATCAACAATATTTCAATTACAGCACTTTTTTTTGACTGATACCACACATTAAACAATAGAAACAATTTCCATCACTTACTTGGACATAGGCTTGTTGCCACTATCTTCCTTTGCTTTTCTTCCCTCTTCCACAGGCTTCAAATTGAGTAGAGGTGTGACTTCAGCATTACCATATCCTGCGAAGGTGATTGCAGCTGTACCATTCTCTTCATCTATCTCTTCAATTTCAGCTTCATAACACCTGTAAAGATATCATGGCTGTAAGCATGTGAGTAAAGGTTTAAGACTCAACCCTGCAAAACTTAAATATGCAATGATTACATTTCAAGATATTTCTGCTTAACAGTGAATTGAAATTAACAATGTAATTCTCAGGGTTATTATTTTATGGCATTCATTTACATTTACTTTCTCAGCATGAGTTAACTCATATTAATCTTAACTCTAACTGAATAAAATAGCATTTATTTCTGAGGAGATATGTGTATGATTGCACGGTTAAACTCTAAATTAACAATTATCCCAATAACATAATCACTTCCTAAAAATAAAGCCAGAATAACCTATATTCAAAGAACATACTTAAGAACAGGACAATAATTGTGATCTATTAGAGTGGAAATAATATAGATTATAAAGGTTATCCAGTTTTTTTCAGTCACATCACCTGAGACTCAGAATAATCTAATATAATCATACATGTATATACATATTTTATAACTGTACAATTCACAGTCCAAATTGCATATTGATATCCTATTTTATTATTTTATAAATAACTCAAGGTGGCAAACGTATGGCCTTCCTCCTATCTTCCTCCTCACGACTACTTTGTGAGGTGAATTGGACTGAGTCTGTGACTGGTCCAAAGTCACCCGGACAGTTTACACACCTAAAACAGGACTATAATTCAATCTCCTGGTTTCTAGTCTGGTGCCTTAATCACTAGATTAACTGGCTGTAATACCCATTTTTCTGCTCTCGGCACACCCAAAGATTGTACAGTCTATTTCAGGGGTGTCAAACTTGCTGTTCATGGGCCGGATGTGTCACATGCTGGCCACGCCCAGATCCAGTTTAGCAAAGGGGGAAAAATTGCAATACATCACATGATGCCACGATGTTGACATCCCTAGTCTATCTAGTCTTATTTAAGATTGCAGAAATTCTCCTGGCCAAAATGGACTCTTTATCTTCAAAAAATTCAGGTACCCACTTCAGCCCCAGAAAAATTTTGGCTGCTTCCAAATCAAGTCATTCTCCTCATTTTGAACTCAGCAAAGCACCAATTTTTCTCTCCTATTTCACTTAGCCATCTCACAAACCAAACAGTTTAGTTCAACATGCTAGAGTGACACTTGATACTCCACACTCTGCAACTTTCGGAAACTGCAAATGCTGTCTATGCTTCAGTGGCCATACAGAAACTCAACAGTGAAACTATGTTTAACATCACAAGCATCTAAGTAACAAAAATGGAAACCAACACATATTAGAATTGTTACTGTTGAAAGAAAAGGATGGCAAGATGGGTGGCATATTATATTTAGTAAATAAAATGAATAAACAGTAATTTCCTTCAGATGGCAGAATTCCATATGCTACTAAAAAGGCAGCTCATTAACATTAATATTAAGCTGAGAGGGCGGGGCTTGTGTCCCAGTGATACTACGTGCGATCGGGAAGCTCCTGGATCGCTGTAGATATTTTCTCAGCTGGACAGTCCATTTGGACCTAAACCATCCCGAAGAGACGGTGAAGGGAAAGAGCACGTCCTGTCGATCCCAGGGACATCGCAAAGTCCTTGGTTGATCCAGGAGAAGCTCTTTTTGCCAGCGGAAAAGAGGTAGCCATCAAGCTGCTGAAGCTGGGACAGCTCGAAGAAAGCAAGATCGGATGAAGGTGTGTCGGTTTGGTGAGAGGTTCTTTTTTATTTACTTATTTCTGAAGAGAACACCCCAATAACTGGAAAGTGGACTTAAAAAGTAAAGAGAACAGTTTATAAGCGTGAGATTAAGCTTTTCTTAAGATTGACGCTTTTTTCTTCCTTTTATCTCTTCTGGAACTATTTGACTTTAAAAGGGACTGGCTTTTCCTCTATGTAAAATAATCTTTTGTTCTTATGGTCTTTTTCCTTTTTTTCCACCAATATTTCTTTGGATTAAACACTGTTTATGATTTTAAGAACTTTTTAGAAAAGAGAGCAATACCAATGTGCCTTTTCTCTTTTTCCCTTTTCTCTTGCTCTTGAGGGGAGGAGTGAAAGTGAAAGCACTGCCATTTAGAGGCTTGGATATATTGTATTCCTTTCTTCTTCGTTTGTTTATCTATGTGAGCTGCATTCAAGGACATAGAGTTCCTTCTTGAAAGAGATAGTGGGGTGAGCACGATGGATTGTATACACAGGTGCCCATCTGTGAACTATTGATAGCAGAACCAGAGTTGGAACTGAAAGAAAGAAGACTAAAGTGACCTTGAAAATATATTCTACTGGAAATTTGACTTGATATTCTAAAAAAGCCTTGGACATCTGGTGGCAGTAGTTTTCTTTTTTCTCTTTGGCTGGATTTGTGGCTGCTCTATCTTTTCCACCCCACCCCCATTGATTGAATTTTTATTGTTTGGATTATCCCTTTTTCAATTTTTAGCCAGGAATTTTTCTTTTTCCCTTTTCTCTGCCTATGATTTGCTCCCCTTTTCACTTTTTTTTTCATCTTGTTGATTCGCCATTGGATTAGGGTATATAAATACCTGAAGTCTCTTCCCCTTTTTTCCTTTTTATTTTTGAACTGGGAACCACCTGTTGTTGCTTTTGAGACCTTCCTTTTCTTCTTTACTTTTTTTCTATTTTTGTATACAAGTGGAACCAACTGGATTAAGGTGACAAGAACCTGAAGAATTTTTTGTTCCTTTTTTTTTATATCCTTAATATTTTAATTTTTTACTTTTTCCTTTTTTGTCTACTATTTTATTATTTTGGAGGGCCCTCTGCTTTTGGGGCCTACTAGGAAATAACTATAAAATGAGTAGAAAAGCAATAGCTCCAAGCTCTCAATCAACAACTCCTGTTTCTTCAACATCTGGAGGTCAGCGATCAATACAGGCAATGTTGCAACAGGAAAAGGAAAAAGAGAAGGAGGATTACATTACAGAAGATTTTGCAAGGAATTCAAATTCTACAGACAAAAGTAGAAAATGTTGAAAAGAGTAATGAGAATATCTCCCAAAAATGGATGAAGTGTTTCGTGTACATACAAGATATGCAATGAGGAATAAGCTACCAAGAGAAGTCCATATTAGATTTACTAAGAAAATTATTAAAACACAAATTTTGCAAATGACAAGAGAAAAGACATTAAGGTATAAAGACAAAGAAATTGTGGTGCTGAAACAGGTACCAAGAAGAGTAAGGGAGACGAGGAGAGAATACCTCTTTCTAACCAAAGAACTGCTTAGAAAAGGAATAAATTATAGATGACTGATACCAGAAGGCCTTCTGTTTACATGGCGGGAACAAAGACATAGAATTGACATGAATATATTAGAGGAAAGGAGGAAGATACAAGAAAAGAAGAGCCCCTGATTGAACCTCAAAAGGAGCTGATAGCAGTAATTGAAAAAGAAAAGGAAAAGAGAAGAAGGCAGGCGGGGCTTCCAGAGAACAAGAGAAATAAGATCCACCAGAGCAACAAATCCCTCTTACAAAATCTAAAATGGAGGAAAGAAAACTGGTTACGATGAATATAAATGGACTCAATTCAATCATTAAAAGAAGGAAAGTATTTCACAAATTGGAGAAATTAAAATTTGATATAATTTGCCTACAAGAGGTACATACATTAAAAAAACAACATGAACACGTACTGAAAAAAAAATTAGGAAAATTGCTTACTTCACTGGCACAATGTAAAAAAAGGCTGGTTCTATATATTAAAGAAACAATTTCGCTGAATTAATTTATACAGATGATGATGGAAGAATCTTAATGGTAGAAATAATGGACAATAATACTAAAATGCTTTTAATAGCAATAAATGCTCAAATGACCCACCAAGAGGAATTTTATAATAAACTCCATAAAAATAATTGAACTGGACTATGTTAATTTATGCATGATGGGAGATTTTAATGGAATAATTAATGAGCAGCTGGATTATAAACCACAAAAGCCACAAAGAAAGCTAGAAAGAAACTACCAAAACCCTTTTTCCAAATGATAGAAGAAATAAATTTAAAAGATGCATGGAGAGAGAGAAATATAGGAAATAAACAATATACATTTTACTCAAACAGGCATGAATCATGGTCAAGAATAGATATGATATGGACATCAGCTGATCTATTTTTATATACAAAAAATTGAAATAGAAGCAAGTATTTGGGCCAATCATAATCCAATGATTATTATTTGGAAAGGACAAAAGATGAGATCTAGATGGACATTAAACAATAAGATATTAAAGGAAGAAGATTTTAAACAGAAAATGGAGAGAGAACTGGTATTCTTTTTTAAGAAAATAAGAAAGAGGATACATCGTTACAGAATCTCTGGGACACGATGAAGGCCTATACAGGAAAAGAAATATCAAACAAAAAAAGACTTTTAAAACATTAGAAGAAGAATATAAAAAACTGGAAAAAGAACTACAGAAATTTCCACAAAAAAAGATGTTAAAATCAAAATGGATATAACCAAACATAAAATGGAATTAATGGAAAAAGAATAGCTAGCCCAAAAGATTAAAAATGCTAAACAGAATTATTTTGAGGACGCAAACAAACCAGGAAGATGGTTAGCCTATAAATTAAGAAAGGAAAGAGAATCAAGGAAAATTAGCCATTTAATAGATGAAGAAGGACATCCTTGTTACGGAAATGAAGGGAAAAAAAAGAATTATACAAGACTATTATAGAAAATTGTACTATCAAGAGAGTATTCAAGAAGAAAAAAAATAAACAATATATACAAAAGGCAAAGTTACCACAGATACCTAAAGATATCGAAATAATGTTAGAATGATGGAGTTAACAGAAGCCTTAAAGAAACAAAATACAGGGAAAGCACCAGGCCCGGATGGTTTACCAGTGGAATTTTATAAGACTTTTCAGGAGGTGTTAAATCTCCAATTATTAGAAGTTATGAATGAAGTCATGCAAGAGAAGAGAATACCAAAGACTTGGTCAGAAGCTTATATCACACTTATACCGAAGGAAGACACAGACTTACAAGTTAAAAATTATAGGCCTATTTCCCTATTAAATTCAGACTATAAAATTTTTGCTTCAATTTTGGCAGAAAGACTGAAAAGATACTTAAACAACTTTTACATGTTGACCAAAATGGGTTTCTGCCAAAAGACAAATCAAACATAATATGAGAATAATCCTGACACTCTGAGTACTATGAGGCACATCCTGAAAAGCAAATGGCCTTGATGTTTCTGGATGCTCAAAAGCCTTTGATAACGTGAGTTGGCGCTCATGTTATTACAATTGACACAAATGGGCTTTGGCAAAAATTTTATATGTGCTATTGAGACTATATATTCTGAACAAACCACAAGGGTTTTGATAAATGGAGAATTGACAGAGCCTATAAATATAAAAGGGACTAGACAAGGCTGCCCACTGTCGCCTCCTGCTGTTTGTGTTAACCTTAGAAGTGTTAGACAGGTGTATTAGAGAAGATAAACAAATAAAAGGAATGAAAATTAAAAGAGAAGAATATAAGTTACAAGCCTTTGCAGATGACCTGGTATTTATATTAGAGGACCCACTGGAATCAGCTTAAGCTAATTGAAAGAATAGAAGAGTATGGAGAAGTAGCAGGATTGAAAATTAATAAAGACAAACAAAGATATTAACAAAGAATATGTTAGCGAGACGGAAGAAAGAATTGGAAGAAGCTTTAGAAATACAGGTCACAAGTAAGGTTAAGTATCTAGGGATATATATTACAACAAGATGTAGTACACTGAAGGAGGATAATTACATTAAACAGCAGATAGCGACAGACTTGGAAAATGGAAAACTTACAACTATCGTTGATTGGGAAAATATCAACAATCAAGATGAATCAAGAGTTTTTCGAAGACCTAAATCGAATGATGTTGAAATATATATGGCAAGGCAAAAAAGCAAGAATAAAACTTAAGTTATTGCAGGATGCAAGATTAAGAGGAGGGTTTGCTTTGCCCAATTGGGAACTATACTATCAGGTGGCAAATTTGATGTGGGTAAAAGATTGGATAACACTAAGGAATACTAGATTATTGACTCTAGAAGGACATGACTTGTTATTGGGGTGGCATGCATTCCTTTGGTATAAGGGAACTAAAACACAAGGGTATTTTAGAAGACATTATATTCGAGAAGCTTTGTTTTTAAACTGGGAGAAGATTAAAAAACAACATTACTTGAAAATTCCAATATGGATATCTACTATTGAAGCCTTTTCGTATCCAGTAATATATAAAAAGGAACAAACAGTTAGATATGGTGAGATATTGAATGAAAGGGGTGAACTTAAATCTATGCAAGCGTTGGAAGAACAAGGTATAAAAATGAATTGGTTTTCTTATTTGCAAGTACAATCTAGATTTGATAAGGATATAAAAGTAGGAGGTATTTATAACAAGCAGATTGGGCTAGACAAAATATTGATGGGTACTGATGAAGAGGTGATTAAAAAACTTTATGGATATTTTTTAGAAATTAAAATGGAAGAGGAACAAGTTAAAGAAACAATGATTGCTTGGGGGGGAAATTTTGGATATGGGATTGATCTAGAGAAATGGGAAAAATTATGGTCCCAGAATTATAAAATGACAATGTCAACTGCTTATAAAAAAAATTTGTATAAGATGTTTTACAGGTGGCACTTACCCCCGACGAGAATTGCAAGAACGTTTAAGAATAAATCGGATAAATGTTGGAAATGTCATCAGATACCTGGATCATATTACCATATGTGGTGGACTTGTTCGGATGCAAAAAGATATTGGACTAAAATCCACATATGGTTGGAAAAAATGATACAACAACACATAGACTTGAAACCAGAAATATTTTTTATTGGGAATTATACCAGATATCTACAATAAAGAGTTGAAATATTTGATTGTAAATGTTTTAACAGCAGCTAGAATTATATTTGCCAAAAATTGGAAGAATGATAAAATACCTATGCAGGAGGAAGTGATTAGGAAAATTATGGACTGTGCTGAAATGAGTAAATTGACATTTGAAATTAGAGAACAAGAAGATAAACAATTTTACAAGATATGGGATTTGTTTTATCAATGGTTGGGTAAAAAGACTTGGTAATGCAATAGACTATATAATTTTGTAATAGAAATATAATAGGCTGATATAAAATATATTGATATATATAACCATTGGATGAAAGTATAACATAAATTTTAGATTAAAAATATATCTCGTATATATGATGAAATAGTTTAATTGTACACAAGTAATAATTGATAAATACATGTTTTATTGATAATATGAGAAATTTTCTTTTTGATAAATTGTGAGTGATGAATATGAAAGGATGACACAAAGGACTTGTAACCAACTGACACACTGTATGTATATATGGAAGATGGTTTTTGTTTTGTATGTCCTGTTTGTATGTTTGTATCAAAAATAAAATTTTATAAAAAAACATTAATATTAAGCTGAGAAATCAAAGCTTGTCTTTTGCTACTCTATCATAAGGTGAGTCTATTATTGTAAAAAGAATGCTTTCCAGTTGCAGTATTCTCTAATTCTTTTGGAGGAAAGAAATATTCCTGTCAGAGATTTGGTTTGATGCCTTCAAATATGTCTGCTCCTTACAACATCGGTAGTCCTCAATTATGGCCACAATTGAAGCCTAGAATTTCGCTTAAGCAGGGCAATTGTTAAGTCACACCCAATTTTACAACTTTTTTGACAGTTAAGCAAATCTCTGTAGTTAAGAGAATTAGACTTCTGCAGTTGGCTTTGTCAGAGGCCAATTGGAAAGGTTATAGATGGGGATCACATGGTTCCGAGACCTGCAACTGCTGCATGATCCTGGGTTACTGCAACAGTAGCATGCCAGTTGCCAAGCACCCAAATTTTGATCACATGTCTATAGGGATGCTACATTAATTGTAAGCATGAGAACTGGTTGTAAGTCACTGTTTTCAGTGTAGTTGTAATTTTGAATGGTCAAAAATGAACAGTTGTAAGTCTAGGACTACCTGTATCAATTCTGGGAGTCACAGAAGGACTGGACATTTTTAATGGTTCCAAAGCAACACAGAGAGAATACATTTACCAAATTTCTCACCAAGTAACAGCCTTCCATATGAACCTAACAGTAAACAAAGTAATCTGCCATTTCTGAGCCCAATCCTCTCACTTTTTAAAAAATATGTTTGTTATAAAGAAAGACTGGTATGGACAGCAGACTCTTTTTTTGCTTCTTCCCTTCTGATATGCATGACTCTTTTCCCAGGGCTCTATTTCTTCTCCAAATGATATTCTTAACATTTTCCTCTCAATTAGTGATGAAAAGCATTATCATTCCATTTTGATTATTGTATTCCAAATTTTAAATTATTAGAGATCATACTAATATAGACTGTAGACTAAGCAAAATTGGAATTTACTAACACTATATATTCTAAAATAACATATTTGTTTAAGATACATATTTATACCTGCACTCCCTTTAAGGATAGCCATCCTCATCTACTCTCCATACTTTGGTCATTATGCTGGCTGATGATAAATTATAATTTAAAAGACACCAGGACCGTACATTATTATTTTTGCCAACCTGGTGTTTACCATGATGGAGATGGGGAAAATATAAACCAAAGGGAAGAATCTTACCATGAAATTGTATTATTTCATGTAACTGTACAGAAGTTTGTTTTCTACACTTACTGTCCATCTTCACTCCATATTGCCATACATCTGTCTCCAACTTTCCAAGTGTGACTGGGGAGGGCAGACGCAGAACTATCAGAATTTGCAAGAGTTTCTGAAGGTTGTGTTGAAAGGAGGTCTTTAGTTAATTCTATAACTTCCTGATGGCAGAAAAAAAGCAAGAATTTAAACATTAAGTATCTCCCCCCCCCATCCTCACAACTTTTTAAAAGTATTTACCAACTGCAGCATATACAGTAACAGACTGAAAAACACACGAAAAGCCTATTTACAGTACAATATTTCAAAGTCAACCCCTAAAAGATGCCCCAAAGTCAACGAGATAGCAAAAACAGCCCTTGTTCTGCAGCCCTTAAATAGCTGCATCTCTTTACTAGGGAAATATAGTTGACCTGCCAACTGCTGCATGACTCCTGTAACAACTGCCTTCTCCTAATCCTAGGCAAAGACTTGCCTGTTTTAATGAAATGCACTCATGTCTCAGCAGACTTTTTTTTAAAGTAACTTTAGAATTGAATCTCAAATATTACATAGCCTAGCCTTTTTTGAATATCTATTTTCTTAGGAAATATCACTGTGTATTCATGTCATTATATTTCCACTCATATAATAAGAATAAGGAATAGTGTAGCAGAAAAATATTTTGGGCTGATTTTTTTTACATTTTTTAAATTAAAAATAATTACTGGCAAAAAATATCTATGTATTCTAGGAAGCAGCATTTTAATGTATGCAAAACATACTTCAATAAAATAGGTAAAAGAACTGGGATTTCCAGATTCTGTGCTAAAGCAGGAATAACCAAACTTTTAAATGCAAATTTTAAAAAACATTTGTAAATTTTCAAATGAACACAATCTCTGCAAGATGAATTATATCATTTTAGCCACGGATTATTTTGGACTGTATAACTCTACATAAACCAACTTTTAGTAACACTACAAGGCTAAAAAATGGAAACTTAAAAACATAAGAGCTGCCTAAATTAGTACATCACTATATCTATCTATCTATCTATCTATCTATCTATCTATCTATCTATGTTTATAATTCACATTTAAAAAGTTTTAAAACATAGTTTTAAATAGAACATCTGTAAAAAATTTTTTTACTGTACCTGCATTTTAACAGATTATCAATATCTACTGAAGGTACGTAACATAACCTTTCCACTACTAATGAGGTCCAGTTATGTTGGGGCTACTTATCTACAGTGGGCTGCACTGCATCTAGTGTGGGTTGCAACCCAGAGGTTGGGAATGACTCAATGCATTTGGTGTTTTTTTTAAAGAAGGATTGAACAGGTCTGAAGATCGAAGGGTTCTATGCAAAACTCTGACCTATCACAGGAGTGGAGGAGATATTTACAAGAATCAATCTAAAAGGGAAATGTCAAGAATGGATTTATTTCACTCTCACTGGGCTGGGAGAGAATATAAAAAGTAACTTGTAACTTGCCAGCTTTCTGAAAATTGAAACATTAATAACACCACTGTAACAGAACTGATTTAAGGCAATAAAAACCTATTTCTTTCTTCCTTTCCCCAATTTTTGAGAGTTAGACTGACTGCTTTCAAAATGAAATCCAGCTTTTACCAATTATGAAACAAACAAGTCATCTCCCTCATCAAAAATAAGGCTTTAAATTTTATTGGGTCCTTTTGCTTATTTCCAATGCAATGGTTTCAACTGAAGTTGTTTTATTTGATGTATGGGTTAAACTGTAATGATTAAAAGTGACATATTTTGCCAAGCTTAATAATTAATTAATTAATTAATAATTAGTTTTATTTCAGCAGGGGTCATGGAGATTCCTGTTATTATTTTAGAGAGTAAAGAATATCACAAGATTTGTGTACCTTTTTCCTAAAAGATAACAATTTGGGGAAGGCTATAGTACACGAAAAAAATGAAATGTCAAATAGCCATTTCTTGAAATATTGACCAAATCTGACCCAATGAAAGAAAAAAAAGGAATAGCTTGTAATGCAAAATGAACACAAACAGAATATTTTCAGAGAAATTTTTTTAAATAATGTTGTATTCACTATTACTCATCTTTAATTCTTTTTACTCTATTATGACTCTCACTCTGCTGTGTTTTTATGCACACTGAAGAAGAGCTTACAATTCAAATGTTAATCACCTTTGAATCACAAGCTACAGAGCATTTAAAAAACATTTGTAAAGAATTCACAAAACCTATGTAGTTTCAGAACCTTACCATTTGAATATATTTCCCTCAGTGAACACATAACACATTAAACCAGGGGTCCCCAAACTTGGCAACTTTAAGACTTGTGGACTTCAACTCCCAGAATAGCTGATTGGAGAATTCTGGAGTTGAAGTCCACAAGTCTTAAAGTTGCCAAGTTTGGAGACCTCTGCGTTAAACAGTCCCTGCTCAACCGATTGCTGTAGGGTAGTATAACTGGAGATATTTTAACACTCAAGATATTGTGAAAAATGGCTCATTAAAAATAGAACAGAAAGATGGCAAATACTAGCTTTAAATGTGTTTTAAATATGCTATTACATAGAAGAAAATTACTTTAAAATGATACTCTGTATAGTAACTAAACCAGACTTCAAAATATTTTTAACTATACTTCTGCGATTGTAGACTACAATCCCTTTAAGTAGTTGATAGCCCTAGTTCTTCTGAAGCTAATTTAATTCATAAGAAAAAAACTTATTAATATTTTACAAAATAATTAATTTACAACTTTATACTTAATTAAGTCTTAATCTTATTTTGGAGCACATTCTGATTAAAATACTACTGTAACAAACAAAAAAACATGAGCAGTTCCCTGTTAGTTTGGACCCCTGGACCATCCAGTCCAGCAGTCTGTTCTCATAGTGGCTAACCAACTTCACAAAGAGGTCCACTAGTATCCTAGCAGATGGTCTTCAGAAGCATTCAAACACAATTCTGCAGAGCTCTTCTCTATATAGGAAACATTCAATTAGCAAATTTATTTCTTCTCAGTTCTCACCTGCAAATCTTTCTTGAGTTTTAATAAATCTTCATTATCTCCATTTCCTGTCAAAGCAGCTTCAACTTGCTGTAACTGAGCTTTATAACTAGCTAATTGTTTTGCCAGGTCTTCTGACATCTACAAAAATAAAAAGATGCTATAATATGAACCAAATTAATTGCATGTACAATTTAATGGCCAGATTATTCATTTATTAAGAATTTTATTTCAAGCCTCTTGGTTTTTCTGTATTTCAGATCATAAAATAAAATTAATTGAGATTATCAGGCTGAATACTATAAATCTTCATAGTTAGCAAGATTCAAGCATGACCCAGGTAATCATGAAAGAATAATGTAAATTTATATATTATTGTATGGTTATTTATACATCAACCTCAGTATGTTGACATCTGAACTACAACTGGAGATGATTAAAACATTTTTTTTCTTTTGGTCTTAAATTTACATTTATTTTACTCTAATCTCAATCTCCACTTTCAAAATTAATATTTGAAAAGACTGTTAATACTTTCCTAGTCATAATAAGTAAACCTAAGATTTGGGGCATATTCTTTGTATTCCTTCATCAGGCTATATTAAAGGTAAGCCAAACAACTGTAAACATTTTAAGCAACAATATAAAATATCCAGAGTTAAGGGGAAACAGAAAAACTGGACAACAAATTAAAGCAAGAAAATATAATTGTCTTGAGTAGCTTCTTAAAGTTCAAGACAACCTATACCTAGTGGATCTTATTCATTCAAAAATGTTTTATGTAGACCAACAGAGAAAGTACAAAAAAGATTATGACCACAAAAGCTTATACACAGAAGAAATGAACACTGCCACACTGAAATTTTGAAAAACTATCCAGCAGTCATATTATCTCAGAGTTGAAGTTTACAAAGGCAGTCCCATACAAATTGCATTAATAAAAATATAAGGACTCTTTACAATCAATGTTTTGGTTTATGATTGGTTAATGCTACATCAAATTTTAAAAAGTTGCAGAATTGTCATTTTAATGTATGACTTGCCCATCTTTCATTTAAACCAAATCTATAAATATAGGCTAATATTAAAAATCCCAATATAAATAAAATATTTTATTAGCACTATACAGATGCTCAAAAGTTTGACACAAAACTTATCTTCTTTAAAAAATTAAATAACATTTAAGAGAAAAATATAGGTAAAGCAGATATTTGTTTCAGAAGGTATTAGAAAAATCCATTTGTATATTAATTAGATTCACGTTTCATATAAGGACATAAATCTGAGAGACAGATTTAGTATGCTACGAGAGAGTAATTCTTTTAATTCTGTTAATAACCGCAAAAACAAAACCTAGAATTACCTTTCTACTACCAATTTGTAGGTCTGTAAAAAGCCTTTCGCATACACATTTTCTCCCTAGAAATGAAAACAGTGCTGCTTGATAGGCTACTATTTTTAATATTTACAGAAACTTGCAAAAAGGAACAATGTTGGACAATATTGAGTATGGAATTTTGCAATGAATGTACTTCAAATAGCACAAGTTACAACATATTCTTCTTCAAATGTTTTAGACTACACTTATCATAATTCCCCAGAAATATGGCCAAAGGCTATGTGCTATTAAAGATTTATATAGAAATAAAAATAAACATGAAGTAAAGGTAAGAAAAATAAAAAATAAAAATTATTATTATTTATTTGACTTGTATGCCGCCCCCTCTCCGAAAGGACTCGGGGCGGCTCACAACTAAAAACAGACAATAAATTAGTTATCTAAAACACTATTAAATAATACAAGCCAAATTAATCTAAAACCCTTATAAAATTTAAAACCACCCCAAGAGGTCAGCACAGCCCGGCCTGTTCAGATAGCCAGGTTTTCAAATCGTGGCGGAAGGTGCGAAGGTCAGTGACCAGACGGAGCCCCAGGGGTAATTGATTCCATAAGGCGGGAACCGCCACAGAGTAGGCCCTCCCCCGGGGGACCGGCAAACGACACTGGGTCGCAGACGGCACCCCGAGGAGCCCCTGTCTATCTGCTCGTACAGGGCGGTTGGCATTCGATGCCGGCAGGAGACGCTCCTGTAAATATCCCAGACCCATGCCTTGTAGGACTTTGAATGTTAACACCAAAACCTTGAATCTCACCCGGAGGGCAACTGGTAACCAATGCAGGTCGTGCAGGAGGGGTGTAACATGGGAGTACCAGGGAGCTCCCATCACAACCCGCGTGGCCGCATTCTGCACCAGTTGAAGCCTCCGGATAGTACGCAAGGGCAGTCCTAAATAGAAAGCATTGCAGTAGTCGAGTCGAGAGGTAACAAGTGCCTGAGTGACTGTGCGGAGGGCATCTCAGTCCAGGTATGCATCTGTGACTGTGCGCAGGGCATCTCGGTCCAGGTATGGGCGTAACTGGTGAACCAGTTACGTGTGTGAGAAGTAGGTTAAATAAAGGAAAAAGATATATAAATAAGTAACTTACTTCTTTTTAGTGGTCACTAAGAAACATTACTTCTCCTGCCTCTATAAGGTTGCATTGTACTTCCTATCTCTCACAAGTCTTTCCTAATTGGCTATCCATAAAGTTCTGGTTTCATTTGAATGTTAAATCTTTAATATTCTTGCATCATTATATGTATTTGTATCCAAATTTTGGCTGTTTCACAATTCCATTGTACATAGTAAAATGACACTTCACATTTTTCATATTTCCCACATTAGTTGAAAGTACCTTTATATATCCATATTATTTTGGGGGGTCATAATGATAAGTATTATAGGAGTTCTAATACAAAACCTATCTGGAGAAATAAAGCTTACCTATCTCAAGTTTAGACAGACACTAGATTGTCTGCTTTTCATTATTAAAAATAGTGTAAATTGTCAAAGATACAGTAAGAAATCCTAAACATACCCCATTCTTCCAATGTTAGATATCTAGCAAGTACTTCAGAAAGAAGAAACACTTGCATTCCCCAAGAACCTTACTTCCCAAGCATAGATTTGTGGAACCTATGCCTTCCTGATGTTACTGACAAGATGAAAGAGTTTGCATTCTGTCTCTAGGAATGTTTCATTTTCAAGAAAATCTTCTACTAGCGTGTAATAGATGGGACTGAGACACCTCTTTTGAAAAGCACTGCCCACTTTGAAAACATAAAACCAGTAGCAATTCAAATACATCAGTCTTTTATAAGATAACATAAAAATGTAGCAGCCGTTCCTTTCATCCCGGACATCCAACAGGTATATAGTAGTAATAGTCTTTAAATTAATGATAAGGATAAAATATAGAAATATTAGAAATAGAAAATCGGTAAAAACCAAGCTGAAGTATTATGTACTGGTAAGAGGCAAGCAGTTGTCAGCATCTAAAGTGTTATTGCATACAGTTAATATTAATATAGCTAACAATTAATAATTAATATAGCTAATATTAATCATTTAAAAGGGGATTTGCCTGTGAGAAAAATAACTGTACAATTCTGATTACACGAATTTGGCTTTATAGCAAACCTGGCTGTTATTTTCTGAAACACATACACCTGCAGTTTAGGATTACAGCTTTTTTTCCAGAGAGAGGGCAAAACATAACGCACCAATTTAAAATGTTATACGCCCCCCTAGTTGAGTGCATTAAAGGCCCTTCATTATTTCTAGTACAGCCAGTTACAAATGTATGTAACAAAGCAGAAAAATGTTTAGAAAAGCAGGAACTGTGGCAACAAAGACTTCACACAGTGGGAGACAGAAGAAAACGAGGGAGAGAGAACCAAAGGTATCTTTCGGAGAATAAAAGACGCCTTGGAGGAGTTGCTAATACGGGGGAAGGCATTAAGGATGGAGAAAAGACGCCTATTTTCCCATAAACCTAAAAACCAAGAACAGGATCCGAAGCTTCTGCCCCTGGATATTATTACTCTTGAGCTAAACTTGAGGGCTAGCCGTCCCGGAAGGGAGCCCAACGAGTGGGCCTGGCAGAAGAGAGAATGCGCCAAAGAACACAGGCAGAAAAGGAGAAGGAAAGGCCTGAAAACTGGGGAAGAACAAAGACGGCTCCCGCTCTCAGAGAGACCGGCATTCAGAGCGAGTCCCTCCCTCCCTCGTCGCGTTCCCTTTGCGCCTAAATCGGGGAATCGGACGGAGAAAAGGGCAGGACAGGCCTCTCACCTTGGCTTCGCACGCAGAAGGGCTTCTCTCCTCACTCCCGGCAGGCCTCACGGAAACTGCGCGCGCTTTGCCTTCCTGCGGCTCCTAGCGACCACGCACCACAAACCGGAGGACGGAAGCCAACGCTCGCGAGAGCAAGCAAGGCCAAGAAACCGGCCTTAAAACGGAGGTCGGGTCACGTGACTCGGCGGAAGTGCAAAGAGGGGCAGGTTCCCCCTCCGTCACAATGTATTTCGGGTATTCAAGTCGCCATTTGTCCAACCTTTCCTGGGGAGGGTGCGGGAGGGGTGGGGAATGGCCAAAACTAGCGTGATGTGCAAAATAAAAGCATCCGGTATCTATCCTTTGCGGTATTTTTAGATATATTCTTCCGTTGACATCCAGAAATAGAAAAGTCATGGGAGGGAGGGAGAGAGACAGGATCAATACATTATTTATGTCTGTTAGTATATCACATGTCTGTCCAGTCGCGGGAATCGGGCGGGATATAAATTCAATAAATTGTTATCCCCGCCTTGATGTGATGCTGAAAGTTTTGTGGGCTGGATTAAACTCTGCTGCTTTGAAATTTTAATATTGTCAAAGATCAGTCTATCGTTAAAAAAAGAAAAGGCATTTTAACGTTGTTCCTCTATATTGCACTGGTTTGAAACGCAGGAGAATGAATTAACGAATGAAATAAGAAAAATAGTTTGTAGGGGATTGGATGAGCTGTGAGTGTGGATTGCTGCAGGACACCAACTTCTTCCAGAGCCACCATCCATCTTTCACAGGATGCCCCCTCTGCATCCTCCACTAACCCAGCTGTGTGACAAAGCAGGCTCTCACAATCTGTACTGCTTTTATTGTAATAAAAAGTCACAAAGCTGAAAGGGAAATATCTATTATAGTATCACTTCCTGGTCTTATGGCACTGAGGCAGTTGAATTTAAGGAAATCAACTTTCTTCTCTTGGGAGATAGACTAATCTCCCAACAGATAAAACCAAACTGAATTTTAAATAAAGGAAATTAAAAGTGTAAAAATAAATGTTTAACTTGAACTATTAAAGTGAAAATATTCAGTGCTGATTAGGAGGAATTGTAGAGCTAGTTAGATTGTGAATAGTAGTTTGATTAAAGATCTGTGAAGAGATGAGTATTTTTCATTATTATCACTATCATCATCACAAAAAGTTAACAAGAACATGCCAACATTCACTTTAAAAATTCAGTTCCCTAATTCACACAGCGTCTCTACCTCAGGATGTCAGTTTTGAAATCTGCCTGACAGGATGTATACTGGGAATGTCTTAATTTCTGCCAGTTGGCAAGGAAATTACATCCCAACAACAGATAACACTGAGTGTCTCTGAAGCTAACAGGTCATAAAAGAATTGAAAGGAGAAAGCCTGTTCTTACAGATCAAATTTCATGAACAGACTATGCAGAGAAATATATATATTTAAATACAAGAACATGAATAAAGGGTACTCTTTACATATATATGAGGAAGATAAAGCCAAGCTTGTTAATAAAGAATGTATACATTACTCTTAGCTACCAAAGCTTTAATATAACAACTATGAAGCTTTTAAACAATTTAACCATTGAAAAATAGCATTCAAAGGTATAGCCTAAAAGCTATGGTTGAAAAAACAATGGATAGAATTTGAATTTGAAAAATATGAAAAAGAAGTCCTATATGCTGTAAAAATGTTGAAAAATTGTAAAGCTATAGGAAAATGTTAAAATATGGATGAAGTTTACTTACAGAGTACCTATGTGACTTTTTAACTTGCGTGAAGACTGTTTCTAATGCTGAATATTGATGAATGTATTATTTATACTTATGAATATATGAATGTATTATATATACTTATAGAAAGGGAAAATAGCATGAATAAATGCAATAACTGATATGCACTTGGGAAAGTGGCACAATTCTGATGAAAGAATGGAAGAGTTAATAATGAGCAAATCTGTGGGTATACTGTTGCTTTATGATGAACAGGGGATGTAAAAACCAGATCTTTGCCCTTTAACATGTCATTGAAAAAAGTATAGATGTGAAATTTATTGTCTGCTTTGAGAGGAAGCATATTGTAAAGTGAATAGATTCGATTATCGTCTTGTATTGAATAGGTTTGTTTATGATTTTTTGTGCAAAAATGGAGTTGAAAGTTGGTTGCATTATGAGTAGTATCTTATGGAAGTAAACATGCATGAGAATAAATAGAATACTTAGTGAATGATTCACCATTGATGGAAGATTAAGCTACAGATGTGTAATGTCCTGTTGGTTTTTTAACATATTTATGATAAATATACAAGGAATTAGTGTGATGAGATGCATTGGCTGAATATATACTGTTGTTTACAGATTATGCTATGTTGGTGACTGAGAACAATTTGCAACAAATGTTAAGTACACTGAATGATACAGTGAGAAGGATCTGAAAATTAATGCATCAAAGACCAAACTAATTACATGTTATGATAAATGATATAATACTGTGTTTCCCTGAAAATGAGACCTAACCAGAAAATAAACCCTAGCCTGGGTTTTTAGTGTGTTCCTAATATAAGCCGTACCCCCAACATAAGCCCCAATTAAGATTGTCATCAGCCGGCTGGGTGGGCATGGCCAGCATCGGAGGTGGTGAGGGCACAGAGGTTAATGGTGTCCAGCTGCAGCCCATGCAGCACAGGTGAGTTGATTACCTGTCCAAGCAGTAGGCGGAGGTAGAGAGTCGATGTTCTGGAATGGGCAGGCAGCCACGGGAGGATCATCTTTGCACGGTGGCACTGGCATCAGATAGAGGCATGGAGGAGAAGGCAGGCAATCCAGACATGCTGCACAGATTGCAGGAAAGGGCTGGAGTGGGCAAACAGCCATGGGAGGCTCATTTTTGTGTGGTAGCACCGGCAGCAGACTAACACTGTTGGCCCCCGCTGCTCGCCGCCTCTTATGTGCATACCAGGAGGTGGGGCGCCCAGCCGGGCTGATTTCTTGATAACATTTCCCAGAACTAAGCCCTAATGCTTATTTTGGAGCCCCCCAAAATATAAGACCGGGTCTTATTTTGGGGGAAACATGGTAGTTATACATAAATGGTGAAAAAGTATAACAAATAGATGAATTTCTGTACCATTAGAATATGTTTATTAAAGTTGCATAAATGAAGAATGGCCAATATAGTTGACCATGATAATATGATAGGCATGATGTACATTAACTTCAGCAAAACTTTCAACCAAGTCTTCCCTGAGATCCAAGTGAAGAAAATGAAAAAATCTAGGCTGGGCCCTGCTATCATCAGATAGATACAAAGCTGATTGAACAAAAATACATCAGTGGAACTGAATGAACATGGAAGGAGTGTAAGGGAATATACTGGAAGCTTCTATTTTTGGTGCATTCTGTTTTCATATTTAATAACATTTTAGATGAGAGGTTAGAAAATATGAATAAAAAGTTAAAAATTTGATTATTAGATCTGCAGTTTACTAGAAAGAGGGGGAGGAACAAACAGTCTAGTGAACGATATCCAGATAGCGGTGGATCTTAACAAGCTGGAAGAATGGGCAGAAGAAACCAGAACAATGAACTTCACACGGAGCAAAGCAAAATCCTTTATTTTGATAGGAAAACTCAAAGGCATGATGGGAAGACCATATTGGAAAACAGTACATGTAAAAAGGGTCTGCTTGTCTTGGTCAGTCACAAGGTGAACATGAGTCCATAGTGTGAGACAACTGCAAAAAAAAAAAGCCAACACAATTCTATCAACAAAATATTCATCAAGAGAAATGACATTCCTCTCTGTTCTGCATTAATCAGATCATATCTACAATATTGGATTGCATTTTGGATGCTACATTTTAG
Source organism: Naja naja (assembly GCA_009733165.1). Classification (NCBI taxonomy): domain Eukaryota; kingdom Metazoa; phylum Chordata; class Lepidosauria; order Squamata; family Elapidae; genus Naja; species Naja naja. The sequence continues at coordinate 132,638,907 of CM019151.1, read as the reverse complement.
GAATAACACTGACAAAACAGAGCTTGTTCAAAAGAGAGCAACTAAGATGTTCATGGACAGGAAGCAAAACAATGAGGAATGCTTGGTAGTGTTGGAAAAAAGAAAAGTGCAGGGAAATATGATAATTGTTTTCAAGAATCTGAAGTGCTCTCATGTAGAACACAGGGCAGAATTGATGGAGTTGTTGCAAAAGACAGGTCAAGAAATAATGAATTTAAATAACTAGGAAGTAGATTTTGGCTGGGCATAAAAAAAAAACCCTGTAATAGTAAAAGTTGTTAAAAAGTGTAATAGACTATCTCAAGAGCTGGTGAATCCTTTTTTAAAGGAGGTCTTTGATCAAAGGCTCGTCTGTCAGCAATGCAGTCACAGTGGATCCCTGTACTGGATTGGACTGGATGATTTAAAAGAAACTCACTTTTTCCGTTCTGTGATTCTGTATAAAATATTTAGAAATATTTCAAATAAATATTTCTTCAGAGCACTAGGTGGCACCTGTGCTGCATTTTTAACTAAAAAAAATCCCTCTTCTTACCTCAACTTGTGACAGTCTCAGTTTTTTTGTATCTGGGTTTGTGGGTGGGATTGGGTTTTGTTTTTTGTTTTGGTAGATCTATGGGTGTGATTTTTAATGTATTACTTCAGTACATTAATTAACATAAAATAACAATAATTGAAATCAGCAGATTTGGAAGGAACATGTAATATATCCCATATCCCTATTATCATAGTACTTTCAGAGATATGTTTCTAAAGCACTGATAGTGATAATGCAGAGAATCTACTGATTGTGTTACAATGAAAGTTGTTTGACTAATTTAAAAAAATCATCGCATAATAACTCTTCAATTCTTTAATTCTCTTTAACAGTCTGACTCTTTAAAATTCTTGAGCTAAATATTGTAACCCAGCCACACAAACAATTCACATACAGGCAGCCATAGGTTCATTTTTCTGATGGATAAGCAGATATGACCACTTCATCCCTGTCATATGGCAAAGCAGTGCATTCATTAGCCACCATGGCCAAAGAAAGGATGGGCAAAATTTTGGTAAATATTAATTTAAGCAATCAAGAAAACTGGGGAATCATAGAAGGTTACAAAGCAAAAAATGTAATTCACATAATATATAACCAGAAAATTAATTTTCTTCTGGACTGCAATTCTGTTGGTTGAAGATAATTGGCAATATAAAAACAAATCAAGTGAAGTTACTTAAACCATGTTCTAGTCAGAGGTGACAATTACTAGAAAACAAAGACAAATTTATCTCCTTTATCAGCTTATAGTGCATAATATCCCTTTTTTGTGATATGCCCCTTTATTCAAAGAGATGTTCAGTAAAAAAGCTCTTTTAGGAACAAAAGTTACTCTGCCACCATGGTTTACAAATCACAACAGTTGGCATTACATTCTAAGCCAAAACAAGCCACACAAAACCCAACATTTAGATGCTAGGTTTAACTGTTTCATGTGGCTGTCCTAATGACCATACAGTGTTTGGGTTAGGATGCTGATTCATGTGGATGCTCCCTTCCATTTTACCCACCATTTATCGTAACCTTCAAGTTATATTGTGCTTGCATACTCTGAACCACAAGCTAGCCAATCACATTTCAGCTTAATTTTTACAAACTATTGCAATAATTTTTGCAAACATTGCTACCCAGAAATGGATGAACTGAATTTAAGTTCATATTTAAGGCAATCGTGGGTAAGAGAATCCATGGAACTCAGCCACTGTAAATTAATTCAGAATAATAAATCACATGCCAGGAAAGTGATTGATTTGTATTTGGTCTGTCCCACAGTCCTGGAGAAGTCTGGTCTAATTAGCTTGATTCATATATTATTGTAGATGAAAATGTGGTAGCTCCTCTGGGTCTCAGTATCTTATGCAAACCCATAGAACTGATTTAAAACAATTGAGACCACAGTCATGTGATGATAGACTTGCAGCTGAGAGATACATTAGAAGTTGTAACTGAATTCTTTCTAAGCAAAATAATTCTCAAAATTAGCATATTAAAGAAAAATCAAGTAGAAACCCCTCTTTCCTGATAAAACCTAATTGTGTGAATAGTATTTTTCTTTGTTTTTATGGAAATAGAATGATACAGCCTAGAACCAGGCTTATTCATTTTGGTATACCAGTAATAATTTGATTATTTCTTCTTAGAGCCTCAGTCTGTATTAAAGCTGCCTTCATAGACATTTGCTATGCCATCTGGTTTTAAGCCACAAATCACAACTTACAACAGTGACTACATTTACATAGCACATAAAACCAAAACAATAAACACGTTATGACTTTGCACAATTTGTGAATCCATCTTTCCTCTTAGCCCAAATGAATTAAGCATCTTTATTGGTAGTTTTGGGTGAAATAACCACATGACTAACAAATATATTCATTAATTGTTCCATATTGGTCAGGGGAACTGACCCTTATTGTGTGACATAATCCCAACCAACTACATCCTAGCCAGGAATGCTATAGTAGACATAATCCTGTATGTTTGATGAACCTTCCATATGGAAAATACCACAAGACAGTGAATATCCTGAATGTGTCAGTGCTTTGTATATATTTCTTAATTGGTGGGATGTGAGTAATAGTCTGTAAGATAGTTTTTAGACAATTAAAGTTTCTAGATTACATAGAATAGCATGAATATGCTTCAAAGAAATGGCCTATGATTGTACTTTAGCACAATAGTCAAAATATGCTAAAACATGTCGGCACCATCTTTACTATTAGCAGGAATGATGCTGGTATGATAGAATTTGATAGTCCTAGGCTATATTTCTCTGCATAAAACTTTTAATTGACCAAACCTATGATAGGTGGCAGATACCAATATGTGGGCCCATCTGGTGTCAACTGTGGCATAGTAATACTATGAATGAATGAATGAATGAATGAATGAATGAATGAATGAATCATAAAACTTAAAGGGCAAGCATGCAGTAGATCTGAATGAAGGTAGTCTGATCTTGAGGAATGGAATTGATGGATACATTCAGAGATACCATGATCATTATGGAAAGGTATGGATTAAATGAATGAAAATATATGTCAAATAATTGACATAACTAGACTAATGTTTGTTTATATGAAAGTAAGAATTAATAGATTGGAAATTAAATCTTAAATGCCAGTGCGATGAGAATATTTGTCTAAATCACAGGATATAGGTATTGAGATTGCTTATATACAGGATATAGGTATAGAGATTGCTTATATACAGTACAATAAAACTAATCAGATTTTAAAATGCTTTAAATATTGTATGCTTCTAATATGTTATTTGTTTATTTTGTTTCCAGTAAGAAAAGTATTAGAAAATTAAAAATAAAACTTGGTTTAAAAAATCAGGAGCATACACATACAGAAGAGCCAGTTTAATGTAATTGTTAAGGCATCAAGCTAGAAGCTATGAGTTCTAGTCCTGTCTTAGGGACAAAGTCAACTGGATAATCTTGGGCCAGTCCCTTTCTCCTAGTCTTAGAAAGTAGGCACTGACAAGCACTTCTGAAAATCTTCCCAAGAAACTTGTAGTTGCCCAGAATCAAGGCTAACTTGAAGGCACACACATACATACATTAAGGTGAAAATATTCCTTCATTCTACTCTGTGCTATTGATCAAAAGAGATTATTCTACAGTGGTGAAATGCTACCAGTTTGGTCCAGTTGGGCCGAACCAGTAGCAAAAATTGCTACTGGTTCCACCGAACTGGTAGTAAAAAAAAGTTCTGACAATCAGCTGAGAGCAGAAAGAAGAGAAAAGTGCAGGATTCGTCCTCCCACCCACTCCTGCGCGTTTCTGTTCTTTATCCTCTCAGCTGATTGACACAGCAGAGACTCAGCTGGTGTTTGGAAAGCTGTGTGAGGATGTGCAAAGTGTGCGATCACTGAATGATAAGGAAACCGGTAGAATCCCACCACTAACTATCTGGTTATATGACTAATAAGGAGCTTCTTCCCACAGAGCTACTGATGACCAATTTGTACAGCTAAAAGGAACAAAGATAATACAGGTCATGTTCATCTGAAAGAAGTTACTCCCAGGAATGAGTCACAGTATGTGATATTTAACAATAAACATAAGAGAATGGGCAGAAGAAGCAATGGAGCAATGAAGTTATTTGTATTACTGTAGCAGTTTCTGCCACCTTATGTAAACATTCTCTTTTTGTGTGTATCTACAGGTGAAACTCAAAAAATTTGAATATCGTGCAAAAGTTCATTTATTTCCGTAATGCAACTTAAAAGGTGAAACTAATATATGAGATAGACTCATTACATGTAAAGCAAGATAGTTCAAGCCGTGATTTGTCGTAATTGTGATGATTATGGCTTATAGCTCATGAAAACCCCAAATCCACAATCTCAGAAAATTAGAATATTGTGAAAAGGTGCAATATTCTAGGCTCAAAGTATCCTACTCTAATCAGCTAGTTAAGCCATAACACCTGCAAAGGGTTTCTGAGCCTTTAAATGGTCTCTCAGTCTGGTTCAGTAGGAATCACAATCATGGGAAAGACTGCTGACCTGACAGTTGAGCAGAAAACCATCATTGACACCCTCCATAAGGAGGGAAAGCCTCAAAAAGTAATTGCAAAAGAAGTTGGATGTTCCCAAAGTGCTGTACCAAAGCACATTAATAGAAAGTTATGTGAAAGGGAAAAAGGTGGAAGAAAAAGGTGCACAAACAGCAGGGATGACCACAGTCTGGAGAAGATTGTCAGGAAAAGGCCATTCAAAAGTGTTGGGGACTTTCACAAGGAGTGGACTGAGGCTGGAGTCAATGCATCAAGGGCCACCACACACAGATGGATCCTGGACATGGGCTTCAAATGTCATCAGAAGCGTCTTACCTACGCTAAAGAAAAACAGACCTGGTCTGTTGCTCAGTGGTCCAAAGTCCTCTTTTCTGATGAGAGCAACTTTTGCATCTATTTGGAAACCAAGGACCCAGAGTCTGGACACACACTGCAAGATGCTTGAAGTCCAGTGTGAAGTTTCCACAGTCTGTGTTGATTTGGGGAGCCATGTCATCTGCTGGTGTTGGTCCACTGTGCTTCATTAAGTCCAGGGTCAATGCAGCCGCCTACCAGGAGATTTTGGAGCACTTCATGCTTCCTTCCGCAGACAAGCTTTATGGGGATGCTGACTTCATTTTCCAGCAGGACTTGGCACCTGCCCACACTGCCAAAAGCACCAAAATCTGGTTCAATGACTGTGGGATTACTGTGCTTGATTGGCCAGCAAACTTGCCTGACCTGAACCCCATACAGAATCTATGGGGCATTGCCAAGAGAAAGATGAGAGACATGAGACCAAACAATGCAGAAGAACTGAAGACCGCTATTGAAGCATCCTGGTCTTCCATAACACTTCAGCAGTACAACAGGCTGATAGTTTCCATGCCACGCCACATTGAGGCAGTAATTGCTGCAAAAGGGGCCCAAACCAAGTACTGAGTATATATGCATGCTTATACTTTTCAGAGGTCCGATATTGTTCTATGTACAATCCTTGTTTTATTGATTGCATGTCATATTCTAATTTTCTGAGATTGTGGATTTGGGGTTTTCATGAGCTGTAAGCCATAATCATCACAATTATGGCAAATCATGGCTTGAACTATCTTGCTTTGCATGTAATGAGTCTATCTCATATATTAGTTTCACCTTTCAAGTTGCATTACTGAAATAAATGAACTTTTGCATGATATTCTAATTTTTCGAGTTTCACCTGTATATACTGTATACCTTCAGTGAGTAACATAAAATAGTTTAAAGGAATGATGAAGTTGTCGAACCACTGAAAAATAAAAATAACTGGCTTGCCCAATCCCACTGTAATAATTAAACATGCAGTAATTTTTTCTGCAAACACTAGATTTTTATTAACAAAATATTCTTTAAAAATCCATTGGCTCTTCTCTCATTTATTAATGTTTGAGATGGTTATGAAGCTTACAGAAGTCAATCACAGATCCACTGCAAAAAGATTGGATTTTGTGAGTTGATAGCTGAAAGTAATTGCTCAGCATTCTTTGAATTTAAACAATTGTGGAAAACATAAAATGAGCCTTGGTGGCTCAGGCTGTTAATTGCCTGCACTTAAGTTCCAGCTGCCTACAACTGCTGTAGGCTCGAATCCCACCAGGCTCAAGGTTGACTCAGCCTTCCATCCTCTCGGGGTAGGTAAATTGAGGACCCAAGATTGTTGGGGGCAATTAGCTGACCTTGTAAAAATGCCGCTTAGTAATAAGCAGGCATATACAATGGAATGAAGGCTATTGCTGAGCACACTGGGTTGCATCCCAAAAATTGTAAGCCCTGAGTCTCCGGAGAAGGGCGGCATATAAATGTAATTTAAAAAAAATTCTTTTAATGCTGTTCAGTAAATATTTGTGCAAGAACTAGCTGAGAACAAAATATTGATAGGGATGACCTTTTCCACTCTAGATACTTCTAGATATATACATTACATGTATACATTTTAGAGAGCCATAAAAATACTCTTAAGAATGAATTTGTACACTTGGGGAAAAAAGGAACATCTCAATTGGCCTTAATATTCCTATATTTTTCTAACACTATTACTAACCCTGTGAGATTGTTATTTTCTAGTTCCAGTTATTCAATCAAAGTCAAGCTGAACATCTAAAACTAAGGGGAAAATAGTTTTCTAATATACTTGAATACTTGACTTAATGATGTAATCCTATTGTGCCTTCTTTATCTAACTTATTTGACTGATCTGTGAAAAATCAATTAGAGTTTTAGGGACAATGAATTTGAATATTTTTGTTGAATCCCCTTATGGTCCATATGCTGATTCTCTACATGGAAAAATAAATAGCTGGGAATATTCTAGTTTTATGATTGGAATCTAAAATAGAAACAAGCTTGAAACTGTTTTGTCCCACTGTGACATACATCATCTGTGTCAGTAGACAAGCTGCCTTCTTCCACTGGCCTGTTAGCTTCCATAGTGCAAGCCACACTGATGTGATCCGTGTGCAGAGAATACATTTCTATGCAATCTCCAGGCAAGTAATTGGCATACCCTGGATTAATATAGCTCAAGGGTTTGGGAGCTATATGACCCCTCAATCATTTTGACTTCACAAGCGTATAATTTTTCAGCAAGATCAGGTAAATCTCGGTACAGAAAACATTGAGGGTATTACAGCTATGACTGATTCACTGCGCAGTGACTCATCCAGTGATGCATGATCAGAAATCTCCCAGACGAACTAGCATTTCAGTTAACACACTATTTAAAAAAAAACTCTCAATCTGATTGAATCCCAGAATTTATTTCCCTCCTGGGTGTTGCATGAAACGGTAAGTTTCATAAATATATATATCTGCATATCAGATGCTATTTTCCCACTCCTGTTCCCATTTTTTACTCTCAAGTCTGAATGTCATAAACACAGAAGTGCATATTTTTAATATACAGATGGTAAAAACTCACGTTTTGCTCAAGTGTTTTGGAAAACGTTTGAATCTCAGCAATTCCTTATAAAATCAACACTTTGAATCTGGCAATAAATACTGAATACTGTAGATACCTTTCAAATAGGCTCAATGCTAATTATAACAACAATAACAAAAACCCTGCCCTCCTTTCCCTGCAGGGACATGCTTCCCCTCCTCCCCTCCTCCCAAAGCTGCTGAGTGCTTAGGCAGGAGTGACTGTGAGGTGGGGAGGATTGTTGGTGTTATGTATGCAGGTTTGAATGTCATTGGTTTAGTTTGAACTGTTCTTGTAAAATGTCAGAAATGATTGGTTTAAAAAGTGCGGGAAAATCCTGCACTCTGATTGGCTGGCAACTGCGGCTGCTGGCTATAAGTAGCAGCCGCAGCCGCAGCCCAGCCAAATTGGGTCTGTTATGAGCTGTAGTCACTAATAAACTCTTCACTGAAGCACTCCGCGTCTGACTCTTCATGCAAACTTAACAGTTGGGATATTGGTTTGGAGGTCTGGTGGGTGGGGGTGAGATTTGCTCATGTTTTCTCTACCTCTTATACCCCAGGGAGTCAGGGGCAGAAGGTAGTCTTTCTTTCATGTCTTTTTTGTTATTACATTAGATAAGCTTAAAGTGTACCAAAGAATAAAGAAAAATGATAGAAATAATAATATGAAAAATGAAAAATAAAAGATAATTTAAAATTTAGAATTTTGGTGGGAGAAAATACTTTTTTAGGGGAGAAATCATTGGGGGGTCTGTCTACTGCATCCATTGCAGTTGGGGACAGGTATATATTGGAACTAAAAAGCACAGTATTAATATTCAAATAAAATCTAACACAACCAGAAAAATCAGTAATAATGGAATATGCACTGTTTCATATTGGACACAAGGTCCAATTCAAATGCACACAAGTATTGTCAATCATGTCAAATTATCTGATCAATTACATAGATAGACTATCAAGATCCATGAATATTTCAATAACTTCAACAGGAAGTAGGAGAATTTGAAAATCAATGAAGTATGGATTCCAGCTTTATGCCCCATCAAGACTAAACAGCTGCCCTTGAACACCTCTGATGAAAGGAATCTGAGTAATTGGATCCACATTATCTGATCTGTTTTTCAGCTGACTTCTCTATGTAATTTCATGTAAATTATAAATAGCAATAAGGATAACTTAAAATCTGAAAGACACGATCATGGCACTGAACAGGAATCTCCCAAGTCCAGTTTCTCAGAACAACTCTCCAACAAGAATCAGAACCAGAAATGGTATATTTAAGTGCAATCTACTCAGACAATCCAAGGGGATGCTATAGATGATAGAGTCAAATGTTTCAGATAAATCCAGCAGTACCAGCAAGAAAATATTATTTTCACTCTGTTCCAAGCTTTTAATCTATCTTCAGTTGGATTCATTCCAAATTTACCACCAAGGTCTTTCCAGTTTTTACCCCACTTATTTCATCATTTCCATCCCAAAACATAAGAAGTTATTTGATTCTATCCATGAAAGGGAATGCTTAAGATTCTTTATTAGGTTTCTTTAGTACAGACTTCAAAAATGATTCGACAGACATACTTTGGAACTCATGTGTGAAGAACATTTTTCTGCTATAAATTAAAGCAGCTGCTGTTTTTCTGGTTTTATCACGAGCCCAAAATAGGAATGCTATGCTTCAAGGGTCAGATTTTATCCTAATAAGTGTAGTCCCAAATCTTCCTGCCTAAATAAATGGTAACAGGCAGGCATTGATGGGCAGTTCTAAGATTGCTATGGAAGATACAAAGTCCTGAGCACCTTCTGACAGATTAAGTTTCATGGAAGTAGAACTTTGCAGGAACACAATTAAAAAATAATAATAATAATAATAATAATAATAATAATAATAATGCTTGTGTTATAGTCAAACAAAAGTGGAAACAGATATTCCTGTGCAACATCTACATATCTTTGCAGAATGCCATTAAAATGGCCTATATTATGTGGAGCTATTTATCCAGGAGGAAGTTCTATTATCTGAATGACTTCCCAAAGGACCTGTTTTCAAAAAACAGCCACAAAAAAGCAAAGTTGAAATCTATAGGAAGCACTTTAGGTAACCAGCTGCTCTCATGAGTAGATTTGCAGTGCAGTCATACATACAATTTACTCAGGAGTCCCCTTTAGTCCAATAGTCTTCTTTCCAATAAATGAAATAGAACATTTAATGTAATATTTCCATATAAACCTATGGAACAGAACATTCTCATGCAGTTGGGGAACATTTTCAATCAAGAATAGGGAGCCCATGGCCCATATACTGTTAGACTACAAATCTCATTTCTCTTCATCATTTGTCATGTTACCTTGAATTAAAAGAATAGTTGTCCAACAATATTTGGATTCTGGATGCACCAAAAAGATATACAGTTTATTTGATATTGTTTTAGTATGCTGGATGAATCAAGCAATTGTGGCTTGCTATGATTTATAAAATACAATGCATATCTGCTGATTGTCTATTCAATAAGCTATATTTAACAAAATCATAATTTAGACAAATGTTGGAAAACAATCAAATGTGGAAGTAACAGTTTAAATACCAAAATAAGAAATATTGTCCCATACAAGTTGTTGCACTAAACTGGTCCAGCAGAAGTTGTTCCATTTTAGGGTGCAATTTATTTTCCATTCTGTAGCTTTCTTTTCTAATATAAAAGTCATCCATAATCTCCTGCCACCCAGGTGGAAGAAAAATAAATCTTCCCATCCCAAAAGCATTTTTCGATTTAGAAATTGATTTTTAAAAAATCTTTAAAATGCCAATAATTTTTGGAACAGTGAGCAATCTAACTGCTAACAGCTTTTTATATGTGCTGTAATTAAATTCACAGCTGCACTTTAAAGTGACATACTGCTATCTCACGCACACCCAAATGAAAATATATTGGAAATGCCTCCCATTTAATCTCAAATAGAAAGATGGTCAATTCATTTTTTTGTAGATGATTGGGTCAGTGCAGCAACATTAAATAACAAGGGGCAGAAACTTTTAATATTTGCTGAAGCCATCTTGAATGTTCTCTGGAATAATCTCAAAAACAAGCTGGTGAGGGCAGAAATGTGGAAAACTGTAGTTTCTCTCATGGTCAGCCTAGAACAGGAGTGTCAAACTCATGGCATCACGTTGTTGTCACGTGACATATCACAACTTTTTCTCCCTTAGCTAAACCAGGTGTGGCCATGGCTAGCGCGTGACGCATCTGGCCCATGGTCCATGAGTTTGACACCCCTGGCCTAGAACTTCCTTCCTTTCATTAATTAATTTATTTATTAAATTTGCCACCTATCTCATCTAGGATACCCAGGAAAATCAATAGAATTTCACCCACCTGTCTTTCTCATAGAGTGTTTTGCTGGACAACCAAAACAGTTTGGTGTGAAAACCCAATTTGAAACCTCACCATATAATAACTTCTATGAATATGTAGAGTTGGTTGGTCTTCTCAAGCCCCATAAAGGAAATTTTTTGTCATAAGATGGCACTCTGCTTTGGATGCCTTCTTTAGAAGAATTGCACTATTGCCATCATTCAGAGCAAGGGAGACCATCTCAAACAGTGAGAAATCACTGTCTAAACCTTCCTATTAATCTACCCCTGTTTGATCTTAATAACCAATTTGATCAATCTTATGTATATAGTGGATAAGACAGATGCAAGCATGATTTCCACATCTTCAGATGTCCCAAAGTAAAACTTGACCAAGGATCCTCCCCGCAACACTCCAGGTCCTGCTGTAAATATGTCAAATTCCATGTGGAAATGAGCAACTTTTTCCTCAAGAGTGTAACAAATGCTTTAGGCCACTGCCCAGAAACCTTTCATTATCAAGAACGTCTGGAAAGCAACATCTTAAGAATGAAATGTCCTGTTTGGTTTCCCTCACTCACACAGAGGAGGCATAGCTCAGTGCTTTCCTGTGTATTAGCAAATTCACTTTTAATTCTAGCTGTCTTGTCTTGTCTATTGGATTTCCTGCCTGGACAACACTAAAGGAGTGGCCTTCCTTCAGTAATTTAAACCAACTCACTGACAGCAACAATAACCATCCTCCACTATTCTGGTTAGATTTTATCATTGTTGTCATTAAAACAATATCAATAATGTTATCATGAATCTTGCAATACAGGTAGTCCTTGGCTTACAACCACAAATGAGCCCCGAAATTGTTGTTGTTAAGCAAGACATTTGTTAAATGAGTTTTGCTCCATTTTATGACCTTCCTCACCACATTTGTTAAGTGAATCACTGTAGATAAGTTAGTAACACAGTTGTTAAGTGGATCTGACTTCCCTATTGACTTTGCTTGTCAGAAGGTTGCAAAAGGTGACCCCGAATTTTGATCACCTGACCATGGAGATGCTGCAAATGATCATAAATGTGAGAAGCAGCCATAAGTCATTATTCAGTGCTGTTGTAATTTCAGATGGTCACTAAATGAATGGATATAAGTTGAGAACTATCCGTATAGGACAAAATAAAAATACCTCTACAACTAAATAAATAACAGTGAAATAATATTATATTTTTTAAAGGAAAAATTATGACGCTATGTTAAGATGTAAACAATTATGTAGAAGTAGATGCAAAACACTCTAGTGCCATGCTGTTTTGACTTTGACCTAACAATTGCCCCTTTGGAGTAAGAAAAATAATATATAACAGCAGACAAACAACAGTAATTTTATTGAGTTGTGACTCATTCTTGTAGCTAGTTTTTTTTTAACATAGGCTCCAATATTGTAGTGTAATATGATGAGAAAAATACAATCTGAAACCTACATTGCAGATTCTATGAGCTGTTAAAAGAAAAATACTGATTACATGCACTATTTTCTCTCTCTTAAATATACTCCAAGTACCTTGAATGTCTTTGTCTTCCCATCATCACCATCTTTCTTCACCATTCTCAGTTTAAGTATCTCCTACACAATGTTTCTCTGGTTAATTAAAGTTTACAGCAGAAGGAGCCAGTGTGGGCAGAAAGCATTGATAAAGAGATGACTAATAAAGTAATTGGCATGTGATTAATGTGTGGGTTGCCAGGCATAGATTAGTAGTCATTGAATCTCTTCGCTTTTATCTCTGCTCTATATTCAAATAATCCTCTGCTAATAATTCAGAGGTCTACTTTCCTCTCTCTGTGTTGGAACAAGCAAAAGAAACCTAATTTTTAAAAATCTGTGATTGAGCTCCAAGTGGAACAAATCAAACTGAACCTTAGAAGTAACTCATTTTTTTCACACTTTATGGATGAGGAATTTAGAAAGGTGGGAAAGTATAGTGATGGAACAAAGATATTTACACCAAACTAGGCACCAGTTCTCCCCACATGTTGAACTCCTTGTTTTAGGACGTCAACTTCCAGAATTACAAAAACTTCCTTAATAACCATGAAGAGATGTTTGATCAGGTTATGGGAGATTACAGATAGACAATGTGTCCAAGTGACACACTTTATTTTTTCCCCTTTAGTGGATGAATAGGGAGAATTATTCAGGGAGAAGGGATAGCTCTGGGAGGTTTTGCCTTAAACTTAGAGATGCATTAAATCCTAGAAAACTTTACCATAATTATTATACCCTCAAAAGCTTTACTGTATTTATCTATTCAATGTCTCCTCCCCTCCCCTCCCCACCTCTTCTGCTCGCTTCTCTTCAAACCATAACTTTGTCGATATGAATTTGGAAGACTGTGGGGATGGCCAAAAAAAAGTGATCAGAGATGCCACATCTGGTGCTGTGAGCTGAGGATTGTCCTATAATGAATATTTGCATTCTGCTGAAAGTGTTTTCATTTGTCTCAGTCTGTCTGTCAACCTAATCAGTGCCGTATCCTGAAAAATGTGGAGAAAAAATAATGTTCACTCCCAAAAAGCAGAATGGCACATATTACTTGAAAATAACCCAGAGATAGATTAATTTTATTTATTTATTTATTTATTTATTTATTTATTTATTTATTTATTTAATTGGACTTGTATGCCCCCCTCTCTGAAGGGACTCAGGGTGGCTCACAATTAAAAGATGACAATAAATATTTAAAAAAGAATTAAACCTAACAAGCCCAATCACTAAAACAGTTAAAATAAATTAAAACCCCCCAGGAGGTCAATCCAGTCCAGTCCAATTTTAAGTGGGACATTAAAGCTTCTTAAAATGCAGATAAGATATAAAGCATAAACAATTTGGAATCTATTAAAATGAGAGCCTGCTACCTGCTAGACATCCAGAGTCAGTATTCATTGTGGTTATGACAGGGTGAATAATTTGCAATACAAGGACATTATGTGGTTCCTGTATCATTTCTGTGGGTCCTAAAATCTTGTCTAACTAAATTTCAGCTCCTTTTCATTTTCAGCTGAGAAAAACTTGAAAACTATAAGTCTAAAATAGCTTACAAACATTTGGGAAAGATAAACTCCACTGCCAACCAAAAGTAAAGCAGGAAAAAGAAAATCCCAGTCTGTTTCTGAATATAATTTCATCCACTTTACGTTACTTCCTTGCAGCGGTGGGATTCAAATTTTTTTTACTACCAGTTCTGGGGTCATGGCTTGGTGGGCGTCGCAGGGGAAGGACACTGCAGTGGTATTTGCCGGTTCTCTGAACTACTCAAAATTTCCATTACTGGTTCTCCAGAACTGGTTAGAACCTGCTGAATACCACTTCTGCTTCTTCGCCTAGTTTAGCCCTTGGCTATCTAAAAAAGTCACTAGGTACATATACTAAAACAATTACTTTGCCCTCTCTTAGAGAACTGGACAAAAACTGGAAACACACTTTAAAATCCATCTCTAATCCAGTTTAGAGATGTTGGATCATTCATATTTCACAAAAACAATGTAAAAATAATATAGGAGGAGCAGGAAGAGAAAACTGGGTAAGCTGACTTAAGTTGTATGTAGGATAGATGCATTGAAAATTTTGAACAATAAATAACGATACATTCATAGTTATGCTCAATTTGTGTCCAAAGTTTCTTACCCTACCCTATTCCCTTTCAATTACAGTATTTTCTATCAAGTATTGTGACTAGGACATATTCATGCAATGATCTTTGATGGTCAAAACAGGAAACATAAATAAACTTTAAAAGTTCCCAGTATGAATCATGTTTCATAGAGCTTTCAAACTTAACAAACAACATGGTTAATATAGTGACAGCAACTTTTTTTTGTTATTCTATTATCTGCCTTCAAGGTATGTGAGCGTGCAAGAAGCTCTGAGTAAGCTTTACTGACCTAGAAGATTTGGAAATATAGTATATGTATCTGTGTATGTGACTGGGAATGTGAGGAAGAATCAAATGTCTCTTTCTATTTGTTATTTAAGTGTCCTTAAATTTGATTCATTGTCATCCAATCAATATTTTGTTCAAATAGTAGCACTGAAAAGTCCCACTGAAAGCCACTGGAATGTGTGGATATGATATTAATCTTAAACTTAATAAACTAAGGAGAAAATAAATAAAAAAATCCAGGCTGCAGTATAAGTATGGTCAGCCTAATGGAAAGAGACTCCTTACAATTCAAGCAAGAGTGGTGGTCCTTGAGATGGGGCTGTCAGATCTGGGCTGTAAAAATCAAGATGAGCATTTGATGGCAGCAAAGAGTTCCCTATATGGCTATTGCAGTAATCTAAATTTTTGAAAAATTTTCCCCTCCCTAGAAAAGTTATGGCTACTTTGAAACAGCATCCCTACTCACAGGTACTGCAAAGCACTTTTTAGAATTGAATTGGGTATTTTTATAGATGAATGAAACTAATAGGATTGTTGAAATTTTGGATATAATTCGAAAGAAGCACATTTTACCTCATATGAGCACATTTTTCAGCTATTCATTAAGGTAGAACCTCTTTTTTTAACCCACTTAGGCTTGAAAAAGAGGTAATTCTGTTTTAAGAAGTCAATTTACTAGAGTGAAAATGACTTACAAAGCAGCTGCATCTTTCTTTGAAGCTTATGTCAAAGGCTGAAAAAGGTATTGCTTTAATGAATAGTTAAGAAGTACTCCTGCTTATACAATATCTTATGCAAAATCACATCTGACATGAGCAGTGCCACTGAAATTACATTTTCCCCTATCCATGCATTTTTGCCTTAAGTACATAGTACTAAAATATAACATGCTTTGTTTTAGTTTTATGTTACGTCAACTCAGCACTGAGCTTTATAACATATTGCAGTTATGTGTGAGCTTGTGCACTATTCATCCCATGGTGATTAGTTTAATGTGTGGAAGGATCCAATCTAAGTCGGTCACAGGGACCAGTTCAACACTGAGAATCCTTCACAGCACATGAGGCGTCCACTTCCAAACAACTAAACGTATAATGTGTGTATGGCCAGGCTTAGAGGAATGCCTCAAGTAATGAAATACAGGAAGTTAATAATAGGGAGGAAACTTGATAAGTGCCCATTTTATCCAGGAGGAACTGAAATTGAGTGAAAGAGCAAATGCTTCGTGTTCAAGAATCTAGGTTGTACTTTTAGAGTGGAACGTGCATAAGAAGCCTGCATAAAGAGATTAGAATATCATGCATTATTATGAGTGCAGCAAACATTTGAACTGAATGCCATATTATGAGGTCTCTGAACAGATTGTTTTCAGTGGAGCCTAAGCAATACATGTAATATACTATTAGCAACAGGAAAAATATTGCCTTGATTAAAACTATTTTTTTCTTTCTTCCCTCTCTCCCATCTTTTGATGAAAACCCCATCTTTTGAAGATCAATATGTCACCCCATTGCTAAGAACAGTAGGGAAAAGGTGACTCTCACAAGGAATTTGACTAGAGGGGATAAGAATAATCTCAGTGATCTTGATTGTATGGGAGTGTCTGTGTGTAAGTAACCCCAGAAACATTAGTGTAAGACTTGCATCTTCTCTCAAGCAGAATGAGAAATTCATCTGAAGGAAATCTGGCTCTTGAACCATTACTATTCCAAACAACATCTGCTCATCCCTGCAATAGCTAATATAACACATAGTTTATAGTTTAGTGTATTTGTTAGCCAATAACCTTGTACATTGATCAGTCCATTGTCATTTTATGTCTTAAGATGCTGTCTTCTCTACTTAGCATTTAAATTTTTCATTATTCCTATATTGTGCTACTTTCATACTTAGAGTGGTAAAAAATGAAGCATCTCTTTATCAAATTGAAGAAAGATGATATCATGGAAACTGAGGTATAACAAAAGAGAACAGACTGGAGGGTGGGGCTTGTGTCCCAGTGATACTATGTGCGATCGGGAAGCTCCTGGATCACCGTAGATATCTTCTCAGCTGGATGGTCCATTTGGACCTAAACCGTCCCGAAGAGACGGTGAAGGGAAAGAGCACGTCCTGTCGATCCCAGGGACATCGTAAAGTCCCTGGTTGATCCAGGAGAGGCTCTTTTTGCTGGCGGAAAAGAGGCAGCCATCAAGCTGCTGAAGCTGGGACAGCTCCGAAAGAAAGGCAAGATCGGATGAAGGTGTGTCGGTTTGGTGAGAGGTTCTTTTTTATTTCTGAAGAGAACACCCCAATAACTGGAAAGTGGACTTAAAAAGTAAAGAGAACAGTTTATAAGCGGCGAGATTAAGCTTTTCTTAAGATTGACGGCTTTTTTCTTCCTTTTTATCTCTTCTGGAACTATTTGATTTTAAAAGGGACTGGCTTTTCCTCTATGTAAAATAATCTTTTGTTCTTATGGTCTTTTTCCTTTTTTCCACGAATATTTTTTGGATTAAACGCTGTTTATGATTTTAAGAACTTTTTAGAAAAGAGAGCAATACCAATGTGCCTTTTCTCTTTTTCCCCTTTTTTCTTGCTCTTGAGGGGGAGGAGTGAAAGTGAAAGCACTGCCATTTAGAGGCTTGGATATACTGTATTCCTTTCTTCTTCATTTGTTTATCTATGTGAGCTGCATTCAAGGACATAGAGTTCCTTCTTGAAAGAGATAGTGGGGTGAGCACGACAGATTGTATACACAGGTGCCCATCTGTGAACTATTGATAGCGGAACCCAGAGTTGGAACTGAAAGAAAGAAGACTAAAATGACCTTGAAAATATATTCTACTGGAAATTTGACTTGATATTCTAAAAAGCCTTGGACATCTGGTGGCAGTAGTTTTCTTTTTCTCTTTGGCTGGATTTGTGGCTGCTCTATCTTTTCCACCCCCCCCCATTGATTGAATTTTTATTGTTTGGATTATCCCTTTTTCAATTTTAGCCAGGAATTTTTCTTTTCCCTTTTCTCTGCCTATGATTTGCTCCCCTTTTCGCTTTTTTTTTTTCATCTTGTTGATTCGCTATTGGATTAGGGTATATAAATACCTGAAGTCTCTTCCCTTTTTCCTTTTATTTTTGAACTGGGAACCACCTGTTGTTGCTTTTGAGACCTTCCTTTTCTTCTTTACTTTTTTTCTATTTTTGTATACAAGTGGAACCAACTGGATTAAGGTGTACAAGAACCTGAAGAATTTTTGTTCCTTTAATTTTTTTATATTCCTTAATATTTTTAATTTTTACTTTTTTCCCCTTTTTGTCTACTTATTTTATTATTTTTGGAGGGTCCTCTGCTTTTTGGGGCCCTACTAGGAAATAACTATAAAATGAGTAGAAAAGCAATAGCTCCAAGCTCTCAATCAACAACTCCTGCTTCTTCACCATCTGGAGGTCAGCGATCAATACAGGCAATGTTGCAACAGGAAAAGGAAAAAGAGAAGGAGGATACATTACAGAAGATTTTGCAAGGAATTCAAATTCTACAGACAAAAGTAGAAAATGTTGAAAAGAGTAATGAGAATATCTTCCAAAAATTGAACAGACAAATCAAAAGGTGGAGAAGATTCAGCAGAAAATAGATAAGACGGATGAAAAAGTTGAAAATATTCAACAGAAAATTGGAAAGACAGATGAGAAAGTGGAAAATATCCAAGAGATGATGACCAAATATGATGAAAAGATTAAGAAAATTGAAGAGCAGGACGAACAAAGAGATAAGGAAATTGGAAATATCAATATCAGATTGAGTGAAGTTGAAAAGACAGGATTGAATCATTGAGAGGAGAGATGAATAGATCAGAATTTTACTTGAGATTTCAAAATGTGGAGGAAGAAAAGGGTGAAAATCTCGTTGGAAAAATGATAGAAATATTGGCGGAAGCACTAGAAATAACGAAAGAGAAAATGATGGATGGAATGGATGAAGTGTTTCGTGTACATACAAGATATGCAATGAGGAATAAGCTACCAAGAGAAGTCCATATTAGATTTACTAAGAAAATTATTAAAACACAAATTTTGCAAATGACAAGAGAAAAGACATTAAGGTATAAAGACAAAGAAATTGTGGTGCTGAAACAGGTACCAAGAAGAGTAAGGGAGACTAGGAGAGAATACCTCTTTCTACCCAAAGAACTGCTTAGAAAAGGAATAAATTATAGATGGCTGATACCAGAAGGCCTTCTGTTTACATGGCGGGAACAAAGACATAGAATTGACATGGTTGAAAAGGCGGAATCATTTTATTATGAATATATTAGAGGAAAGGAAGAAGATACAAGAAAAGAAGAGCCCCTGATTGAACCTCAAAAGGAGTTGATAGCAGTAATTGAAAAAAAAAGGAAAAGAGAAGGCGCAGTAGGCGGGGTGCCCAGAGAACGAAGAGAAATAAGATCCACCAGAGCAACAAATCCCTCTTACAAAATCTAAAATGGAGGAAAGAAAACTGGTTACGATGAATGTAAATGGACTCAATTCAATCATTAAAAGAAGGAAAGTATTTATTTTATTTTATTTTTTATTTATTTTTATTTTTATTTTTTTAATTACATTTATATGCCGCCCTTCTCCGAAGACTCAGGGCGGCTTACAATTTTTGGAGCACAACCCAATGCGCTCAGCAATAGCCTTCATTCCATTGCATATGCCTGCTTATTACTAAGCGGCATTTTTACAAGGTCAGCTAATTGCCCCCAACAATCTTGGGTCCTCAGTTTACCTACCCCGAGAGGATGGAAGGCTGAGTCAACCTTGAGCCTGGTGGGATTCGAGCCTACAGTAATTGTAGACAGCTGGATCTTAAGAGCAGGCATTTAACAGCCTGAGCCACCAAATTTCACAAATTGGAGAAATTGGAGAAATTAAAATTTGATATAATTTGCCTACAAGAGGTACATATTAAAAAACAACATGAACATGTACTGAAACAAAAAAAATTAGGAAAATTGTTTACTTCATTGGCACAATGTAAAAAAAGGCGTGGTTCTATATATTAAAGAAACAATTTCGGCTGAATTAATTTATACAGATGATGATGGAAGAATCTTAATGGTAGAAATAATGGACAATAATACTAAAATGCTTTTAATAGCAATAAATGCTCCAAATGACCACCAAGAGGAATTTTATAATAAACTCCATAAAAAAATAATTGAACTGGACTGCGTTAATTTATGCATGATGGGAGATTTTAATGGAATAATTAATGAGCAGCTGGATTATAAATCACAAAAAGCCACAAAGAAAGCTAGAAAGAAACTACCAAAACCTTTTTTCAAATGATAGAAGAAATAAATTTAAAAGATGCATGGAGAGAGAGAAATATAGGAAATAAACAATATACATTTTACTCAAACAGGCATGAATCATGGTCAAGAATAGATATCATATGGACATCAGCTGATCTATTTTTAATATACAAAAATTGAAATAGAAGCAAGTATTTGGGCCAATCATAATCCAATGATTATTATTTGGAAAGGACAAAAGATGAGATCTAGATGGACATTAAACAATAAGACATTAAAGGAAGAAGATTTTAAACAGAAAATGGAGAGAGAACTGGTATATTTTTTAAAAAAAATAAGAAAGAGGATACATTGTTACAGAATCTCTGGGACACGATGAAAGCCTATACAAGAGGCTGATAATTGATTATACAAGGAAAAGAAATATCAAACAAAAAAAGACTTAAAACATTAGAAGAAGAATATAAAAAACTGGAAAAAGAACTACAGAAATTTCCACAAAAAAAGATGTTAAAATCAAAATGGATATAACCAAACATAAAATGGAATTAATGGAAAAAGAAGAGCTAGCCCAAAAGATTAAAAATGCTAAACAGAATTATTTTGAGGACGCAAACAAACCAGGAAGATGGTTAGCCTATAAATTAAGAAAGGAAAGAGAATCAAGGAAAATTAGCCATTTAATAGATGAAGAAGGACATCCTTGTTACGGAAATGAAGGGAAAAAAAGAATTATACAAGACTATTATGGAAAATTGTACTATCAAGAGAGTATTCAAGAAGAAAAATTAAACAATATATACAAAAGGCAAGTTACCACAGATACCTAAAGATATCGAAATAATGTTAGAAGAGAATATAACAATGATGGAGTTAACAGAAGCCTTAAAGAAACAAAATACAGGAAAGCACCAGGCCTGGATGGTTTACCAGTGGAATTTTATAAGACTTTTCAGGAGGTGTTAAATCTCCAATTATTAGAAGTTATGAATGAAGTCATGCAAGAGAAGAGAATACCAAAGACTTGGTCAGAAGCTTATATCACACTTATACCAAGGAAGACACAGACTTACAACAAGTTAAAATTATAGGCCTATTTCCCTACTAAATTCAGACTATAAAATTTTTGCTTCAATTTTGGCAGAAAGACTGAAAGATACTTTTAAACAACTTTATGCATGTTGACCAAAATGGGTTTCTGCCAAAAGACAAATCAAACATAATATGAGAATAATCCTGGACACTCTGAGTACTATGAGGCACATCCTGAAAAGCAAATGGCCTTGATGTTTCTGGATGCTCAAAAGCCTTGATAACGTGAGTTGGCGCTTCATGTTACTACAATTGACACAAATGGGCTTTGGCAAAAATTTTATACTGCTATTGAGACTATATATTCTGAACAAACCGCAAGGGTTTTGATAAATGGAGAATTGACAGAGCCTATAAATATAAGAAAAGGACTAGACAAGGCTGCCACTGTCGCCCCTGCTGTTTGTGTTAACCTTAGAAGTGTTAAACAGGTGTATTAGAGAAGATAAACAAATAAAAGGAATGAAAATTAAAAGAGAAGAATATAAGTTACAAGCCTTTGCAGATGACCTGGTATTTATATTAGAGGACCCACTGGAATCAGCGCTTAAGCTAATTGAAAGAATAGAAGAGTATGGGAAGTAGCAGGGATTGAAAATTAATAAAGACAAACAAAGATATTAACAAAGAATATGTTAGCGAGGAGAAAAGAATTGGAAGAAGCTTTAGAAATACAGGTCACAAGTAAGGTTAAGTATCTAGGGATATATATTACAGCAAGATGTAGTACACTGAAGGAGGATAATTACATTAAACTTAAACAGCAGGTAGTGACAGACTTGGAAAAATGGAAAAACTTACAACTATCGTTGATTGGGAGAATATCAACAATCAAGATAAATGTATTGCCTAGAATTCGATACTTATTCTAGACAATTCCAATCAGATTAGGGAAAGAGTTTTTCGAGGACCTAAATCTAATGATGTTGAAATATATATGGCAAGGCAAAAAAGCAAGAATAAAACTTAAGTTATTGCAGGATGCAAGATTAAGAGGAGGGTTTGCTTTGCCCAATTGGGAACTATACTATCAGGTGGCAAATTTGATGTGGGTAAAAGATTGGATAACACTAAGGAATACTAGATTATTGACTCTAGAAGGACATGACTTGCTATTGGGGTGGCATGCATTCCTGGTATAAGGGAACTAAAACACAGGGTATTTTAGAAGACATTATATTCGAGAAGCTTTGTTTTAAACTGGGAGAAGATTAAAAACAACATTACTTGAAAATTCCATATGGATATCTCTATTGAAGCCTTTTCATATCCATAGTAATATAAAAAAGGAACAAACTGTTAGATATGGTGAGATATTGAATGAAAGGGGTGAACTTAAATCTATGCACGCATTGGAAGAACAAGGTATAAAATGAATTGGTTTCTATTTGCAAGTACAATCTAGATTTATAAGGATATTAAAGTAGAAGGTATTTATAACAAGCAGATTGGGCTAGACAAAATATTGATGGGTACTGATGAAAAGGTGATTAAAAAACTTCAGATATTTTTTAGAAATTAAATGGAAGGAACAAGTTAAAGAAACAATGATTGCTTTGGGAAAATTTGGATATGGGATTGATCTAGAGAAATGGGAAAAATTATGGTCCCAGAATTATAAAATGACAATTGTCAACTGCTTATAAAGAAAATTTGTATAAGATGTGTTTAATCAGGGTGGTCACCTACCACTCGACGAGAATTGCACAGAATGTTTAAGAATAATCGGATAAATGTTGGAAATGTCATCAGATACCTGGATCATATTACCATATGTGGTGGAC
>CM019151.1:132578351-132614958 GCA_009733165.1 Naja naja | reverse complement strand
TCACTAAGAATACTAGATTATTGACTCTAGAAGGACATGACTTGCTATTGGGGTGGCATGCATTCCTTTGGTATAAGGAACTAAAAACACAAGGGTATTTTAGAAGACATTATATTCGAGCTTTGTTTTAAACTGGAAAAGATTAAAAACAACATTACTTGAAAATTCCAATATGGATATCTACTATTGAAGCCTTTTCATATCCAGTAATATATAAAAGGAACAAACTGTTTAGATATGGTGAGATATTGAATGAAAAGGGGTGAACTTAAATCTATGCAAGCATTGGAAGAACAAGGTATAAAATGAATTGGTTTTCATATTTGCAAGTACAATCTAGATTTGATAAGGATATTAAAGTAGAAGGTATTTATAACAAGCAGATTGGGCTGAACAAAATATTGATGGGTACTGATGAAAAGGTGATTAAAAACTTCATGGATATTTTTAGAAATTAAAATGGAAAAGAACAAGTTAAAGAAACAATGATTGCTTGGGGAAATTTTGGATATGGGATTGATCTAGAGAAATGGGAAAAATTATGGTCCCAGAATTATAAAATGACAATGTCAACTGCTTATAAAGAAAATTTGTATAAGATGTTTTACAGGTGGCACTTACCCCCGAAATTGCAAGAATGTTTAAGAATAAATCGGATAAATGTTGGAAATGTCATCAGATACCTGGATCATATTACCATATGTGGTGGACTTGTTGGATGCAAAAAGATATTGGACTAAAATCCACATATGGTTGGAAAAATGATACAACAACACATAGACTTGAAACCAGAATATTTTATTGGGAATTATACCAGATATCTACAATAAAGAGTTGAAATATTTGATTGTAAATGTTTTAACAGCAGCTAAATTGTATTTGCCAAAAATTGGAAGAATGATAAAATACCTATGCAGGAGGAAGTGATTAGGAAAATTATGGACTGTGCTGAAATGAGTAAATTGACATTTGAAATTAGAGAACAAGAAGATAAACAATTTTACAAGATATGGGATTTGTTTTATCAATGGTTGGATAAAAAGACTTGGTAATACAATAGACTATATAATTTTGTAATAGAAATATAATAGGCTGATATAAAATATAATGTTGATATATATTATTATTATTATTATTATTATTATTATTATTATTTATTTAGACTTGTATGCCGCCCTACTCCCGAAGGACTCAGGGCGGCGAACATACACAAAGATATACAGATAAAACAAATAAAAACAAGTCCAAATTACTAAACAACAAAAACAGTAAAATTGCAAATAGGCAAAGATTGTTAAAACTACCCTCCCATGGTCAGTCCAGGCGGCTTGCTGAAACAGCCAAGTCTTCAGGTCTCGGCGAAAGGCGGAGATCAGGGGCCAAGCGCAGATCCGCAGGAAGCTGGTTCCACAGGGCGCTCCCACAGAAAAGGCCCTAGCTCTGGGAACTGCCAGCTGACAATGCCTGACCGACGGTATTCCCAGAAGGCCCCTCCTATGGGAGCACAGGCGATTGGACTGTGATGCAGGCAGGAGGCGTTCCAAGTACCCTGCACCCAAGCCATTAAGGGCTTTATAAGTTGTTACTAACACCTTGAAGGAAACCGGGAGGCAACCGCAACCAATGCAGGTCGGCAGGAGGAGGTGTAACATGGGAGTATCGGGATACCCCATCACAGCCAGCGCCATTCTGCACCAGCTGCAACCTCCGAGTAATCCGAAGCCCCATGTAGAGAGCATTGCAGTAGTCGATTCTGGACGTGACGCATGAGTGACCGTTCGAAGGGCATCTCGGTCCAGGTAGAGCTGAAGCTGGCGAACCAGCGAACCTGGGCAAAAGCCCCCTGGCCACAGCCCCCACCTGCTCCTCCAAACCGAGCTGTGCATCCAGGAGGGCCCAGATTCCTCGCCCTATCCACGGGGGTAACACCTCCCCCATGACCAAAGATGGCACATCCACTGAACACCGAGATGCCGGTAAGAGCAGCCACTCAGTCTTGGCTGGGTTGAGTCTGAGCCTGTTACTCCCCATCCAGGCCTGCACCGCCTCCAGGCACCGGGACATCACCGAGAGAGCATCACTGATCTGGTCTGGGGTGGAGATATACAACTGGGTATCATCAGCATATTGATGATACCTCACCCCAAAACCACGGATGATCTCACCCAGCGGTTTCATGTAGATATTAAACAGGAGGTGAGAGAACCACCCTGAGGCACCCCACAACTAAGGGGCCTCGGGAAGACCTCTGCTCTCCGTCAACACCGACTGAGCGGTCCGAAAGGTAAGAGGAGAACCACCGTAACACGGTGCCCCCACTCCCAACCCGGGCAGCTGCAGAAGGATACCATGGTCGATGGTATCGAAAGCAGCTGAGAGATCTAAAGGACCAGGACAGAGGAAAAACCCCTGTCCCGAGCCCTCAAGAGATCATCCACCAATGCGACCAATGCTGTCTCGGTGCTGTGTCGGGCCTGAAACCCGATTGGTACAGGTCAAGGTAATCAGTTTCCTCCAGGAACAGCGGAAGCTGCTGAACCACCACGCTCTCAACAACCTTCGCTAAAAGCGAAGGTTGGAAACTGGATGATAGTTATTCAAAATGGTTGGGTCCAGAGCAGGCTTCTTAAGGAGGGGTCTCACCACCGCCTCTTTAAGGGCGGCAGGGAAAACCCCTTCACTCAAGGAAGCGTTGATAACTGCCTGGAGCCAACCACGTGTAACCTCCCTGGAGGCATAAACCAGCCAGGAAGGACACGGGTCCAATAAACACGTGGTGGAGGACAGCCTCCGCATGATCCTGTCCACTTCATCCAGGGAGACAGATTGGATGAAAGTATAACATAAATTTTAGATTAAAAATATATCTCGTGTATATGATGAAATAAATAGTTTAATTGTACACAAGTAATAATTGATAAATACATAATGTTTTATTGATAATATGAGAAATTTTCTTTTTGATAAATTGTGAGTGATGAATATGAAAGGATGACACAAAGGATTTGTAACCAACTGACACACTGTATGTATATATGGAAGATGGTTTTTATGTTTTGTATGTCCTGTTTGTATGTTTGTATCAAAAATAAAAAACTTTTTTATAAAAAAAGAGAACAGACTGATCTAATGATGAGACATTAGACTAATTAGCATTCTGAAAGAGGGTCACTTCCTCTGTCTAAAATTTACATGCAAATAATTGGTGACTCTGGATAACGCTACATGTAATTCAAGCAGTGAACTTAAGACCCATTAAATTCAATGAGTCTACTATTTGAACTATGATTCAATCTGATTGCAGACCATTATTTTAGTAGAAATGAGCTTAATGAAAAATAACTACTGCAGATCAGTAAGATAGTATGACACATATAACAGGATTACCAATGTTGAGTAGGAAAAATAATGATGGTGTGCACAGATACCTTCAGGTTCCTGGATTTTTTTTATAATTGAGAAGATATGGTATATTATTCAATGAAAAGTTTCAATTCTTGCAAAAAGGTGAAATGATTGATCACCTAATGGGATTTTAACAGCTAGCAAAATGTTTGCATCATTATCACAAAAAGCTAAGTGATACTTGCACTTTGTCCATCATACAACACGTTGTTACACTCATTCAGCTACAAAGAACCAAGTCATTCTTCACTCCTCAACAATTTCATCAGTTGCTGCCTCAGATAAATGGGGAGGTCATATTTTGAACAAGTAATTTATTGATGACAATGTTCTTTCATCTTCTGATCATCTTCTGAATAACTATTAATTCTTCCCCTACTCTCTGGTGTTTTGGAGAATAAGTCAATTCCCTCTTCTCTGTAACAGCTCCTCAAGTACAAGAACACAGCTATCTTGTCACCACTAATCCTTCTTTTCAATAGGCTAGACATACCTAGTTCCTTCAACCATCCTGAATAGAGAAAATGGTACAATAAACAAATGCAACGATAAAAGGGAGTTATTGATATGAAGAAATCCAACAAGACAAAGAATATTTGTTACAGCCAGACATTTAAAGAGGCAAGGCTGTATCATTTTCTACCATTGAATTAGGAAATGTCAACTCATCCCAGTATTCTGCCCAAAAACCTTCAATGGACATTTCCAATCAGGGCAATGTCTACATGATGCTTGCAAGTAAACTCTCAGATTTCAAAATATCCCACAAACTTCTCAAGATCACAAAATAAGAGGGAACAGCACTGATGTTAACAATGTGCCTGGATTAAAGGTACAAGGATATCTGGCTAATGATGTCACCAGTAGAATTTAATCCTTTAAAAGGTTTATTGACTGGTAGAACTACACACCAAAGCAAACTTGATACTGGTTATTGACATTCTGGGAATCAGTGGAATCAAATGAACCAGAATGGATAATTTCATATCAGAAGAACATTAGAACTTCTTTTGCAGACAAGAAATTAACAGAAGAAATGGAGTAGCCATATTATTCACAAAATAAGTATAAATTTTTGGATGACCTTAATTATCCTGTTTAAATTACAGATAAAAAAAATGGAAGTGGAACAGTTCTTTAGCAACTTGCTGAAATAATACAAAAAATATATACAAAAGGAAACTAGAATACTAATTTTGAAAGTGGAATACTATAGAAGTAGGAACAATGGGGAAATTTAGCACTGTGTATAAATAAATATAAGACTAATAAATTTCTGCCAAGAAAATGCAATGTTTATGGCAAATATCTTCCTATATTAGTTATAAGATAATGTAAGTTATAATTTATAACTTATATATTATAACATATATATATCATATATGTAAGTTATCATATTATAACTTTATATATATATAATATATTATAACTTACAATATAATACAATTACATATAATATATATATAATATAATATATAATATACATATATTATAACTTACAATACAATATAATAACTTATATTATCTTATAACCCAAAAGACTACTCCACACAGAGACATCACCCTGAAATCAGATTGAGTATATAGCAAAAATGGAGAAATTTTATTCAGTCAATGAAGCACTGATTGTGGCTTAAATTCCTTGCAAAAGTACAATTAAAACTAAATAAAACAATGAAATCAACAGAATATAACCTAGCAATATTTCCTATGAATATGTGAAGATAGTAAAGAAAAGATCTAGCAGATTAGACAGATTGCCTAATTAACTCTGGACTAAAATAGAAGATACCATTTAAGATGGAGCAAATAAAATAATCCTAAAATGCAAAAAGCAGAGGAAGATAAAATAATTGGGTGCTGAGATATTGAAAACAGTCAAAGACAAAAAGCAAAAAACAAAGAGATGTAAATCTACCCAGCTAACTGAGTTTCAAAGGATAGCAGGAAGCGAAAAGAGCTGTACCTAAATAAGCTTTGTAAAAAAAACTGATAAAAATCAAATGGGAAATACAAGAGGTCTATTTAAGAAAAATACGGTAACCAGTAGAAATGTTAATGCAAATATGGATATGATAAAAGACAAAAAATATGAAGTTCTACTGGAGAAAGGAAGTATAAAAAACACAGTGCCCCATCACCCATGCCATGCCATCAAGGTTGCTAATGGACACGAAGCATGGAGAGGCAATTCTCTGAGAGGATGACATTATATTCCTCACTTCACCAGGAGTCAGTAATAAGATAAGATAACCTTTAGTGTCATTTTTTACTGTGAGCACACAGGCATACATTAAAAATGAAATTCTGTTACCTTCTCTCAAAGGAAAGTATGTATCTATCCATACACATGCATAACACATATATATGCATAACACATGTATATGCATGCTATACGTGTGTGTGTGTGTGTGTGTATTAATCACCATCCAGAATACATGCGGAAACAGGAAACGTAAGAGTTCACAAGGTTGTTGATTCTATAAGGAACAAAACTATGACAGAATCTAGATGTTATGCTTCAGATACCACAAAGCCACCTCCCAGAAGGAAACAAGGAATACAGGTCATGAAGAGGATGTGTAGCATCCCAGACAACAATGCAGACCCTGCTCAAGCAACGCTTATATGCTATGTCCCGGATAAAAGGAAGGGAACTACTGCAGCCTACCAATAAAAAATAATGAAGAATGCAGTTGCACAAAGGAGTATTAAAGCCTAAAAGGCCCAGTTTGTCTACTAAGTGCTGATGAATGATTGTATTAAATTCTGAACTGAAGTCGACAAATAGCATTCATACATGAATGCATTTATCAGCCTCTCAAAACATTTCATAATGATGGATAGACTTTTTTGGCACTGGCAAGATAATGGCAGTCTTAAAACACAATGGGACCACTGCCTCCTCCAATGAAAGATTGGAAATACTTGTAAGAACACAAGCCAACTCATCTGCACATTCCCTAAGGACATGCCCAAGCATATTATCTGGGTCTACTGCTTTCCGAATGTTAACTTTCCGCAATGTCCTCTGGACAGAGATAACATTAAAACTAAGTATTTGCTCACAGTGATGCAATTTGATGTCTCGAATCTTACAGAATAATACAGCAGTGGATGGAGTGAATACATATCATCTACTACTAAATCTTATAGGAATTTGGCGTTATTACAGAGAGATCTGGTGTTTACCATTCAAACCAAGAAGTTTGGTTCTTGGCCACTAGTTCTTCAGTAGAGAGAGCCAAGTGCAGATTGCTAGTAAAGTAGTGGTCATCCTTAATCTGAAATGATATATTTAATACCTTTTGCCATATTTCCCTTATTAATATTCTAATTATTCCATACTAGAATATAGCTACTGATCACATCATCCCCAATACTCATATAATCCTTCTCTTACCCATCCATCTTTCACCTCACTTGTCCCAATAATTCAAACCACTTCAGACAAATCAAACTGGGCAATCAATCTTGATCCTCTTTAAATCAAATACCCACACAATGACACACCATTATCTAATCCATTTTCTATCTGAGGGTTCATCTCCACTTTACCTGTTAAAACGAAAAACCTAGGAATAGTCTTTTCACTGCAGATAATGATATAGTCTTTCTTCTCTTAAAGAATAGATACTCAGAACTGGTATCACTATCCTAAATGTAACAGAGTCCCTTATCAGTTGCCCCAGGGCATTGTCTAGGTCAGTGAAATGAAGACCCTAAGACTCATCCAATGTTATAATAACCCCATTGTGTTGTGATTAGTCAACTGCCACAAATTACCAAGGTATCACAAAACTGGGTTAAGTCTCTATAACTATAGGTAAAAATCTTCTGTGGATCATCTGTCATAGATAGGAAAGCAGTGGTGACATGTGGCAAATTTTAAAGGTCCCACTTCCTTGATATTCTATTCTATCTTTGCTGTTGTTGTTATAATCACTGCTCTACTTTGGGAAGAATGAACATTTGGGTGCATGGCTCTGACCCATTGTTCCTTGTTCCCTTGTTATGTTGTCTGCCTCTCAACCCATGAATTGCAAACGGAAGGAGATGATGTTGACAGTATAGGATCAGTGGACTAGGTTGATGCTTCACTGAGAACATCTTGTGAATACAATGGATTGCAGAGCAGTACATTTAATGTCATTCTTAATAGTAAGTTGGAGTGATGAGTGCAGGTGAATGTATAGCAAACAGAATATTTTTAAAAATGAAAGCAGTACCAGTGTGCACAACATATTTTTCAGAATAGATATACTTTAAAAAAACTAACAATAAAGCACAGTGGAATGCTACTTTGGTGACATTGTTGTGAATTTTTTGCTAGGAATTTTGCATATTAAAATTGCTCCCATTCATTTCAAGTTAGAAGCAGACTAGACATAGCTCATATACGCTGATAGGGATAATCAGCCTTGAGCAATTACCTGGAATTTCTTTGAACCTGTGCATTCTACAGAAATAGGGAGCATTGTCTGTTGGATGAAATCCACAACCTGTGGTCTAGATGGATCTTATTTATTTATTTATTTATTTATTTATTTATTTATTTATTTATTTATTTATTATTTAGACTTGTATGCCGCCCCATCTCCGAAGACTCAGGGCAGCTCACAACTAAAACCAACCACAACAATAAATTATTTAAAAGAATATTAAACAGTCACAAGTCCAATTATACTGAAAAACCCCAGTGTGCATTATAAAATTTAACCCACTCCCCCAGGAGGTCAGCACAGCCTGGCCTGTTCGAATAGCCAAGTTTTCAGGTCGTGACAGAAGGTGCAAAGGTCAGGGGCCAGACGGAGTCCCAGGGGTAGTTGATTCCACAGGGCGGGAACCGCCACAGAGTAGGCCCGTCCCCAGGGCACTGCTAACCGGCATTGACTCGCTGACAGCACCCCGAGAAGCCCCTGTCTGTGTGCTTGTACAGGGCGGCTGGTACTTGATATTGGCAGGAGACGCTCCCGTAAATATCCCAGACCCGTGCCTTGTACCGTGTTTCCCCGAAAATAAGACACTGTCTTATATTTTTTTTGGCTCCCAAAAACACACTAGGTCTTATTTTCGGGGTAGGTCTTATATATTTATGGTGCCAAATAGTGGGTGTGAGTGTGTAGGGGGGGTGTTTCACGGGTGCACAGTTGCTCCCTGAAAAGTCTTCCTGGAACTGGAGATTTACACTAGGTCTTATTGTCGGGGTAGGTCTTATATTAGGGCAGGTTTAGAAAATAGTGCTAGGTCTTACTTTCGGGGTAGGTCTTATTTTGGGGAAAACATGGTAGGACTTTGAATGTTAGTACTAAAACCTTGAATCCCACCTGGAGGGCAACCGGCAGCCAATGCAGGTTGCGCAGGAGGGGTGTAACATGGGAGTATCGGGAAACCCCCATCACCTCCCGCACAGCCGCATTTTGCACCAGCTGCAATCTCTGGATGGTATGCAACAGCAGTCCTAAATAGAGAGCGTTGCAGTAATCGAGTCGGGAGGTAACAAGTGCATGGGTTACTGTGCGCAGGGCATCTCGGTCCAGGAATGGGTGTAGCTGGCGGACCAGCCGGACCTGAGCAAAGGCCCCCCTGGCCACGGCTCCCACCTGCTCCTCCAATTTGAGCCATGAATCCAGGAGGACCCCCAGGTTCCGAGCCCTAGCCACAGGGGGCAACACCTCTCCCCCTATGACCAACAATGGAATCTCCTGACTGGATTGAGATGCCGGTATGCACAGCCACTCAGTCTTGGCTGGGTTGAGTCGAAGCATGTTTCCATCCATCCAGGTCCGTACCGCATCCAAACAACGGGATATCATGGAGAGGGCATCACTGATGTTGTTTGGGGTGGAGATGTACAGCTGGGTATTATCAGCATACTGATGATACCTCACCCCAAAGCCACAGTTGATCTCACCCAATGGCTTCATGTAGATGTTGAACAAGAGGGGCGAGAGGACCAACCCTGGGGGACCCCACAGGTGAGAGCCCTTGGAGTCGACCTCTGCCCCCCTGCCAACACTGCTTGTGAGCACTCCGAGAGGTAGGAGGAGAACCACTGCAAAACAGTGCCCCCCACTCCCAGCCCCCTGAAGCGCCGCAACAGGATACCATCTTCGATGGTATCGAAAGCCGCTGAGAGGTCTAACAGGACCAGGACAGAGGAAAAGCCCCTGTCCCAAGCCCTCCAGAGATCATCCATCAGCGCGACCAATGCCATCTCCATGCTAAACCCGGGTCAGAAGCCCGATTGGTATGGATCTAGGTAGTCCGCTTCATCCAGGAAAAGCGGAAACTGCTGAGCCACCACACTCTCAACAACCTTCGCCAAAAAGCGAAGGTTGGAGACTGGATGGAAGTTGTCTAACACAGCCGGGCCAGGGCAGGCTTCTTCAGGAGGGGTCTCACCACCACCTCTTTCAAGGCGGCGGGAAAAATCCCCTCCCTTAACAAAGCATTGACCACTGCCCGGAGCCAGCCGCAGGTGACCTCCCTGGAGACATAAACCAACCAGGAAGGGCACAGGTCCAATAAACATGTGGTGGAACTCAGCTGTCGCATAATCCTGTCCACTTCATCCTCAGAAACAGGATCAAACTCAACCCAGGTCACATTGGCCAGACTACTTGCACCCTCTTCATCAGACCACTGCAAACTAGAGTTCAACCCAGCCCGAATCTGAGCGATCTTATCCGACAGATATTGACCAATTCCTCAGGCTTACCCCGCAGTGGGTCCACTGCCTCCCCCGGACATAGGAGAGAGCGGGTGACCTTAAACAGGGTGGCTGGGTGGTTATCTGCAGACACTATGAGAGCAGAGAGATAAGTCCTTCTCGCCACTCCCACAGCTACCAGGTAAGTCCTAATATAGGCTCTTAGCTGGGCTCTGTTGGAGTCAGAGTGGGTGGACCTCCACCTGCTCTCTAAGCCCCTCTGACGGCGTTTAATCTCCCGGAGCTCCTCAGTATACCAGGGAGCTGACTGGGATCCACGGCAAGTGAGGGGGCACATGGGGACAACTCTGTCGAGGGCTCCCGCAGCAGCCCGTTGCCAGGTGGCCATCAGGTCCTCGACAGAGTTGTGGCTAAGGAAGTGGGAAAAAAACCCAGTTCCGCCTGGAACCTCTCAGGGTCCATCAGACACCTGGGGTGGAACCATCTAAGTGGCTCCTCATCCCAGCAGTGTGGGGCAGCTTGTTGGAAGACCAGCCGTAGGAGATAATGATCTGACCATGGTACAGGCAGGGCGATAAAGTTACCCTCCCCCAGATCATTACACCACTGTTCCGAGACAAAAACCAGGTCAAGAGTGTTACCCCCCTCATGAGTCGGGCCTTGAATCACCTGGGTCACGCCCATGGCC
Organism: Naja naja; assembly: GCA_009733165.1. Taxonomy (NCBI): domain Eukaryota; kingdom Metazoa; phylum Chordata; class Lepidosauria; order Squamata; family Elapidae; genus Naja; species Naja naja. The sequence continues at coordinate 132,604,192 of CM019151.1, read as the reverse complement.
GCCATGGAGGCCATGAATTCCTGGCCAAACCCAACGCCCCCCCAGAGAGGGCAAGTTGAAATCACCCAGGACCATAAGCCCTGGGAATTCCACTGCCACCTCTGAGTGGGCGTCAAGAAGCCCAGGCAGGGCCGCCGCCACACAGCTGGGGGAAAGGTATGTGAGCAGCAGGCCCACCCGACCTCCAGGTCCCCATCTCAGGAGAAGGGTCTCACACCCGCCTATCTCAGGAACAGTGACCTCCCTTGGAAACAGGGTCTCCCGAATAATAACAGCCACCCCGCCATCCCTCCCTTGGGCTCGTGACCTGTGCAACATCTGAAAACCTGGGGGGCATAAGTCGACCAGAGGGATTCCACCCTCTGGCCCAACCAGGTCTCGGGGATGCAGGCCAGGTCTGCAGCCTCCTCCTCAATCATCTCACGGAGGAGGGGAGCCTTATTAGCCACAGACCTGGCATTAAGGTACACCAGTTGGAGCCCAGGGGTCCCAGTTCCTGAAACCCCCAGAAATTGGGAGGAGGCAGAAGGGTCGGACCATGTCACTGCTCGAAGACAGCGGGGGCACGATCCCTGTACATGATATGGCCCTGTGCCTTGCCATCTCCTGCCAATCCCAACCACCCTGGAGATCGCCATTCCCACCCCATTCCCCGGGGCCCCGCCAGCCCCCTCCCCCACCCCCCACCATGATTCCACTGTGCTGTACCTTCTCATGATCATTGCCCGCCCCCCTCCCTAACCTCCTTAAAAAAAATCTAAAAATTTAACTAATGAGGTCCTGGTAACCCTCCTTTTCCCTTTCCCAGAGCCCCAATCCCAACCCCTCCCCACGCCATGCCATCTCTCCAGATTCTACAATCCATCCTTGAGATAGGCCGGTAACAATCCAGCAGGCCAGACCCAGGAGAGAGGGAGCTCCCATAAGGCCTGCAATTCCATTGCCGTGTAGGTCCAAATAGTTAAGATGTACATATAAAAGGGAAGGGAGAGTGGTCTATAGATGGAAAGAAGTAATGTCCGGATTGTAACTCAGTTCAGTCCTAGATATTGTCTGCCAGGTAGTCCAAGGTCCAAGTCCAGGTTGCCCTCTCACGGCAGCCCTGCAGGCCGCTGGCCAGGGCCTTGTAGATGAGTACTATGAAAGAGTAGACAAAGAGATGAGTGCAGGAGGGTTGAATTGTTCCTCAAGGGGGGTAGTGACATCAGCCTTGAAAGAAGTAGTAATGGCACATCTGTCTCAAAAAGTCATGCCTTTACACAGCAAACATAGAAAGCTATTGGATGGTTTCAACCTCTCCTTTTGGGAAATGTCTGTTGATGAAATGATGAAGCATTAACTATCGAATGGTCCTGAATGATGTGAATTACCTGGTCCCTTTTTAATCTGGATTCATATTATTACATGAGACAGACAGTCATTCTTATGGCATGAGTTTTGAGCTAACCCACTTCAGGGAAATGTGGTTTTTAGCACACTCTCACAACCTTCTACTCCAGTAGCTAGGACTTGACAGGCTCCCAAATTGCTGATCAGATAGCCAGTCACCTTCTCCCACATAGAAGATAGGATCATAAATGTTGAATTCGCCTTTTATGTGTTTGAGCCTAATCTGTGGCTTAGTTCAAACATTCAGATTAAAGAATCCCTGCATAGCCTGTGTCTGAACACACGTAGGGAAGGAAACCCACCACTTCTTTGATTAATAGAAAGCCAATGACCGAGAGCAGCATTTCTCAACTTTGGCAACTTTAAGATGTATCAATTCAACTACTACAGCAAGGATGTTGACTTCATGAATTATGGAAGTTGAAGTCCACCTATATTAAAATTGCCAAGGTTGAAAAACATGGTCCCAGAGTAATCTAGAATCTGGGGGTGGGGGGAATCCTTCCAAAGCAGATCATTTTTTCCCCAACTGCTTATCCAATATTGTTTCAGATTCTAAGAAGCAGTGGTACAAGCCAGAAAAAATGCTAAATTCTGCAGTACAGCACTACCACAGGCGGATTATAATACAGAAGATAGAAGCAACTGCTGTGTAGCCTTTAAAGGTAATTGCTCAACAGGCAGATTATGTGCAACATAACATTCAGAGAGCTGTGGGTGGGTGTTAAAAATCAAGGCAGAAAACAGCACAAAAATTGAATAGGCTGAAAGAAACTAAATCGGTCCCTTTCCACACAGGGAGCTGTTCTTGTCATCTGGACTTCTTTAAATTCTCCCCACCCCCAAAGCCTTCCAACCCTCTGGAGTTTCCGATTGAAAACAATGGCTTCCTTTAGAGAAAGTCCAAGCAATTATCCCTTTAGAAATGTGTGATTGAATAGTTAGGCATAATTGGACCCTTTGAGCAGTAATAGTTTCTTTCTGAATTGTGAAACCTACTGTGGAGCCACAAAGCTTCCTAGTCCAAACTCATGGTTCTTAATCAGGAATTGCTTTATATTTTGGCAATACAAACATGGGAAGAGTAGGAAAAAATCTCCTTATAATAGTTTTGCCCAATTTGATGTTGTCTTGATATAATGGACTACAACACTTCATTATATAATGCCCTTTTCTGTGTGGCATGGGAATAAGACTTCTAATCCAGTACAATGGTTTGTTGATGAAAGAAAAAAGTAGACTTCAGATATCTAACTGCTTTGGTTCTATTATCAAAGGTGACAATCTTATTCACATGTTGGGTACTGTTTTTGTAGCCTCTTTATAGTATGGATACTGATATACAGAAGTAACAAAAATACTTTTGTTAGGACTATAGGAACACTATTGCAAAAGGGCAGCTGCTCAGTACAGGCATTCAACTAAAGTATCCCCCCTCCAAAAAAACCCAAAAACCCATCTCAGCTAAACATATACAATATGTTTTATTAATCTCTCTGGAAACTGATTTCATTATTTAACAATTGCTGTTAGCATTCATCCACAATCTTTCACCCTATAAGATAAGAAAATTGTACTCCTGATGCACATTAGAGTCCAAACTACAACTACAAAATAATTTCCAAATTAAACAGTTTATTTAAAGGGATGTGAAGTTACAGGAGGAGAATAAATATGTTCCTTGCTGAGAAGCTCAATTGTCAACCTGCAAGGATTCATAATTGAAATCTAATAACGCTATAGTAACATGACTATTTTTGAATATGGGATAGCAGAACAGACATTTTTTTCATTTGATAGTTTTTGTATGATTACTGTATGACTGTGTGGTTTCTTTAAAAGTGAGATCATTTATGAGAAATGTCTCAACTGTTTCCTAAAAAAACTACAGGAAGACTTAACTCATTCAGTCATTGAAGGGACACTTATCACTTCTTTTGCTTGGATTTAATACATTTTTATCTTGCCATAGTTTGTGGCATAGAACAATGTGTGGCCTATTCAGCAAGCTATAGTTTAGAGTAATTCCTTGTGTGAATATAGCTTTTATCTGAAAAATTATTAATAAGTAATTCTTGTCACATTTACTCCAAACTACAAAACTAAATACAACAGCCAATCTCAAGCAGTCAATTTTCTGACTCAGATAACTAAGATTTCTTTCATACTTAGGATTCTTAAAACATTAAGAATAAATGTTAATAAAATTAGTGTTAATAAAAATGCACTGTAGTCTTGGACTGCCATTCGTTTTTTATAGATTTTAGAAGAAAGAAAATCTAGGAAGGTAACCAATGAAAGACATAATTTTCTGGCATAATGTGTCAAGATAGCTGATTGTATAAAAGCAAGCTAATCTGCTTGCTTTTATACAATAAATGTAGTGTTGAAATAAAAGAGATGAAGTAGTGTGGGCATGTTGAAGGAATATAAAGAAATAAGGAGAAGTATGCTACTGTCATATTAGACTCAAAAGACAAATTCTTCCCTTTATTTAGAAAGCTAATCTGTCAGGCACTTAGTTGCATTAAGCTTTAAGTTGCAGTCAAAAAGATTTATTGCTCATACCTATATACAAAATTCTAATCAATTAATGTTCAGTGTTAAATTGGTGGTAGGTAAGGTCAAAGGGAATTCAGGAAGAGTTGGACTAAGAATGTTTGTGGAAATGTAATAACTCCAGACTGATTACTTGCTTAATTCTACCTCTCCCACTTTGCCTGTTGTTCTCCTAAATAACCATTTCTGAATAACTGAGTAAGAGTAAGAGTAACTGAATAATACCTGGCAATACATACAATACATTCAGTAAAATGTGATATTACTGAAAGGATTTTTTCAGAATTATTTCTCCAGTAATGCAATTGGTTAGATGCAATCTAGGCAGTACCAAAATAGCCAGTTGGTATTATCATACAGATAATAGCACATGGTCATAACTAAAACAGCAGAAGTGTATCAATTCTCCCAAATAAAAGTTCTCAAATAATTACTTCATCCAATATTGTAGCAAAGCTGAGAATGTCTTATAAATGACAGAAATCTTTGTTACCCATTCAGGTTTCCAGAGCAAATCACTGATCTACTATTCACACTATATATTTTTTCTTCCTACTCTATTTTAAGTTTATAGCATAAGAGCTACGGTGGCGCAGTAGTTAGAATGCAGTACTGTACGCTATTTCTGCTGACTGCCAGCTGCCTGCAATTTGGCAGTTCGAATCCCACCAGGCTCAAGATTGATTCAGCCTTCCATCCTTCCGAGGTGGATAAAATGAGGACCCAGAGTGTTGGGGGCAATATGGTGACTCTGTAAACCTCTTAGAGAAGGCTGTAAAAGCCCTGTGAAGCTGTATAAAAATCTAAGTGTTATTGCTATTAATATAATAGTCTGGTGTTTTGTTCCAACCCACTGTAATTCAAAATAGTTAAACAATTTATGTGTGCATCTTTTCCATCTATTCAAAATAGTCTACTATTAGAAAAAGTCTACTAGCATTTCCTTCTCTGGAGAAAGAAGTGAACAGCTATTTTTTGTTGATTTTCTCTTCTTCATTCTGTTTTCTGGCTACTTCACATACCGTTCCACAAAACCAGAAACATATACAAGCCAATGGAGGAATTGGGGAAACCTGCTTCTAATGGGAAAGTCCTATTGATAGAATCCCCCTATCATTACCTATACAAATGGCAAATACAACTATTAAACTGCATATATGTATTTTTCACAAGACTGACCTTATTACTAGCTGTTGCTAAAGAAATTAAATTCAGCTATGATACACAGAGGGTTAAAAATGAATCTGTTGAAGAAAAGCAGCCCTGAAAATAGATTCTGAAAAGCCTGCATTTTATGACACTGAGCTGTTTCTCTCCCACACAGGCATATAATTCAAGACCCATTCAGTGCTATTCATTCCAAGTGTAAAGGTGAGATGAAATTTGTAGATCTTATTTTAAAACTCTAGACAGAAATATGCAATCTTAAGTAACTCACATGTTTAGATAATTAGTACTTTTTACCCACTATTTAACATTTATTTTTGCCAAGGTAACTCCATTCTTTACCTATGACAACTTCCAAACTTGTTCCTTTCTACAGTAGTTCATAATAGCAAATCTGTTAGATGACTCATATTAGCAGTATGGATGCTTTAAAACGTGCAGATTAGATATCAAGGAAGTATTATTTCTTGAGAAATGACATGTTTTGAAACCAGAACTATGGTATTCATCATAGTCTTCTATTTTGTCCCTCTCCTTCCAAGATTAATCTAGGTACACGTATTTTTGTATATAGGCAGTATCAATATTTGTCAATGTCTATTTGAATTAAGATAGACAGGATCAAGAATTTATCATGACTTAGGACATTGAGAAAGCCTTTGACTAATGATATCCTCTAACATAAAGAATCATTCTGTAAATTGTACAGAATGCTATAATGTTTATTCATTTAGATCGCACCCTTTTATCTCTTTTGTTTCTTTTCCTTTGCTGTTTTTATATTTTCTCTAAAATTTCCAATAACACACACACACACACATTCACACACACACACACACACACACACACAAAATCAAGACTGAATTAGGCAGCGTGAAAGAAGGATGAGGATACCATGAATCAGCCCAATAATCCATGCATGGAATTCAACTCATTCAGAGAGATGTGTATTATATCTTCCTTTTCCTCAGCATCAAATACAAGCTATGAATTGTTGCCAATAGTATTTCCTGGTTTATGTGTGTGTGTGTGTGTGTGTTTATAGTATGCATGCATGCATGTATGTGTGTAGGTATATTAACCCTACAGGAGAAAAAGTTGAAGTGGTCTAAGGAGTTCACAGGAAAAGGAACTGTGGTTGGAGTTGGAGATTTGCCACTCTCTTTGGAGACTAGATCATGAGGAGATTGGAAAGTCTTGGTCAATTATCTTGCCTATGTGTTTGTAGTATTCATATTCATATTATAGCACCAGAGTATGTATTGTACAGCATTAATTGTTACCTGGCAGAGGATACATCACTGTTTTCCACAGGATTTGCCATATAGTGCATTTTAGGAGTTGCTCTTATTTTCAGTTATATTTTTAATATATCTTTAATCAGGAGTTCAGAAGAACATTTTCAAAAAAGCCATAAGCTAGAGTTTATGAAACTGCTCAGTTGTATTTCCCATTTTTCTTTCCCAACCACAGTCTATTTATGAAAAGATTTCACCATGTTTATACCCTCTTTCAATTTCCCCAAAGAGTTAATAGTGTCTTAGGTATTCGTCCCATCCCAGTATTACATAAATCTTAATTTAATCTCCTAGAAATGATCAATACAATTGCCATTTGGGGAATTGGCTTGAAGCAAGGGATGGATCATGGAAAATTCAAAAGTAAGAGAGATGCTAAGTCTCTCTTTTGAATTTGGATTGTTTTTTGGCTTTTGGTTTTTTTCTTCTATCACATCGTTCTGTTTCCCTCTCTGGTATTGTTTTCTATCACTTTCCTCCTCCTCAGGCAGCAGGCTGCTAGAGAGGGCAGATTGCTCATGCTGCAGTTTAAATTTATTACTTTCAAAAGAGTTTTAAATTAGGCCATGAAGCACATAAATTAAGGCAAGAGACATACAGTATGTGCTGCTTACAGACACAAGTTGTCCATTCATTTTACTGAAATCCACTTAACTAGAATTGGCAGGTGTTTATTTGGAACTTGTTCGTGTAAAACATGTTGTAAACTACTCCTATTTTCATTGTATTAGTAATTCTTGTCTGTACTCACCTAAAAAAAAGGCTATTGCATCTGAGTTGACTCCTGGAAAGATTCTAGAGCAGATGATGAGGAGATCAATTTTGTAAACATATTGAAAGAAAACATAGCAGTTAGTAAAAGCCAGCATGGACTAGTTAACAAAAAGGTTTTCCAGATTTATAAAGTTCCAAGGCTTCATATAGAAGTTACATAAGTCAGAGAAGAAGAAGTCATGTCACACTGGAAAAGCCAGAGTCAATCTCTCTTCTCCCATTAACACCAACAAGAACTGTCCATCTTTGAGGGAACAGAATCACTGTAAACAACAGCTTTCGATCTCCATTCTTTACATATGGTTTACAAGAATACCATGGTTAATTGTATTGAAAACCACTTAGAGGTCTAACCCAGAATTATGTGAATTTCTTTGTATGTATACTGTGTATATATGTACAATGACAATAAAGAATTCAATTCAATTCAAAAAGAACTGTGCTGTCTCCATCCAAGTCTTTTCATAGGCCAACCATAAGAGTGATAAAGCAACTTAAAATTGAACAATGGGTGATTAGATAATGAAAGAATATATTTTAATGTAAGTATGTGTATTAAGAGTAGAAAGATATGGATTGGATTATTGGTAAGAACATGAACAGATGTATTTTAAATGTTTAAATGATTGTGATTGTACTAGAAATGTATATCAAGACATTGGTTAATGGAAGAAAGAAGGGTGAAATTTTAACATAAATAGTTGGGAAGACATAAATAAAGGAAATATGATTTAAAAGGCACGTCTTTGAATATTACAATGAGACGGGGGAAATAGAGAAAGAAATAAGAGGGGAACAATAACATATATATTAAGATATATGAAAGAACAAGAGGGAGGTTTAGAAAATGAAGGCGGAAGTAAAAGATATGTGTAAACAATAAGAAATAATGAAAATGAAATGCAATAATTGGGAGTAATAATAATTATGTTTATCTGTATTGAAATGTATGATACCCAGATATCACACAATTCACATATTGATATGTATAAAGAATATAAAATAAAAAATGACATCCAAAAAGAAAGAGTGATAAGGCAACTTATGATAGATACCCAAGCTTGAAATCAGTCTGATAGGGATCTAGATAAGTTTTTTGTTTTGTAGTCTGGCTTCTGCAACTGGTGTACGCAAAGATTTTATCCAGAACTTTACCCCAAAAAGTGAAGGTTGGGAATGCGGCAGAAGTTATCTAATATTGCTAGAGCTAGGAAATTCATTCAGAATTCAAAACCTCATCCCTATAACTCCCAGTCTCTTCCCTGAAAGCTTGAATGAGCCAGGAAGGACAGGAATCCACCTCTTAAGTGACAGAGTTACCCTTAAAGAGGACCTTGTCCATCTCAATGTCCATAGTAGGCTAGATGCATTCTAGGTGACCTCATAAGATGCCACCCTAGGCAATTCATCAGAAACTGCACAAGAAGTATCAAGCTCTGAATCAATAAAAGTGGTTTTTGTCTTTAAATGCATTGTAAAAAAGTCACATTGTTTCCCAGGAAGATTTTGCTATCTGTTAAATAGGGTCACCTGAAAGTATTCCAAAGATGCAGTTAGGGCATAAACGTATGGATGCTTCATCATTCTCATTCATATTATGTAGGCTAAGGCGTTATCTCCTATTCATGTTTACATTTGTGCCCAGATTTATCTTGTAAATATTATTTTATGTCCCGTCAGAATTTAAAGCTTTTATTTAAAAATATTACAAGTCAAACTTGAGCACAAGACAACAAGAATCACTGAAAAAAACTCCTGTAGTTTTGTCTAACTTGGGCCTTATGCTCTGTACTATTACAAAGTTTATGAGGGATTTGTAGGTGGATTGGGGGAGGGAGGTACTTATTTATAGGTATTTCTAACTTACGAACAATGTTATGTGGTAAATAACAATGTAAAGACTATATTACTAAGCAATATAAAGGGCATATTAGATTAGGATAAAGTTTCCACGTTTCCCATACTATAGCATGGCCTTTGCAAAAGGTTTTTATAGTGTTTTTTGAATTTGCATAGATACACAAAAATGTTGGGTTTGAAGGCTTTATAGTGAGCTGGATCAATTTTGTTCTGCTCAGAACAAAATTTACTGTTTCACTTTAAAATTTCTGGTGTTTATACTCAGTCAGCAATGGGCTAAAAATATCCAGCATGATTATTTGCTCAGTGTCATATCAGATGACTAATGCTTACTGTGACCTGTTAATCTATGTAATTTCCCCACTATAACAATCACATCCCTGACATAGCTGTGGCCCACTGTTCTTCCTTATAGGATGAGATAAAAAGAATGTGTTTTCTTCTATACAAATGATATGTCAAAAATCACTAGATCTGGATAGTTTTTGCTCACTTTTTCCAACATTTTTTTCTATTAAATTTCTATCATTTCCTCATCAAGAACACATTTAAGCAAAAAAAAAAATCCAGATACTGTTATCATCTTTTTTTCTTTAATCGCAGATAGCATATTGTTTATTTCTAAGCATCACATGCTTCAGGTCCATCTTACAGCATGATATTGGGGATGTTGCCAGTCAAGAGGCTTCTGTGAATACTGTACTTTGATCTACTTATAATCCCCAACACTGTTGAATCCATTAAAAAAAACAGTGAACAGCCTTATTGTGTTAAGCCATGGAATCCTCTACTATCTGTCACACGTGACTAACCAAATACATATTGAAAGTTATTAAACACAGACATAGAGGTGATAACACTGTTCAACTATTCCTGAGAGTTGCTGGTATTTAAAGGATGTTGGCTATAATTCACTTGCCACTAATAATTATGTTCTTCATTAATTGGTCTAGCTCCCTTCAATCCACCTAAACATGTATGATATTAAATTTTATAGCTTTACTGGACATTGTGTAAAAATATATAATAGAGAGCAGAATATATACAAACAAGATAATGTGCAACCAAAGTAAATGTGAAGAGTCCCAAGAAAGATAGATGTTATCTTCTCTATCCTTCTTTATTTACCCTGTTTCCTCGAAAAAGAGCCAACTGGAAAATAAACCCTAGCATGATTTTTCAGGATGCCCGTAATATAAGTCTTACCTCCAAAATAAGTCCCAGTTAAGATCATCAACCATGATGGACGCATTTACAAGTGAAACTCAAAAAATTAGAATATCGTGCAAAAGTTCCTTTATTTCAGTAATGCAACTTAAAAGGTGAAACTAATATATGAGATAGACTCATTACATGCAAAGCAAGATAGTTCAAGCCGTGATTTGCCATAATTGTGATGATTATGACTTACAGCTCATGAAAACCCCAAATCCACAATCTCAGAAAATTAGAATATTGTGAAAAGGTACAATATTCTAGGCTCAAAGTGTCCCACTCTAATCAGCTAATTAAGCCATAACACCTGCAAAGGGTTCCTGAGCCTTTAAATGGTCTCTCAGTCTGGTTCAGTAGGAATCACAATCATGGGAAAAACTGCTGACCTGACAGTTGAGCAGAAAACCATCATTGCCATCCTCCATAAGGAGGGAAAGCCTCAAAAGGTAATTGCAAAAGAAGTTGGATGTTCCCAAAGTGCTGTATCAAAGCACATTAATAGAAAGTTATGTGCAAGGAAAAAGTGTGGAAGAAAAAGGTGCACAAGCAGCAGGGATGACCTCAGCCTGGGGAGGATTGTCAGGAAAAGGCCATTCAAAAGTGTTGGGGACTTTCACAAAGAGTGGAATCAGTGTATCAAGAGCCACCACACACAGACAGATCCTGGACATGGGCTTCAAATGTCGTCAGAAGCATCTTACCTGGGCTAAAGAAAAACAGACCTGATCTGTTGCTCAGTGGTCCAAAGTCCTCTTTTCTGATGAGAGCAATTTTTGCATCTCATTTGGAAACCAAAGACCCAGAGTCTGGAGGAAGAATGGAGAGGCACACGCTGCAAGGTGCTTGAAGTCCAGTGTGAAGTTTCCACAGTCTATGTTGATTTGGGGAGCCATATCATCTGCTGGTGTTGGTCCACTGTGCTTCATTATGTCCAGGATCAATGCAGCTGTCTATCAGCAGATTTTGGAGCACTTCAAACTTCCTTCCGCAGGTGAGCTTTATGAGGATGCTGACTTCATTTTCCAGCAGGACTTGGCACCTGCCCACACTGCCAAAAGCACCAAAACCTGGTTCAAGTGACGGTGGGATTACTGTGCTTGATTGGCATTGCCAAGAGAAAGATGAGAGACATGAGACCGAACAATGCAGAAGAGCTGAAGGCCACTATTGAAGCATCCTGGTCTTCCATAATGCCTCAGCAGTGCCACAGGCTGATAGCTTTCATGCCACGCCACATTGAGGCAGTAATTGCTGCAAAAGGGGCCCAAACCATGTACTGAATATATATGCATGCTTATACTTTTCAGAGGTCCGATATTGTTTTATGTACAATCCTTGTTTTATTGACTGCATGTCATATTCTAATTTTCTGAGATTGTGGATTTGGGGTTTTCATGAGCTGTAAGTCATAATCATCACAATTATGGCAAATCACGGCTTGAACTATCTTGCTTTGCATGTAATGAGTCTATCTCATATATTAGTTTCACCTTTCAAGTTGCATTACTGAAATAAATGAACTTTTGCATGATATTCTAATTTTTCGAGTTTCACCTGTAGTAATTCCCTGAAAATAAGACCTAACCAGAATATAAGCCCTAATCCATCTTTTGGAGCGAAAATTAATATAAGACTCAGTCTTATTTTTGGAGAAACATGGGTATGTCAACTGCTCTGCATTCATTGGCTGGGTTTCTCCAAAACATTCAACATGGTTATTGAATTAGCCCATTTTGAGGGTTTGCATTTTGTAATAGCAATAGCAATAGCACTTAGATTTATATGTTTTATAGACCTGTCTAAGTGGTTTACAGAGTCAACATATTTCCTCCAACAATCTAGGTCCTCATTTTACCGACCTTGGAAGGATGGAAGGCTGAGTCAACCTTCAGCTGGTGAGATTTGAACTGCCAAATTGCAGGCAGCTGGCAGCCATCAGAAGTAACCTGTAGTACTACATTATAACCACTGTGCCACCACGGCTTGGTGTAGTAATGAATAGATTAAGCCAATTTGATGGCAGAGGGTTGGACTAGAAGATCTCCAAGGTCCTTTCCAACTTTTCTGTTATTCTGATGGGATTGCACAACCTATCCAAGGTTAAAACTGACCAAGTCAAAGATATTATATACATACAATTGGCTAAACTCAAATAGCCAAGCATATTTTTAAATGCAGCCATTAAATGTTCTGGCCTTCTCTTTCTACCAACATTTTGCAATGGAAGAAGTCCCATTGAGTAGAGTAGCTCTTACTTTTGATTAAATACATCTAGCCAGCCATTAAAATTTGTACAAATTTAAATCTGGAATAGCAGCAGTTTCAAATTCCTCAATTTTTTCTTTCTATTAAAAAAAACCCTCTATCTGACCTCTATCTTGTCCATTGCAACTTATTATTTTCCTTTGAAGAACTAGTTGATTAAAAACAATGAATCATTCCAACCAATTTATTATATTTTTATATTGTTCAGTATGAGCATTTTCATTTAAATTCCTAGTGAAATGTGTTTTGAAAATACAAGGAAAATGCAATTTTCTATTATGGCTGTGCAAGAAATCAGAAAAATCAGCAAGCTACTTTTAAGTTTACAAAGAAATAAGTCTGCAATCTATTTGCACTGTCAAGAAGTCTGGTTACATATTGTTTTCCAGACCTTTAATAGGTAAAAAAAGTATGTGATAATTGATAATACTACTACAGTTTCCAGCAGTAACTACTCTTTTCACTTTTTTCAATTTCTCTTGACACACACAAATATAACATTCATAAGATATATTCAGGGGTTCACTGTCCGGTTGCTGGGTGGGCATGGCCATGGTAGGCATGGCCTACCAGAACTTCCTGTTTCCAGCTTCCAGTGGGTCTCCAGAGCCCGGGGGAGGCAGTTTTCACCCTCCCAAGGGTCCAGAGCCCTTCCCCAGGAGGGTGAAAACAGCCTCCCTAGACTCTGAAGGCCTTCAGAAGCCAGAAACAGGCCTGTTTCCAGACTTCCAAAAGGCCCGTTTTTCCCCCTCTTAGAGCCTCCACGTGGACTCTGCACTTAACTGCATCATGTGGAGACTCCTGGGAGGGGTGGGGTGGGGTGGGTGGGGGAAGCTGGTCAATTGAAGTACTAGTTCAGGAAACCAGATGTACCTTTAACATCCGGTTTGCCCGAACCAGTCTGAACTGATAGAATTCCACCCCTGGATATATTTAAAAACACTAGTTAGATGTTCAGTTATCATGGACAAGTAGATTGTTTCAAAGGTTTACCTGTACCTCATTGTACTTTGTTAATTGGCCAAAGGCTGTAACAAAAATTCAGTTTGAATTTGTGGTGAATCTCTATGAACAAATTGGTTTTAAAGGCCTTTGATTCAAAAATTTAAACAGCATTACAAAATAGTCAAAATTAATATTATCCATTTCAATCTTATAAATTTATAAGCTAGCTAAATTCAGCTAGTAAGAAATGTTAAACATGACTCAGAAATGAGAAATAATCCAAAGTACAAATATAATCCACAAAGAAGTGAAGGAAACTTGTAATGCTATCAAAAAGACTCAGCCAGAGGATATATTGGGCTTTTTGGTGGTCCAATATCATTACAAAAAGAAAAGCAGCTACCAGCCTCACCTTTGTCAGCAACAATTTCAACAGCTGGATTTCCCATGGATCTTGTTATATTTTTCCAGATGGCAATGACAATGAATTAAAAGTTGCCAGCAGCAGCCTCCCATTTCCCCACCTATCATGTTAACCAGTGTTTGCTTTTCACAGGAGAAAAAAATGGTTAAAATAAAAACAAGCAACCAGCTATGGTACACAAAACACAAATGGGTGAGTAGATGGCAAGATCCAGAGCAACATGGCTATATGAGGAAAGAGGATATATTCTTAGAATAAATATGAGGTGGGAATCATGGAAAATGACTTGCCTTGCTCCATAGCTCCAGAAGAAATAGGGAAGGGGGGAACCTGTCTTCACAAATATCCTTTGGAACAAAAGGTAAGCTAATTGTCAATCAATCAACTTATAGATTCCTGAACCTCACACTATCATCAGGACACAAGGGACTGGAACTGATCTTTGATTGACCCAGTCTTTGCATATGAAAAGGACCCAAAATACAAATAAGTATCTTAGGTGTAAAAGTGATTATGGTTCTCCTGTGTGGTACAGAAGAAAGAACACTAGTTGAAAACCAAGCTGTATAACTACATGTTATATGTACATTTTCAAAACACAGAAATGAATTAAATATAGACATATTTTCAATGTTTTTTCAGGCTGAGGACTACACTTTATTTTCAAGAAATATGATAGCAGCAAGACTCAAAAATGTAGATGTGGCTAGGACAAAAAAAGGGCTAAAACTCCAGTAAAATATGCTATTAACTCCTGAAAAACTAAAGCATTGTGCCCAGTGGTGGGATTCAAATTTTTTTACTACCGGTTCTGTGGGCATGGCTTGGTGGGTGTGGCAGGGGAAGGATACTGTAAAATCTCCAGTCAGAGGTGGTATTTGCCGATTCTCCGAACTACTCAAAATTTCCACTACTGGTTCTCCAGAACTGGTCAGAACCTGCTGAACAACACCTCTGATTGTGCCCGCAAAATTTGAATACCTTAAAAAATATTAAAACTAATGTTAGCAGCACAATGAACCATTTATTGCTGAACTTCAGTGATAGACCAAGTTGACCATCTTCCTCCCAACCAAACTATCTAAACTTTGCTGCCTCTTATTCCTCTAGAATTTACTCCCTCCCTCTTGAGAATCCAGTCTACATTCCACCACAGAATGCTACATCACATTTGAATAAGAAAACATTTAGGGCTTCTAGTATAGGATAGAGAAATTCATACTGTTATTAGACGGCAATAAACACTCAGCTCAATTCAGTCATCCCACCTCACCGAATAGAAAATGCAGTGGTCTAAAAGTGAAGATGCTTGCCTCCCACCTGCACGCTTATGAGTTCAGTCCTAGGCAGCGGCACAAAGATAAACGATCTGCTGCAAAGTCTGCATAGGCATCAGGAAGGGTATCCAGCCAATAAATGCTCGGTTCCATTCAAGGGAATTAACAGGTGATTAAAAAAATATGACAATAAAGAGATTTCTGTGTTTGTTGTCATCTAATGGTGGTCTAAATGATTATAGGGCAGATCTAGACTTGGCTGCTCTAGATACACCCAAATGTTTAAAATCTGTGCATGTATCTTTAATAGATAATAATCTGCTGATTAAAGATTTTATTTGCTTTCATTTATGGTTTGCTTTCGCGTATTCATTGTTCCACTCTATGATACTGGAGAACTCCAACTGCCACATGCATTGTATCTGCCTGTTGCTGCCATTTTGAACACTGGAATTACAACAGTGAAAAAAATATATAAAGATCCAGAAAAATAGGATAGCACTATCACAGAAGACTCCTTTATTTTAAAAATAAAAATCAATATCCATTGATAGTCAAATATGTCCATGGCAGACTTTGGTGGGTGACAGTCAATATTTTCTTGTGGTGCTAAAAATCAACTAGTTGCCAAGGTGTGTGTGTGTGTGTATTAATATTATAGGGAGAGAAATTAACCTCATGAAACTTCATAATGTTTGCTAGTTAAAAATATGAGCTCCCCATATGGCATGTTAAGACTGACAAAATAAAAATGCCTGCACCACAATGTGCTGTTTAAGGAAGCTGGATGATATGAACTTTAACAGATACCTAAAAATAACTGACAACAGCGCCTTTCAACACACTCAGATGAAGAACTGTTCGACTGCAGGTTTTCACAGCCTCCTCTTCCCCTTCTGCTTTTCTCCCACTTAAAAGAAAAATCTTCATTTGTGCTGGTGAGCTGTGTAGTGAAAATATGAGCAGCTACCAAAGAAAGAAGAGCAAGCAAACGCATTAAGACAATGGTGTTTTATTTCCACGTTTTGTAAATTAGTGGCTAGAGTCTAAAGCAATGCTTATAACTGGTCTGAAAAGGGTAGGTGGGTGGGGGTTTAGGTCAGAATGAGCAAAGCAGTGGGGCTACAAGTTCCTCACTGTACACAACACACACACATCTCAGAAATCCAAAGAGGCTTGAGCCACATCCCATATCCAAGGCCCCTAAGTGCTTTGTTCTTTTAGGAGACCGGATAATATGATGGGGCTGCTGACGTGTAAGTGCTGATCTCTTCTGAGGAAATTGAAAGGTAAAAGATAATTAGAATAACACAAGTTCAAAAACTTTGCATGAGGAAGTGACTGCTTGTCATGCTCCTTTTTGAACCGATTTAGACACTTAAATTAGCAACAGCAACTATGAAATGAGTCAGCTGGTCCACTTAAAGTGATGGTTTGAAACAGGATATGAGGCCATTGGACTGAACAGGTGACAAATATATAATCTAATATAGTTGTTAGTCAATTTGTATGCATATATAGCATGTAAAGCATTATGTTCCTGCTTGTTCAACTATTCTAATCAGAGGAACAAGCCTAAAACTGTTCAGAAGCGGAGGGTTGCATCACACCCATGAATATGCAGTAGCTTTCATATTCCTACCTTGAAAGGTCTGACTATCAGAAAAACTATGGACTAATATGTAAGAGGAATGTACTAGGTTAAACAGCAGAATTTCTATTCAACCTTATTTGAATATATTATTTTGTCCAATCTCTTTGGACAAGTGTATTGCAGCTTTGCTTTCTTTTGTTCAAACCATTTGTTCAAACCATTAGTGTAGTACTTTCAAAAGGAGTAAGCCCATAATTGCTTCTTCTCTATAATTGATTCTATGTTTCTCATATTGCTATTGCTGAAACAGGTAGAACACCTTATCAGATGGATGCTGCAGTAACAGAAAAAAATTATACCTGAAGTGAACTGTTAATATTATTTCTCATTTTGGATTATGAAATTATTGGTTGCATGTTAGCACCTGCCCTTAATGCTGAAAGATATATGTGGAAACTATTAGGTTGGAGATATAATTTTGATATGTTAACCATAAAGTAAATTTACTGGCTGAATTCATATCTTGATTATTACAGTATAGCATTAAGTGAAATGTTTCCTCATGTGAGAAAGAGATATTTATGTTTGTTTACTGTATGAAAGACCCACTTAAAATTAATACAGATTTTTCCCCAATTTGTTCCTGAGAAATGTGTAAACACTAGAAAACTTTTTCACTTGTTGACTTAGAGTATAAAGTAAATGTGCTTGAGTTATGATCTGTTTTGAGAGAATATGAAGGATAATCACAGAATATGAGAAGAGCAGTATATTATGGAAGAAAGTATGCATTAGAATAAATGGATGTTTGTTTCAATACTGAGCAAGGGCACATGATATCTCTTTGGTAGATATCAACTCTTTAGCAGTTATAACGTCTTCATGGATAAATTAATACAGAATGCTTGTGGTGAAATTAAAGGTGTGTTAGTTGGGATATGGATGTGTGGTTACATATGGAGAATCCTGTGTTGATGGCTGAGAATCTGAATGATTTCCAGCAGATGTTAAGTAGATAGTGTGCAATAGGAAAAATGAATCTGAAAATTAATGTATCAAAACAAAAATTAGTAGTGTTTAACAGGGAAGACGGAGTGAATGATCTTGAGTATATAAAATAAACATACCTCAGTAGCAGGTCCACTAAAATGCCATATTCTTCAACATCTACCTCTGCATATAGATATTCACAGAGAGAAACACACACGTTCATGCATCATGCATGCATTTAGAATTCTGGTGCTGGAGAATTTATATATTCCACCAAGCAAGCTGTCGGCTTTCATGAAAATGGTGGGTTCATAATAGCTTCGGCTTCACTGTGCAGAAGAAGAACATTTCAGGTTAAGAATACTGGACACTGTGCCACCAACATACCATATATAGCTCCTTTTCTTAGAATTCAAGACAAATCTTACATTTTAAGATTGCATCATCAATTAGCTGGAATTTAGCTCATGTGTGAGCTCATGTTTCCAAGATAGAGAAGTTACTTCTTAGGAAACAAAGACAGACAAGTGTTTGCTGTATCCCTAAGGGAAGAATTATTTCAGATACATTACCAGACTTCATGTTTTGTGCTGTATAGTGTCACAACTACTTCCATTCCATTAGGTTGGTTTTTTAAAAGGGACAACTGAGTAGATTGTGACTTTCCTAAGAGCTCATATACTCTATTTGCCACTGCAGGAAGCTTTTACTATTCCAGAGGAGTGGTTTTTAGTCTTGAAGCTCCCACACAAATAGTGGAGGGGGAAGGAGTCATTAAAAAATAAACATCTGGAAAAAGGAAAAAGCATCTGTGCTAACACATCAGGCTCACCAAGCCAGCTTCATTGGTCAAAGCATTTTCTACAGTGCCATAAAACCAATGTGTCCCAAGGGGCTTTTATGACATTTATTATATCAGACCAAGACAGGACCAGGTCTAAGATGTATTTCTCCTAAGTGAGCTGTGGTGGCACAGTGATTAGAATGCAGTATTGCAGGCTAATTCTGCTGACTGCCAGGAGTTTGATCCTCACTGGCTCAAAGTTGATTCAGCCTTCCATTCTTCCAAGGTCGGTAAAATAAGGATCCAGATTGTTGGGGGCAATATGCTAGCTCTTTGCTTAGAGAGGGCTGTAAAGCACTGCAAAATGGTATATAAGTCTAAGTGAAATTGCTATTGCTATGTTTTTGTTTGATTGTGTGTTTAATGCCACTTTATCCATTGATATTTGGATAGCAATTTGTAAATACCTGAAATAACTCCCAGAAGATATTACACATTTTTACTTAGAAGTACCGTATTTTTTTCTCCGTAAGATGCTCCGGAACATAAGACACACAAAACAAGAAAACAAAAAAAAATCTGCCTCTGCCACCCAGCCCCAGCACATGGCTCATCAGGGTTCCGCTCCATTGTGCCCACCACCTCCTCTGTGTCTGCTGCCTCCGCCGGGGAATGCTGGAGCCTTCACCACCATTCCCCAGCTTTCGCCGTTACTGCTGCCACCATTTGCCACCACCACCCATTGGCTGTTGGATTGGCCTCCTGGAATACCACTGATCAGTTGTTCCATGTGGTGGGGATCATCACTGTTGCTGCTGCCATATATCACTGCCACCGTCAACAGCAATAGGTGGTGGCAGGGATAGGAGGTAGTGATCCCCACCACCTGGAACAGCTGATCAGCGGTATTCCAGAAGGCTGATCCAACCAGCAATAGGCAGTGGCAGCAAATGGCGGCGGTGAGCAGCAGCAGTGAGCGGCAGCGATAGGCAGCATTGAGGGCAGTGATAGGCGGCAGCAGCGACAGGCCTCCTGCACAGAGGCTCAAAATGGGGCACGTGAAGGCCAAAATGGGGCCACAAAGGCCAAAAATGAGGTGCATGGAGACTGAAAATGGCCAAAGGGTGGGGGCCAGGGGGTGGACAGGGCTTTGGCAACATTCACTCCATAACATGGACAGATATTTCCACCCACTTTTGGGAGACAAAAATGTGCATCTTATGGAGCAAAAAATAAAGTAAGTAAGTAAGCAGTTACTTGAAATGCCTTTTATATTTTCTCTTTCCTGAACAAATACATTGTCATTAATATAGCTAGGATGTCGACTTCAAATCCTGCAAGAAAAAACAAAAATTTTGTCACTGGCTCTACATCATTATAATAATGCTTTTATTCCCCACTCTGAAATTACTACCCTATCACTACAAGAATTTTAAGGGTCTACCAGAGATACCACATGAGTTGTCAGTTTCCTGTTAAGACATTTATAATAAATAAATATAAATCTAGGACAATATTTTCATCTTGGGATCATTTAACAATGCTAGCCTACAATATAATGCCCATTATTACCAATCCACATGTTAGCTCATAATAGATGCTCACATTACATATCTGGAAGTCATAAGGTAGTGAAGGAGTATGTGGAAATGATCTTGAGAGATAGGAGGAAGAGCTGCAAACTGAACAATTAGTATGTAAAACATGTCTCAGCCAACCGAAGGGGGAATGGCATGGAATATTTCTGAAGGGACACTTCTTAGTTGTCAGGAAATTAAAATGAAAAGAAGGGATTCAATTTTTTTTACTACTGGTTCTGTGGGCATGGCAGGGGAAGGATACTGTAAAATCTCCAGTCAGAGGTGGTATTTGCCGGTTCTCTGAATTACTCAAAATTTCTGCTACCATTTCTCCAGAACTGGTCAGAACCTGATGAATACCACCTCTGGGGCAATTATTTTTACTCTTGCAAGATTCTGTTAATGTAACTATTACTTCTGGTTGTGCTTCTTGTCTGAACTACCTCACAGGGCTACCTGATAGGAGCAGACTGAAGATATTTCTCCCAATCAACCAAAACCTGGCACATGTTTTATTGAATATGTTAAGTTCGCATAGAGAGGCAGGACGCAGAGTGCTTCATCTCAAAGTTTATTGTGACTTCAGCTCAGAACAGACCCAATTTGGCTTAGCCGAGGCAGCTATATAGCCGGCTGCCTTGGCTGACAGCCAATCAGAGTGCAGGGTTTTCCTGCACTTTTAAACCAATGATTTCAAACACTTTACAAGAACAACCAATCATATTCAAACTCTGCATACATAACACCCCTCCCCACTAGGTTTGGTCCATACTCAAACCCCATCTATCTAATATATTCTTGTGGATAGGTGGGGCTCTTATGGGTACGTTGAGACCTGTGTGGTTCAGGTGTTTTGGGAATCTCACTTTGTGAGGAAGGAAATGTGTCTGGCAACATTCCCTTATTAGGACTTCTTGTATTGGTAGAACCTGCTTGGTTACTACAACCTGGTCTCTCCTCCCAGTCCATCTCCAACCCAATGTCACCCCCTAAATCTGGTAGTGATGTGCAATCTTCTATTTGCACAAATGGTTGTTGGTACCCTGACAGGTTTTGGGATGGTTCCTGTCGTGTTAGCTCATTACACATGGGGTTGATTCTCACTTGCTGATTACCATCATTATCTCCCCCTTCCCCCTGAGAAGAGGCTGAGGGTATGGAATCCTGAGAGGAGCAAGGGCGATGCTCCAGAGGCAGTCTGGACCGTAACTGGTCTATGTGCCTACTCCACAAGACACCATTCTCAATTTGAACCCTGTAAGACCTGGGGCCTGTGATTTGGGTTATCTCAGCAGGAATCCATAGTGGTTCACCCACAAGGTTCTTAGCATTAACAGAATCACCCACAGTGAATGTGCGAGTTTTGCTGGTGGAATCTAGAGGTGCATTGGGTGCGTAAGTGGGGTGAAGGCGGTCTAGGGTAGACCTGAGTTTTCTCCCCATCAAAAGCTCTGCAGGAGTTAAGTTAGTGGGTGGACTAGGAGTGATGTGTTGGATACTGAGTAGTTTTTCAACTTTCTCAGTGATGTCCCCTGGACCCAATTGTTGGAGTTTCTCCTTGGTAAAACGTACCATGCGTTCAGCCCGGCTGTTAGACAAAGGATGCCCAGGGGCAGTAAGGGCATGTCTGATACCCTGCTGTGCTAAATATGATTCAAAAAGGTTGGAAGTAAATTGAGGACCATTGTCAGAAACAAGTACATCTGGCAACCCATGAGTTACAAAAAGTTTCTTAAGCTGTTTGACAACAGCATCTGCTGTGGTGGATGCCATAGGAACAACCTCCAACCATCTGGAGTATGCATCTACCACAATAAGGAAAGTGTGCCCTCTGGTAGGGCCAGCAAAATCAATGTGAATCCTGGACCATGGGCCCCTAGGACATTCCCATTCCTGTTTGGGGGCGAGAGGTGGAGCAGGCCTGACTTCCTGACAGTTGGGACAGGATGCAACCCAGTTTTCAACCATTTTGTCAAAACCTGGCCACCATACATAACTCCTGGCCAATCCTTTCATTCTGACAATTCCCAGATGACCCTCATGTAACATTTCCAAAACCTCTTTCTGTAGTTTTGCAGGAATAACCACCCTGTTACCCCACAAAATACATCCTCTTAATACTCAGACAAACTCAGTTTGTCTGGACTTAAAAGTTTGGGAACCTTGAGGTAGATCTTGAAGTGGCCAACCTTTCTTAATCCAGCCTATAATAGGAGCTAATAAAGTGTCTTTGGCAGTCTCTCTGGCAATTTCAGCAGCATGGACTGGAAGTTTGGCAACAGTTTCCAGAAAAAAGATGTAAGATTCAGGAGCAGGGTTCTCAATGTGCGAAGGAAGTGGGCAGCGACTCAAAGCATCAGCGTGCCCAATGTCTTTTCCAGGTCTGTGGATGAGTTTGTATGAATAAGCAGCAAGAAATTCGGTCCATCTCAGCATTCTTGGTGACAGGATTGTGGGCGTTGGTCTGTCTTCTGCCACAATGCCTAAGTGATCTGTCACAATGTTGGTGATCTGTCACAATGGTGAAACATCTCCCATAAACGTACTCATGGAACTTCTTGACAGCTGCCACAATTGCCAAAGCTTCCTTGTCCAGTTGGCTGTAATTTCTCTCTGCTTTAGTCAAAGTGCGAGAGTAAAATGCAATAGGGGCTTCCCTTCCACTGGGAAGCATGTGGCTCAACACCCCCACTCCAAAGGGGATGCATCACAAGTTAGTACAACAGGTAAATTCTCAGAAAACTGTATCAGCACACAATCAGAAGTGATATGTCTTTTGATATTGTTAAAAGCAGCTTCTTCTTTTCTGCCCCAGACCCATGCAGATTTCTTATCCAATAGTCTGTGTAAGGGTTCTGCAGTGGTTGCTTTCTGAGGTAGAAACATATGATAGAAATTAATAAGTCCCAGGAATGCTTGCAGGTCAGTTTTACATCTAGGCCTGGGGGCTTCTTTGATTGCCTGAACTTTGGCTTCTGTGGGGTGGATGCCATGTTTATCAATCATATAACCCAAGAATTCTACTTTGTCAGTTCTTAGTGTGCATTTCTCTTTTTTGACTTTTAACCCTGCTTCTTTGAACCTGGTTAGAACTTCTCTGAGTTTCTCGTGTAATTGAGTGTCATTTTCAGCAGAGATTAAACGTCATCAAAATAAGGCACCACCCTGGCAACCCTTGTAGCATCCTTTCCATGAGGCTTTGAAAGATGCCTGGTGCCACACTTACTCCAAATTGTAACCTCTTGCATTTGAATGCACCCGATGGGTTACAATGGTTTGGGCTTCTGCAGTTAGATCATCTACTGTTAACTGCTGGTATGCTTGGGCCAGATCCAATTTGGCAAGACTGTGCCCCAGAGAATGTAATAAATGATGAACCACTGGAACCGGATATGCGCTCTGCTGTAGCGCATGGTTCAATGTCCCCTTGTAATCCCCAGATTCTCACGGAACCATCAGCCTTGACTGGCGTGACTATGGTGTTTCCCACCTGGAGTGGTCTGTGGGCTCCAGCACCCCTTGGGCTATAAGTTTATCTAATTGTTCATCAATTTTTCCTTCAATGCAAAGGGTACCCTTCTGGGTTTTAATCTGATTGGTTGTACCTTGGGATCTAGGTTAAATGTGATAGGGGTCCCCAAGTACTTGCCTAATCCGTGCTGAAGACCTCTGGAAACTCAGACTTCAAGGACTCTTCCCACTTAGTGTTGCTCACGTGATTGATGCCAGTCACTTGATGCCCAGCGGGTTGAACCATTCTAGCCCCAGCAAACTTGGCGATCTTTATCCACGATGGTCAGGGGTAGGCGTTTGATGTGACCTTTGAACTTCCGTTGAATTCTCATGGAGTCTTTAAGTTCCTTGGTAGTCTTTAAGTTAATGCCTGCTTCTTGAAGTGAATCTTCTGAATGTCTGGTATCACCATGGATAAATATGAACCTGAGTCCACTTCCATTTGGCAAGGCCTTCCTTCAATGAATACCTTGATATGCACTTTCCTGTTATTTAAAGGGAAGAATGACCAATAGTTACTGTTTGATGAGTTTCATTCCTTCCATTTGCGTCTGTGTTGCCCCATTTTCTCACTGGTGTTGTTTGGCTTGACTTCTCTGTCTTTATTGTTTGTAGCAAACTTTCTTCTGTTTGGTGGAGTTCTGGATGATTTGCAGACTCTTGCAAGGTGCCCTCTTTTTCACATCGGAGGCAAATGGTGTCCAGGAACTTATTCAGTGTGGGGTGGTTTCCCCACAACCTATGCAGTGGAAATCACGCCTCTTCCTTCTCAGGTCGTTTCTTTTCCGCTCCATTCTGAGTCTGTTGATTTCTTCTTCTTCTCCACTGTATTCTGACTCAGATTCAAGTTCATCAAAATGAGTTGTAGTGGTCTTTTCCCCATCTGAATGGCCCGTAGTCTTGTTCATCTTTCTCATGGCTGCTGCTGAGGATTTGGTGGCTTCTGCTGAAGATGCTTCCTCTATGGCTTCTTTCAGCGTGATCTTGGGTTTCATCAGTAATTTGCTCTGCAAAACCTTGTCTTTAAGGCCCAAAACAAACAATTGCATGGCCTCCTCTAAGCTGCTGAATTACGCACCCCAATGTCTCTTAAACTTGCCATGAAATCATTTATGCTTTCTTCCCCTGATCGCGGTGATAAAACTCGTGTCTCTTAATGAGGCACGATACTTGGGGTGCATAGTGTGCCCTTAAAAGCCTCTCTAGATCAGGCCATGCCATTACCTTCATGTCTGCCACCGCTAATGCCTTCGCCATCTTGAAAACTGCCGGACTGTCATGAGAAAAACGCCCTCTTCCGCTGCTCAGAAATGGCGGCAAGATCGCTTCCTTCCAAAACATCTGAAACCGATCTGCATCGACTCCCAGTCTTCATTCTTTGGGTCGAATGGGGCTGGGGTGTTCAGCGCAGCCATCTCGCTCTTCTCTGTTCCGCGTTGCCTTCTCTTCAGAAATCCCACCTTCGTCGCCAGTGTTAAGTTAGCATAGAGAGGCAGGGCCGAGTGCTTCAACTCAAAGTTTATTGTGACTTCAGCTCAGAACGACCCAATTTGGCTTAGCGAGGCAGCTATATAGCGGCTGCCTCTGACAGCCAATCAGAGTGCAGGGTTTTCCGCACTTTTAAACCAATGATTTCAAACACTTTACAAGAACAACCAATCATATTCAAACTCTGCATACATAACAGAATATATTTCTACTTTATATTTTTCTGTGAATTATACATTGCAGCCCACATTGGTTCTCTTCCATTGCTGCTCCTAGTTGTTTTTCAGAAATTCCATCTTGATTGCAATTTTTGGAGGGTAAGCTAAGATGTCTCTAAATGAGTGGAGATTCTCACTGTACTGTAGCTATGACTGAATGCCTGGCAAGTAGTCTAGACCCATAGAACTTGTCTGATAAGAAAAAGAATAATAGATCACCCACTTGTTCTTCAGGGGCTGCTCCTTGAAAGACCACCACAGATAGAAGTTTCCCAAGGGTTTGAGCACCAGAAAACAAATGCTCTCAACCAAGATGGTATCTTTTGAAGGACATTGAGTTCACTATCTCATTTTCTAATAACTTTTTAAATGATTGATTTAACTACCTTAAAGCGATTAAAGATACTTAAAATTTATAAAACCAGCTGGTGAGTGTACCTTCATTTTTGAATAAAAGAAAAAATTAACTATGCTTAAGAACATAAAAAATTAAGACATATA